>VZSC01002042.1:263170-284347 GCA_013398225.1 Steatornis caripensis | reverse complement strand
GGCTCCCGCGGCGGGGCGGCCCCGGCCCCACGCCAAGGTCCGCGGCGGTGCCGCGCGGGCCCGTCCCGCTGAGAACCCGCCCGTCCCTGCCCGCGATCGTGCCTGGGGCGTCAGGAACGGCCGGCGGCCGCCGCGGCCCGGCACCTCCGCTCGTCACAACGAGCTAAGCCTTTTCCTTTCTTAGCGCGGCACTGAATCAGGCTAGGACGGGCTTCCCCCAACCAGCCACGAGTTTCTGCTCTGAAAATTCATTACCGTTTCCAGGAGGGGGGCTCATCCACGCACCTACAGACTTGTGTCAACTCCACCTCAGGTTTGTCTCAAAAAAAAAAAAAAAATTAAAGAAGCCGTTCACCAGACGCGGCTGAAAGCATGGACGCTGCAGACAGCAGGCGAGCTGCGCTCCCAGCAGAGCTCTGCCGCCCTGCAAGCGCCCAGCACCGCACCTGAGAAGGAGCTGTGTGATGCCACAGTGCTGCAAGGAAAAAAACCTGCCAGCACAACTCAGCCCAGGGAAAACGGAGCATTTTGGGATTTGCAAAGCCTAATGAAAACGTCCTCTTTCAAGATAAAGGTGAAATGTCAGAAAGCCTGTGACTTAATATTCAGTTCACATAGGGAAAGAAAAAGACCAAAGAGAAAAATTTCAGATGAGGGAAAGCTTTTCAAGAAGGTTAATTAAAGATTAAGAGGGATTCAAATATCTTTCATTTTACTAGTTTCAGTTTAAACTTAACTTGCATACAAACTTGCAGTACTATAGCGCTGTAACGTGCAATCCTTCTTTAGTAAGGTTTATGCATAATCTTGTAAAAACAGTGTGTAGTTATTTGGCAGGTCACAAAATACTAGACATGTATTATCAGTTGGAAGTACTGAGACATTTCCCCCAAATAAACAGCAGCAGAATATCTGCAAAGCTGAGTTGTTCAATTACATACATAAAATTTCTCTTTTCACTTACCCTTCAAGAATTGTTGTACACTGTAATGTAAACATGGATTTGATTTTCCCCAGAGACAATTTTCTTGCAAGCCATACATTGAAGCTCTTTTGCTAGCTTAATTTTTGTGGTGCCCTTGCAAATCCTGCAAGATAAAAAAGAGAATCCATATGACATTTGCAAAATGGTTATTTATATTCAATACAACCTATAAACCCACCACCAAAAAAACCAGGCATTGGTCAGAAGCCCTGTGATTTTTCTTACAGAGTCATACTCAGATGGCTGAGCTTCAGTGTTGTTCTGCGACTCACAAGGGACACATCCTTCCCAGTCCTCAGCTGTCAAGATACATCTTGCCCTGTTTCAGGATTTTTGCAAAGACGGAGATAGTCTTGCTTGTACAGGGATCCTTCCATCCTCATACGTCCATTCTGCATTAGTATTAATACACTGTATGCTTGCAAGAACATGCCAAAGGCTTGACTGCTTTTTTCTGTATTACTTATGGGACTGTAGAATAATGTCAACTTCATTTGCATTATAGAAAGCAGTACTGAAATGACAGCAAAAAGAAAGAAAAGCTTGAAGAATTTCAACAAGAACAACATGTTTGGTGGTTTTTTTAGTTATTGCATACCTAGTAATAACCACTGCTTAAATAGGGTGTAGAGTCATTGTGAAACTCCAGAGGTTTTTTTACTTCTGGTTTCACAGAATTCTTTGTTTAGGTAGATCGCAGACATGGGTTTTATCTTCAGGTATCTTCAGTCATTCTTGAGCTGCCCGAGGCTGATTTTTATGTTTTGGAAGAAAAGGTGTTTTTCTGCTAAGCAGGGCCCAAACTATTGCAGGAAAACATTTTGAGTCAAAGGAAACAACTTCCACAGTACTGGAATGGATCTTGTGAAGCATTTCCTTTTGAGTTAATCAAAACCGGCCCTGGATCTCTCTTCGTCAAGACCAGCCTGTCCCTAGAAACATGCTTTCTTCTAGCATACAAAAGATGCTTATACTTGATGCATAAAAATGCAAAGCGGCTCGTTTATCAGAGTTGAAATAAATCATCACAACTAGATTATCTTTCAGTCAAACTAGCTTGAGTTGTTCTTATGTGGTAATTGCACACTAGTATCTTTTCAAGAAACAAAATACTTGAAATCCACCTTACTTTTGTACTCCTTACAGACACTGGAGATTCTGTAGAAAAAAATTCTTGAGGCAATCATTAAAAACAAAGACTTGAATTCAGAAAGAGGTAAGTTGTTGCCTGTTGCTTTCTACTTTATGTCTTTTAAATAACCCATGAATTTCCTAAAATAATAATATTTTATAGGGCCTGTTTCCAATTTATGTAGGTCCCCACTGTAATCTAGTCAGATGGAGATTGCCCTTATAAAGCAGTGAACAGATATACTTTGTTATTTAAATTTTTTTAAAAATTTATTTTTACAAAAACGTACAGGAGTTGCTTAGACCATAGACACAACAATACAGCCCATTAAGATGTTAACAGCCACCACTTTATTTCATTATTTGATAATTCTGGGCGACTAAAAGAGTAAACTATAAAGATTACTATCTACAATGCAGAAGCTTAAAATAATTTACCGTTTTCATAAATATTTCTCAGTCCTGAACGTCTGTAAGACATGAAAAATATACGACGAGAACAGAATGTACTAGAAAATGGCGTTCCTTATTATTACAGAAACATTGAGGTAAGTGCATGGCACCAATCTGACTCAGTTTGAGGAAGAGAAACAGTCCAACTGCAATATAAGGGTGGAGAAGTACATGATGGAAAATATTTCCAGTTAAAAAAGCCTTAAACATCATCTTTATGGACTGAAAACATTAAGTTATACAAGTCTTACTTTGATACAACAGAAATATTCAGAATTGTAGCAAAGTCTCACAAATTTATTGTTGTATAAAACCAGATTCAATCACAAATAATCAAGCTGAAGTCTTGTAAAATACAAAATGAAGTATAAAAATAGAACACAATATACAAGACTAGAAGTAGTTAAATATTGCCGAAACCCAAAGTAACACTGGAATGATTGTTATTTACAAAATCTTGCCTAATTGATTACTATAGCTCAAGATGGACTCCAGGTTTCTCTACCTTTTTAGGAGATTTAACATGCAGATCTGACAACTGTAAATAATGAAATTAAACCAATGTACACAAATATATGTACATTGAGGCACAGTGCTTTGTAAACACTTTGTTATTCAGTCATTACTGTGAAGTTGTTTTTAGTCATTTACATTTTAAAAGAGTTGTCGCATCTTCTCCCTGCCCCCTCCCACCCCAGGTTATTTTACCCTTAACTGCAAATTCAGAAAGAAACAAGCTCATTTTAATAAAACAGTCTCCTCAGAAAAAAGCAACTTTGCCGTTGAAGTTGTGGCAGTTGCTCATTACAAAAGGACTTCTTGCTATGTGATACACAAATTACAGAGAAAGACAGTATGAAGTAATTCCCATTGATTAGTTTGTGCATTTAATATTATAGATGCACTTATTGGACAAGCACCAAACCAACCCACATTTCAGTTGTGGAAAGCAATATCAAGACAATAGATATATACATTATTTTAAATACTTATAGAAATTTAATATACAAATGGCTCTGAATATACAATAAAATAATGTGGTAAAAAAAAAAACTATGGTGAGAATACCACCATTTGGCACAAAGTATTTCTGGTGTTAGCAATTTTAAGGGAAGTCCAAAGATAGACCGCTTATCATTTGTCTGGGTATTTCAAGATGAATCCCTTCAAGATAATGCAAGAACCTATAAAAAGAAAAATAAAAGTGACTATAAGGGGACAAAGTTATTTCCAAACACGAGGCAACACTTTTATTATTTAGAGATGCAAACATTCATTTTTTTGTCTAGAATTATTTCACAAAATATTTTATTACAATTCTTAACTACTCATGTATTGAAATGTAGCAAGATTTAGGAAAACCAAAACTTACCTTCTTTTAGTCTTCCCTTGCTCTTTAAGCTTCTCAGACCTACAGATACTGCGAAGAGTGGGGAGGTATTCAAGTATGCTGGCTTGCTTATTACCCAGGTTTAAAGCGCTTCTGGAAAATACAGTTCTGATGACTGCCAGCCTCTTCTGTGCTTTTTTGTGAATGCTAAAATGAAGAATGAAGCTTTATTGTTTCTTGTTCAAGAATGTGGAGTCCTGTTTTGTTCCTTTAAGATCAAATCCACTGGTTCAAAACTCTGTTAGACTTACTGATGTCCAATGTTGCATCCCAATGGATTAGATGCCTGCAACTTCTGACTGTGTGCTGCTTACACAGCATCACAAAGCTGCACTCGGACAGAAACACAATGGACAGTGGTTTGTTTGGCCAATGCTCTTATCTTAACTACAGAGTCTAATCTGGGGATGTCTTCACAATCTAGTTATGTATGTGAGGTTTAGTGCATCCGTCAGACAATGTAACCAAAAGCATTTGTGGTCTTCAGAAATAAAAAGTGTCATGCAATTGATACTTGCCAGAATGTCAAGATCAGACCCAGTGTGTAACTCATGACATATTGGCCAAACTTGGTCACAGGTTAGATGGTTAGATCCATTTTGACATTGCTCCTCTGGGTACTGACTTGCAGAAATCAGTCTAACAGTTTTTCTTATTCAGACACTTGAGCAGGTTTTATTCACCTATTATGCCAATTTCACGTATGACGACTTGTTATTCCACGCTTGCTAGAAGCAATGTATTCTTTGATCTTATATTAATTATAATATATTAAATTAAGTATAATATATTAAAGGTTATACTTTGTTAGCATAAGTTACTACAAAAAAACTGCAATAACTTTGCTCTGAATTTTGTTAGGTCTTCATCAATCAACACCTATGCATTTAATACAAGCTCAATATAACCAGGCAGTGGATGAAAAATTTGCATGTCTAGTACCTGCAGAATCCATTTCAGTCCATCTGTCTGTCTTGAAAAAAACATTCCTTTAGGTTTTTGTTATTCTTTTGGGGCCGGTGGTGGTGTTCGTCTGTTCGTTTTTAAAGTAATTAGTTAGACCAGACTAAGGCTACCATTCCTGAACAACATTATAGTCAGGCTATTCAAACGATAACAGTCACTTTTTGCAGAGCTTCCCAAGCAGTAAGGTTTATACAAGCAAGGTGAACAATGTATTCTAGCGTTTTGAAACATATTGACAATATTCGTATCGGTATGAGTGTGTATACGTAGTATTTGAAACAGTCCTACACCCTGTTAAATGCTTTTCTTGACAAATAACTGCATTATATTCCAGAATTATTAGCAAAGTCTTACCTTGAATCGGCCGACTGACTGAAGGACACATAATTTCTTGTGTTTGAAATATGCAAAGTAAGTCCCTCCAGGTGATCATTCTCAGGTGTTTTACTGGTACTCAAAGAGGATTCCAAGTTTTGTGAAATATTAACAGAACATTTGTTAAAACTGAGCGCTTCAATAGCTGCCTTTATTTCACTACAGCTCTGGGAACTCCACCAATCAGTATTTTCTATACTGAATTCATCACAAAGACCATTTTTTATTTTGCCATTTGTCCAATTAAATCCTTCATCTTTAGAAAACTCCAGTGGTTCCTTGGTGTTAGTGTTTACACAGCAATCCAAGAAAGACATGTTCTCCACAAATTCAGCCAGTGAATTCAGACACTGAAAAACAAGAACGGATCTTTTCTCATTTGCTGAGGTTTTAGTTTCGATTTCTTTTTCTTCTTTATTCTCCAACAATTTTGATTCCTCTTTATTCACTTCAGCACATGATGTAGGACTATTCGATGGCAAAGTTATGAATTCAGCTGAATAGTTCAGACCGGTATCAAATAAGTCACTATCATCCAATATATCAAGTCTTTTTTGGTTCTTTGTCTTCTTAGACTTTTTTCTAGGGCTACTTTTTCCAGAGCAATAACTGTTAGTAGATCTGTTTTTCGAAGAAACTATGGTAGTCGAACTTTCAAGTATAGAGTTAGAGACTTCATATTGGTTTGAAAGAACTTGCACTGGTAAGGGAAGAGTAAGTTCAAGATTACTATATATAAAATCCACTTTCTTGATCTGGAATTCTGTGAGAAGCTGCATCAATTTATTCCATTTCTCCATGGTTGTGATTTTGTGCTGTAAAATGATAATTGTGAAAAATGTATTTATACATTAATATAGATATATTTTTAAAATAAAAATGTATTACAGAAAATCTTATACTCCTGGCTTTGTGTTTATGAGGCAAGGGACTGTTTTGCTTGCAGGAGACTGCCCCAGTTCAGATTTTGCTAAATAATGACAGAATCTCCAAATTTCGACAACAAACCTTTTCAAAGACATTTGCTTCTAAGAAGATGCAATTCATAGTGACGATTACACTCAATTATCTGACAATCGTTCGAAGTATTAGCTAGTCAACTACAAAAATACCTTAAGAAATGTAAACAAATCTTCTGAAGGCAATAGGATATTCTTAAGGCCAAGCAATGTCTCTACACAGCCTGTATCACATTTTGGAAACTCCTGAAGATGTGCATCAGCTTCAGAAAAATCAATCTTGGAATCAGTAGTCTTTTCAGAATGAATTACATGATCTGCTTTATCTGTCTCATCTCCTCCTGCACAAAGACAATACACTTTACTTGAAAAGAAACAATTGCATCATGAAATCGATTTTTCCCCTCTTTGCCTTGATTCCTTTTGTAAAGGATGCGGTAACTGTTGCCTCTTCCTGCAGTCCTTAATGAAACAGCAACTGAAATTAGTCATCCTCATACATTATCCCCATTTCATTTCTTTAAGTGTTACCAATCTGCCCGCTCTTCCTTCTTTGCAAGGAACCATCTGAAATGCCCTGTTCTTCCTTTTTTGCCCCACCAGTCTCTCGCATCCACACCTGTTGAGAATACCCTTCCCACATCCTTTGGGACCAAGTTCTTACCCTTGCTGCCTGCTTGCTAGCTGTCCAATTTTTCTCATTTTTTTCAGTTCTGCTTCTTCTAGGTGAATTACCTACAACCCAGCTAAATGGATAAAGAACTGTAAACTGAGTTGAAGGGAAACTACTACTGTTTCCCTGCTCTGCCCAGTTTTGCTACTCAGAAGAGGAAAGATAGACAATTAAGTAGCATTATGGTGGGTAATAAACAGGGGCAATAAAAATAAAACTTTTTAGTTCCCTATGCATATATACAAGGCCTTGAAGTAGTCAAACTGCACCGCACACCCTCCCCCCCAGATCCTACCCAAGTGTTTCGGAGTCTTACAGAAAGTTACCATCTACTCATACATGTCTAAGAATTGTTGGTTTGATTTAATCAACTTCATGTTAAGATGGAGAATTATTTTTCTAATTAAATTAAATCAACCTACCGTGATGTGCCAAATACTTGTCTTTCAAGCATCCACCTCCACTTCTAGCCCAAAATTGTAAGTAGAGAACACTTTGTCTGATATCACAGTTATTTGTGGTTAGCAGTGCAGCTAAGTCTTTTACATCTGTTCGTAGATTCTCAGCCAGACACAGCACTTGAAGATAGCTAGCAGCATTTATCTAAAAAGTTCGAGAAGACCAGTGAAAACAACTCCTACCAATCAGACTGCAGTAAGTCACAAAGAAGCAAATTATTCTATTTATGCTTGCAATACATTTTTCCTTTTAATAAAGATTAGTTTATTACATTAGATTACAGTTACATTAAAACCTCTAAACAGTCCACGTCAGAGAATTAAGTTCAATTTAGAAATTAAACTCATGAAAAACAAACAACACACACATATTCTGCTCATGTTCCTGAAACCATGTACACCTTGCTTCTCATCACCAGTGAACAGGTTTTAGTGAACTACATTCACTTCAATGGTTTTTCTTTCTTTAACTGTGCAATTGTCTGGTAGCCCCAATTTCACATTAAAAAAATTCCCCTTCTTAGAAGCTAATTCCTTCTGATTCTCATTTATTCTGGTTTTCCATATAAAAGTAAACCTATTTGCTATACAGAATACTAGTGTTTACATTACAGGAATAATCCATAATATTTCTAGAATAACTCCTATACTTTTTAATGAATGAACCAATACTGGCACAGACAGCCTTCAGATCAAAACTATTAGATATATCATCTATGAAATTATTTACTACATCCTAAAAACTAAATTAAGTAATGTTCTTATTGTCATTCTCTGAAATACTAAAGGGTTAAGAAAATAAATCTTCCATGCTAGTAAAAGAAATTCTACGTGTAAAGATAAACATATCCTATGCATCCTTACATAAAGCCCCCCCAAAAAAAGTCTTCTGATGAAACAGATATATTACATCAGATAAATATAAACCTACACCAACATTTAAATTTCAAACTGAAATTAGCTGACAATTACTTGCTTAGGACGTATCTGCATTTCCAAACACAGACTTACCAATGAAGGGGTTCTAAAGTTGATCTCTTCAAAATAGCCATCAAACATCAAGCTGAATGTTGGATCTATGCAAAGAGATACCAGTGAACTGTCATGACATTACATTCAAAACTAATTCTTTTCTTTACCCATTAGAGCAGCCAGTATAATTATTCAAATACTAAAATACTCGCTTTTAGTCTCCACTCATTTAATTTTACATTTAGGAGCTGTATTCAACCATTATCATTTAAACCATCTCATTAGAAGAGGCTCTTCTATCTGTAAAGCCTAATTACTGTAAGAAACACTACTCACCATTGGTAGTGAGAATTACAGGTCTCTTTGCAGTTGCCATGAATGTCTTGATTGCACTTAGAAATCCTGCATCTTCATCAAATATTATATCTACCTACAGAAAACAAACAAAGTGTAGAGTATCAATAGCTGTTAGCGACTGAGTATGGCTTAACATTAATACAGATTTCTTGAACATGCATGGGCAATGACAGTATACATGCTTCAGGTAAAGTTCACTTGTTAGCACACAACACTGATCACACTCTTCTGTGCTGCAGCTTACAAACTCACAGACTGGTTGAGGTTGGAAGGGACCTCTGGAGGTTGACATGTCCAATACCCCTGCACTCAAGCACCCAGAGTAGGTTGCCCAGGACCATGCCCAGGTGGCTTCTGAAGTTTGTTTTTTGTCTTTTTAATAGAATTGCACCAGTGATCTGTAAGTCAACCCACATTTGGCAACATTGCTAGGCCTCCTTTATTTGCTTAAAATTACAATCTTGGCTGCAATTCTGTATTCTTAAAGACTGAAACACATTTTTGGGCAAGAGGTTAAAGAAAAGAATTTAGTGTGAGCTTAGATATTGTAATTACTGGGCTGTTAATGGTGACTTTTGAACTGTATCAGTGCATGTAAGTAGTGTAAAACTATAAACTAACACTTTTGGCATAATCGAAGGAATTAAATTAGCAGAATCTGCAAATTGTTCAAACAGTGAACAACTGTTGACAGTTTGTCTTTTAAAACAACCTTGTAAAATAATGATCCATGGTTAAAAAAAGTACTTGTGAGGATGAAATCATTAAACATTGAATTAGTTTTTAAGAAGCTGATAATCCTTGCACTTGAATCTACCTAGGAGTCTCAAAGAGAAATGGAAAAATACAAAAAGTTAAATTCTTTAAACATAATAAAAGGACTTATTGCTCACATCAATATATTTCACGTGAATTTTACCTCTTCAAAAAGAATGAGAGATGTTGCACTTTTCCTGTTCTGTTCTCCTCCTTCTACATCTTTGTTTATTGACTTAATTTGAGCATCTTTCTTTTGTTCAAGTGAATTCCGCATATTTCCTGCAGATGGGTGAAGAATTGAGCAGAAAGTAAAGCAGGACTGAAGCCATTTAATATGCATTCTAGACACTGGTTTCAAAAACATCCCGTATATAAACTGCTTAAGAAAATCTACACTGATGCAAAAACTTGGAAATCTGATCTACATCCTTTTCTGATGTCTCTTGTTTCAAAAAAAATTGCAACAGATCTGCTAGGAATTCAACAGTGTTTGGTGATGGGCTGTCTATTTGTAAGATTAATTCTGCACCTAACCTGTTTGTGACCTATTATGTCCTGGGGACATGGAGTCATTTTAAGTCCTTCAGGACAATACAATAGGATTGCCTGGAAAGACAAGGACTAAACTCGGCTGCCCCAACTCAATCCAGCACTTTGCTCATGCATTCCTCTGTACTGTCTGTACAAAAATACTGGTTGTCCAAATATATTATTTCCTTCCTAAAAACCCATCTTTAAGACTTCCTGATCCCATGAAACATTTAATATTATAAAGTATGACTTTATGACTGAATGACTCTGAATCTGAATGAAGATTTCAGTGTGCCTTTCTATATAATAAAATCCAGTCTGTAATCAAACATTTATTGGCTTTACAGGACCTTTTAATTCTGTGGCAGCAATTTTGAGAGATAGATATATATATATATATAGCAGCCAGCACAATGACCATTTCACACCAGCCTGAAACAGGCAGTGAGGTAATATAAAAGGGTGTTTTTATAGAGACGTTTTAAAATTTATCTGCACTTACCTAAATGCTCTGAAAAAAAAAAAAGAACCAAACCCCAAACCTAAACAACTAAGGAAAGCCTACTGAACTTCAGATTGTCTGTACCCTAGTTAACTCTCTTGTAACGCAGAGTAATGACTAGTTCCTACATGAAGCATATCCGGGATGCAAAAAGTAACTCTTGCTGGCAGTTAGAGCATAATAAGCGTGCTCTACTCTTTTCTCCACAGAGCTCCACATATACAGTAGCACAGTGTAGCATTTCCCTCTCCAAAGGTTAACTATTTACTAAACAGCGATACTTACCTTTATTTTTCTCTTGAGACATTACTGCTCCATCATTACCTTTACATTTGGAAGAAATTTTGAAATAGTTTGCAAGTGTTTTAGGGGGGAAGCTTCGTTTTAATCCTGCTCCTTTTGGTGACAGTGGAGGTTTTCTTGGTGAAATAACTTTCTTTGGAGAATACATTTTTTCTGCAAGACATGTTTTATATTAAACTGGAAATATAATCTCAAACTGACATTTCTCAGGCAAATTTAGGCAAATCCCAGTTTTGTATTTAGTGCAGGACAGGTTTACTGTGCTGATTTCTGCTTCTTTATTTTTCTTCTGTTATGGGGAATGTTTTCTGTTCAAGTTTCTATTCAAGTGCCATAGCACTTCCTCCACCACTACAGAAACAACTTAAGATAATCAAGAGTCAGTCTTTTTGGTAAAGTCATTATTTAATTTGGTATATACTTGTGTTAACCAGCAGAGTATTTCTTATTACTATGGCCGGATAAACTGAAATTTGCTATCTTTTTTTAAAGAACTGATGTCTAAAAATTGTTTTGTGAGCTCAGTTCCTAAAAAAAACCCCCCAAACCCAGCCAACCCACCCCAAAAAACCCCAACCAAACAAAAAACCCAGATACAACCATGACACTTACTTGGTGACTTGGCACTGCTACAACTGTTAAAAAAGCAAGGCTTATGCGCATTACTGCCTTTTTTGTCCACTTGATGAGACTGAGTAGCTTCTTTTAGTTGAGACAGTATCTGTCTACCACTACGCTGGCAAGAGGCATTGACTTCAAATATCTGCAATGGTATTTAATTTACATTAAAAAACATTTTAGACACCTTGTATTATGACTGCTTTCATATCACTAATAAGAAAAACGGCACTGAGGAAAGGACTCCACAAACCTTAAAACCAAGCTCCTGAGCACAAGCATATACTGCAGCAGTTTTCCCCACTCCCGGTGGGCCAGTTATCAGAACAGTATTGCAAAGGTTAGTCTCTTCCTCAATATCAGATTTATTATCTTTAAAGTCAAAGCTGTCCAAAGAATCTGTAAAATTATTTAAAAGAAAAGAAAGGATTGTTAAAACCATTATGAATGAATGTAATTTTATGTTGACTTTAACAAAAAAAGTTACATATATTAGTTTTAATTCTATCAGCACCTTGATGCTCTTTGTCCTCCTTTTCCCCTTTCTGATTTCTTTTTTCTTCCCAATCAGCTCTTTTTTTCCATTCTTTTAACCAACTATAAAAGGAAGGAACAGAACAAATTAAAAAAAAAATTACCGCTGAATAAAGTGAATCAAATTCAGATGGAACAGAAGATAAAATTAGCGGACATCAGCCACTTGTTATCCTCTCAGAAACTTATCAAGTCCTTTCAGATTAGAAAAATAAATACATTGTTCAGGGTTTGCTTGATTCTTTTGTAAAAAAGGATCCCTTCTTCATTCTCTATTCAATTAGTTGATTGGTGTAAAACCAAGTCAGTTAGTGAACTACCTAAACTGTGGAAAATGCTGTATTAGTCATAGTTTAGTGTTGTCGGTCAGATGGACCTTTAAATTCTGTGTAAGAGTCATAACAACAACTTAAACACACACAGAAAATGTAACTGAAAGCACAATATATTAGATGGACTTGAGTGCTAAATTACTGTCAAAAGCAGAAGCAGTGCATCAAGATCAGGACCAGGCATGCTTCTAAGGAGGTACAGCCATGTACTGGTAAGCTGCTCTCTCTCATTCATAGGGTGTAAGCTTAAATAAACTGACAAAAAGTAATTTTTACTAAAATTCTAAGGGCATTAGTTCCTTAAATATTTCATTCTATCCACAGCATAATGTAGCATTTCATGTGTGGGTTTTGCTTTCTATCATACCATACAAGCTACTGAAGTATTACTGTAAAACAAACTACGACTAAAAGATCATTCACACCAACTGACAATTTGTTTCTGCAACTTTTTGGAAGTAAACCACAGCAAAGGCTACAAACACAGATGCTGTAAGTGTTGTTCAAGCATAGTACAAAATAATTGACTTCACTTCTTTGAGCATAATCAAGTAATAGGATGTCTTGAGTTATTTTAAGAATGGATCCATGCTTCCACTTCTGACCTGTGTAGCCTTTCAATTTCTTTCTTGTTCCCTACAAGTTCACTGGAATCTTGAGGCTGATATTTGTCTGTCCAGAGCATGTCTTCCTTTTCAACACCTACAGAAGAAATATCCATTTTTGAATAGTTCTTCATGCAAAAGAGTTTATCAAGTCTAGTAGAATATTAAGACCATTATGATTTCTGCTTCACAGTGGAAAGCTGACATTCATCACATATACATGTCCTCAATGTAGAGAGAATTAAAATCAGAAAGGAAATGGGGATTTACCTGAAAATGCATTTGGCTCTGATAAATATCCAGTGTCTTCTGTTCTAACATCTGGTTTCTGGGTCTTGTTTTTTCCCAAACGCGTTGCTTGTCCTGTTTCTCCTTGTTTTTCTCCGGATATGGGAGAAGTAAGGTTCCTGGAAACTCTGGATTTTATTTCAGTCTCTGCACGTTCAATTTGTTTTCTTCTTTTTGATTTGTTCTCATCTGTTTCTTTCCTTTTCCTCTTAGTTTCCTTCCAATTGTAAGAATGTTTCTGATTTACCTCAGAATTTTCAGGGCCATCTCTGCTTTCTAAGAAAAAAAAATTACATCCTTTTAAAATTTCAAGCTATGATCATTACAACTGTATGTTTGTTTCAGTCATATTTTGAAGAATTTGGTCAACGTTATCTAAAATGTGAGGACCAATTTATTTCCAAAACAAGTGTTCCTTCACTGAAACATTTCTGGAAGTTCCAAGTTACCTTTTTATGCCAGAGAGAACATGAGTGTGCATTTATTTTCCCCTACATAGATTACTAACCTTGTATACTGTTTTCAAAAACCAACTGTTCCGCTTGCTTTTTCAGAAGCTTGTAGAAGTATTTTCTCACAGGAAATTGAGAATTAGAAGACACAATCTCATCTAGTAAATCTTTCCTGAATGTATCAGGAAAAACTGGTCGGTGGCCAGAAAGCTATAAACACACACACACACAGGAAAAAAATAAAATTATTAGTCTAAAACATTACTTACAGTAACAATGACAGTTTTGCATAATTTAAATTGGTAGCTGTCTTGTTAAACCCAGAGATTAACTGAAAGCCTTGAGAATTGTCTAATGTTATGATGCAAAAAGAGTAAATCACACAAGAAAAAAAACCAAATGACAAATCCAGGACTGACGCAGAAATGACAGGATTTTTTAAAACAGAAGTCCTAACAAGTAACAAAACAATTTAAATTTCCTTTTCACTTTTCTTGTAACACGAGCCCCCATTCTGAAGTACTAACCAGAGGTGCAGAACAGTTTCCAGTTAGTTTTGAATTCACAGTGGAAAATTCACCAAGTGAGAGAGTGATTTTTGTGACGTCAGTGACTTCAGTATTCAGTTTCTTTAGCTTAGTTAATAGAGGACATGATGGTGATTTCAATTTCCACATTGGATAACCTACAAAAGAACCCCACCAAAAACAAAACAAGAGGAAACTTTTGTTAGCAAACCAGAGGTACAGTCACAGACAAAACCATCGCACAGTAACAAAAGTAAATGCTCTTTAACTTACCCTGCATCAACTTTTTATCTTTATTAATTCCACCTCCCACAAACAGAACAAATTTGCACATTTTTGCATACAACATTTCTTGAGTAAGTTGCTCCTGGGCTCTGCTTGTTCTAAACAAGCTGTGCCCTCACTAGGTCTCTGTAGGACAGATGCTCACCATAGACTTTTGTTCATTGGTTAGTTTGCAATATAAACTCTGTTAAGTGCTATTCGATCTTCTGCTTTTCTGGCATACCCTTTCACAAGAACATTGTAGCACACTCCCTCACTTAGTGGAAAGAAATGGGCTGCTCTTTTCTCTTTTGAGAAATATTTTGCCTTTGTCAGAAGGAAACAGTTTCTGCTCCAATCAGTCCAACATGATCTTTATTCTCCAAATTGGAACTGGAAAGACTAACTTTTTGGACTAAATATTAAGAATTTTGCATCTCCATCCATAAACGTATGCATTACTTTAGCATCAATTTTATTTGTAAATTGTGTATTCAAAAACATCTCACTGGAAGCTTGTACGTTTTGTTTACTTACTGTGACACAAAACTAGAAGGAACTACCAATTATTCCAGTCATAATAGTAAGTTCTGCTTTTCAAGTTTCTTTTCTGCACAGATTTACTAGAAATTATTACATACATTTACACAATGGCTGAACAAAAGCTTACAGTCATCCTTCTGCTGTACATGGACAACAGTCTTAAAACATGAACTTGCAAGAGAGTATGCTTCCATTGCTGCTGCTTTCTTTGCAATCTGTCTTTTCAGTGACTCTGGCAATCCGCTCATTAAGAATTCACGTTTTGCTCTGAACTGATCATCATCTTGAGAATTTTCAGATGCATCTTGGCTTTAAGGAACAAAGAAATGAAAAAAATCATTAGAACCACCAGCTGTGTAAGGCATGTAACAGAATTTAATCACATTCAGTTCTACACATGAGTTAGAAATAGTCTGGGACAACTGCTAATATTAATTTAAATGTAGTAAGTTTACATTTAATTTCCTCTTTGGTTTTGTACTTTTATAGGCAATTTAGGAACAGTCACCAACTACATTTGCAACCACTGAGGAAACAATTGTCAAAAAAATCCCCCAAATTTTGCAAGCAGATTAACATATTGATCAGTGTAAAAAAACATGAACATTTATATCATATTTCAGTAAGTGTACTTAAATTTGTGAAATGAGAGAATTTAAAGTAACCTTGAAATATATTTTGATTCTTAAGCAATGCAATCTTGAAAACTGACCTGCTTTCATCAAAGATCACAATTGGTTCACTTGCAGAGTTTTGAGCATTTCTGCCTAGGAGGGGAGGTGGATATCCCAGTTTTCCTTTAAAAAGAAAAAAAAAATCATTATTAGATTAGCACTGATATAGGATTCTAACCTTGCTTCTCTGTTCACTTTCTCTATGTTCAATTTAATAACATTAGGGAATCTCCTCTTCTTAAGGGAAAGCTGAGTATTTTAACAAAATTCATTAGTTTTATTTCTAGTTATTTCATTGCTACAGATGTTATATTCTGTAACATTAAAAAACCCTCTTAAATTAGAAGATAACAAAACATGGTATACTATTGGCAGTTCTTCAAACTAATATAGTTTTCCCTGAATGAAGAAGAAATAAAGCAGCACATGTAAATAACCTCTGCACTATTAAATCATGTAAGAAAAATAAAAGGTATATATTAGAATGTGATATAAAAAATCGGGAGATTAATGCACTCCAAAGACAGCTTTATAAAATAAAGCTATAATACTCAATAACTGTAATAAGAACTAAACACATTCAGTAAAACCCAATTACCATTCGAGTTCTTAGCAACCTTCAAGTTTCTAGACTTTTTCCCCAAAACATCATTTAAGCTCCGAAGATTCTTTTGCTTCACATTTTGCACTGTAGTAGTGGCATTACTCAGGCTTGAATCTGAAATTATGACCAACTCCTAGAAGGAGAGCAAATAAAATAAGAAAGGAAACATAACTTTTCCTCCTTTATTAGCAATACAATTTAGTGATCGGTACTGAGAAAACTGAAGAAACTGCTAGAGAGCTTAGAAGTTAGCAAATACAATTTGAAGATTATACTTTTGTTAGTGTTTACACAGAAAAAATATATAGAACTCCAATATATAAACGAAGGCCAGAATCACTTGCATCTAAATTTAAATGTCTAAAACATGCACATTTGAAACGGACACCTCGCTGTCCATCACAAGAAACAGTCATTTCTAAAGTGTGACCATCTGCTGCATGTTACAGATCTGCATTAGGATGAGCTTTCCAGTCTATGCCTGGCAGTTACTTTACTATTTGACATCTACCATAACATTGCATAGATATCTACCTTATTTGATTCTTTAAAAAAAATGTTTGCAAGATAAGAAACATTTTTGTTGCTTAAATGAATCATGAAAACATTGCAATAATTTTTTTTCCCCTACGAAGTATACAGGCTTACTTCACTTTCTTGTATTTTTTTCTTTTCAGCAAGAGCTTGCTGTCGAGATGAGCGCCTCACAGGAGCTGGCAAGTCTTCATTAACCTTTGACCTATTATGCCGTATAGCCTTTGCTTTTTCAATCAGCTGTTTTGCTTTGGATATATTTTTAGAAGTAGAGCTTATCTGTTAAAGCACAAAAGAACCAAAATACCTAGCAATTAATACCAATGTATTTGGTAAATATTTCTCATATTGATGTAATTTTTCATATTCATAAAAGCATGTGGTTTTTATAAAATTTCATTTGTATCAAAAAGAAAATGAAAAGATGGAAAGGAGGAGCAAACCAAGATCATATGAGCACTTCTTAAAAGGGAGCGAGATCCCTACAAAGGGATCCTCCAATTTGTCCACAGAACGTATGAAATATGGGCAGTGACGTTCTTAAGCACAAGCTGTTCTGCTGTGCCCAAACACTGCCCCATCCTGAGAACCTGCAGAACATGAGCATACTATTTTACTGGATTTTTCTGTTACGTCATGAAAAGTAGACTTACAATAATAAAACATTTGATAAATCTAAGGTACAATAACCGTACAAGAAACTATCTCAAACTCTACCACAAATCACAGTAAGATTCTCTTTCCGTAGGGCATCTGAGAACTGTTGTACTGTATTGCATTAGACTATTACACAATACTGAATATTAACACAATTATATACATAGAGGAAATGACAAAATACTGAAACACAAACCACAAATTGTTACATAAATTACCTTCATATTTTTGGAGTTAAACTCTTCATTTTTCATTGCTTCAGCTTTATTTGATTTTGTAGTTGCATTGATACGTGTAAACCTCATTCTAATTATGGAAAAAAGTATTTTGAAATTATTACTTTTTAATAAAGGGAAATGTTATTTCAATCTCATTTTCAAAAGCCTTTAAAGATGCAGTGCTGTAAACAGAAACAATCCCCAATTGGTGTTTGTGTTTTTGTTGTTCTTTGAGGGTTTTTTAAAATGTCTTTAGTGCAAGCACATTTATAGAGTCAAAGTCTTCTGTATTATTATCCACCATGATCAGTATTCATGCAGCTTTGGTATGCATTCTGATCAATTTACAATTATGTCTTACTCTTAAAATACTTGCAGAGAAACACAGTGCAAAAAGGTAGAATATACTCTAAAACATTTACCTTATTGGGCTGTTTCCATCGAAGGGCACAGTAATCATCTCGGCTTTGTACACATTACTTTTGTTCGAGGATCGCTTGCTTGCTTTGGGTGTAGAAGTCTGAAAAGGACAGCCACTTAATTCATCTTCAGAAAAGGTATTTCTAATCTTGGGTTTTTTAGGTGTAACATTTTTGGATGTTTTGACTTTCTTCTGCCTTAAACTCCTCCTTAACTCATTCACTTTTGGACTTGAAATTCTTACATCTGAAGTGTTTTCCTTAGTAAGGACATTAGCTCCTGAATCCTCAGCTTCATTATAATTGCTAGTATTCGAGACATTTGTTTCCTTAGTTTCTGAAGCTTTCCTTCTTCTGTTTCCTTTTTTCTGAAACTTTTTAGGTCTTTTGGTTTTAGTTCTATTGTTTTCAGAACTAGAATGTGTACATTTGTCCACATCATCTTCTGGTGCTCCACTTTCTAATCCTTTATTTGAAGCAATGTCATTTTCGGGTCCTTTTTCTTTTGAAGACTTTCCAATGGCTTGCTTTTGTTTTCCAGGTGCCTTTTTAACTGCACTTTTTATTACATCTGATGNTACATTTGTCCACATCATCTTCTGGTGCTCCACTTTCTAATCCTTTATTTGAAGCAATGTCATTTTCGGGTCCTTTTTCTTTTGAAGACTTTCCAATGGCTTGCTTTTGTTTTCCAGGTGCCTTTTTAACTGCACTTTTTATTACATCCGATGTCGGTTGTCTAAATGCCTTCATAAACTGATGCCTTTCTTCCAGAGTACATTTTGGCTTCAGAGAATCTGGCCCCGCAGACTCCAGTACAGCTAACTCTAATTCTTCTTCCTCAATAACTACATTAGATTTTCTTTTCTGAGTAACCTGTTCAGTTTGCTCACTGTCCAAGAGGGGTGGGCTACTTTCTCTTTCCCCTACACAGCCTCTCTGCTTCAAAAAAATGGATGCTATTCTCCTAGAGCCTTTTTGCTCCTTATGTAATGGAGCTAATTTTGGGGGAATGGAATGAACTTGTGCAAGGACAGTTACTGTTCTAAGCGGTAGCTGTTGGGATTCCTCACACTTTTCTGGGTCACTAATATTATCACTTTTGTCTGTTTCATTTGCTGTAGTAGAATTGTCCATTGTTGGCTTTGTGTCTTCTTCAACCTGATCTACGTTATTTTCTCCCTGACTCTTCAAGAAGTCCTCAAATGACACTGTTATTATACTATTATTTACCTGTGANGTCACTAATATTATCACTTTTGTCTGTTTCATTTGCTGTAGTAGAATTGTCCATTGTTGGCTTTGTGTCTTCTTCAACCTGATCTACGTTATTTTCTCCCTGACTCTTCAAGAAGTCCTCAAATGACACTGTTATTACACTATTATTTACCTGTGATGTCTTATCATCCGTATGAACTTCAGAACTGGAGTCGCTAACAGTAGCGTCACACTCTGCTATTGTAGGAGATACCACCCTCTTCTTACCTTCAGTTTCCTTTTTCCACTTTTCATTCAGCTGGTTTTCAGAGGAAAAACTTTCAGACAAATCCATATTTACTTTGCGCTTCCTTTTCCTTGATTTTCTTATCCTATTTTTTGTTCGATTTATTTCAGAACTAACCTTGTTTGCACTTTTTCTGCAGATGACAGCATTTGAGACGTTCTCTCTTTCCATGTTATCTTCTGCTGATTCTCTTGCACATTTTTTGTCTACTAAAGTACAAGTAGCAATAAAATCATTACTCTCTTGTTTCAGTCCTGTTGTTTCTCTGCTGTCATCGCTAATAATCTCTGTTTCATGTCCATTCTCAGATTCTCTCATGCCTCTTAGCTTCTTATTTAAATTATCTCTCTTCTCTTTCCTCTTCCGCTTTAAAGGTGTTTTAAAAGGTGACTTACAGTCTTTGTCATCAGCATCCAATGGTGTTTTATTTTCTCCTGCTACAGCTGGTAATGTAGCTTTCTCAGTTACAGATGTCTTTTTAAAATAATCCAATATATTGTTGGGTTTTGGTGGTGACAGCACTTTATCCACTGTTTTTGCTAATGGTGAAAAGTATCTCGTGATCGTTTTTACAGAAGTATCTTCCTCTCGCCGTTTCTTGCATGGCTGTAAAAAAAGTTCAACATTAATCTTCATTTTTAAAAACTTAAGATGACTTAGTATGGTAATATAAAACAATATCTGCAGTATGTATTAGTCACACTAGTACTTTTTCAGAGGATAAAAAAAGCCTCATGTCAATGCGCTAAGACTGTGCACGCATCAACTTTATCTCCATGTTTCCAAAAGCCGTTTAAGCTTCAAATAAAGATTCTGAAAGAGACCACAAGGTCTTCAGAGCAGCTCTGCAGAGATTTCACAATACTAGAGTTCAGAAAGTCTACTTCAATTCAGATGATCTATGTACCAGTTACCTCGAGATGTTTGCCACAGCATTTGCAGATCACTAACAGAGAATTCCAACGTCATTTAAAGATGCACGATCCTACCATAAACATCTGACATAAGATGAAAGTACCCCTTTTAAAATACTTAAAGAAAATGAGTACACGAGAATTCGTATCTCATAATTCAAACCATAAAAGAGAATTTATTTGCACGACCCAAAAAAGATTGTTCACAAGGACCTTTATAACTCCGCGGTTTATTAAAAACCGAACTCATCTGAAATCCGCCCCCCCCTCCCCGAAACTGCGAACGCTCCTTCCCACAGCTCCCGGAGGCTCCGCCGAGGTGCCCCGTAAGACATTTCATGACAGTTCGGCCCGCGGGCCGCGCGGCGCTCCCGAGCGCCCACGGCCAGGCCGCGAGCGGGGCACGGAGCACCGGGCACGGGGCCCCGGGCAGGGCAGCCGCCCCGCAGCGCCCACCGGGCGTTTTACGCCTCCCGGTTACACCGGGCGCGCTGTGTCAAGCGCGAACGACAAAGAGGCGCCCCCCGCATCCCGCGCCCCGGCCGCCCCGCCGCGCCCCCGCACCTGAGCGTCGCCGTCCTTCCCGGGGAGGGAGGCGGCCGCCGCGGCCACGGCGACCCTACCCACCATGCCCCGGGCGCTGGCGGGGAGCGGAGCCCTCAGCCGCGCGGGGAGG
>VZSC01002042.1:214940-262553 GCA_013398225.1 Steatornis caripensis | reverse complement strand
CGGGGCGCCCGCTGAGCCTGCCCGCCGCTTCGCAGCTGCAGCCGTCCGTGAGCCTCCGCCGGGGCAGCAGGGGTGGAGTTCGTGGAGCCCCTTTCTGCAGGGTGCGCGGAGCAACCCGCTGGAGCTCGGACGGGGCGCAGGGAACGCCGCGGGACGTGGAGCGGGTGGACGCCGTGGGGACCCCGCTGACGCTGTGCGCGCCTCCGGGAACGCTCCGTGTGGCCTCTGCGGGTGCCGGGGAGGGAGGGTTTGGGGATGGACGGGTGCGGAAGCTCAGGAAGGAAGGGGTGCGAGTCGAAGGCTGTGGCTGAACTGAGCCTGGCTTTCTGGCATGACGGGGAGGTTTCCTAGGCAAGAATAACGATGCCTAAAGGAACTACGTTTTCTACAGTAGTTGGGTTGCTACGTCTTATTTTATGGGAAGTGTTGTGCCAGTCCCTTTCCCCTCGCATCCAAAGATACCGGCCTAGGCAAGTTGCTCTCTAGTTTGGTTGCTGTCTTGAGCTCTGCTGTCCCCATGCACCAAACCCCGTGGGTCACGTAGGAGTGTTGCCGACATTCCAGGCTAGCTGGTTTTTCTGCAGCCGTGCACTGAAGCCAGAGGAGAGTTTTCACTGGGACTGGTAACCCACTCACTCTGTGCTGGAGATGTATTATAAGGTATGCAGATGTGGGTAGGGAGATTGTGGAGAGCCAGCAAAGGACCGGCTTCTCTGCTAAGACATCCTCTAAGCATTTTAATTTTTGCAGACTGGAATCGATGTCTCACTATCTTTGATTCAGCTTTGCAAGAGGCAAATAAATTAAAACCCAAACAAACTGGGCAAATGTTTCTGTGGTGACTTGATCAGCTCTCTGAGGCAATGCAATGAGCATAGAAACCTGCTGTAAGTGTGCTAGGTTAGTGTCCTGCTACTGAGTGAACGTGGGCAATCACTGTACATTAAATTAGTCATCTCCAAAACCACAAGCTACTTAAGAAAATGAATTGTTCATGGTTGTCTTTAATCCAGACCTCATCATCTCAGTGTGTTGCCTGATATCTCAAAATGCATTGAGAGGGAGCCAGTTTGCCTTTCTGCAGCAGCTATGAGTGCTTAGTTAGCTTACCTTCCCTTCCTTTTCCTCCCTGGGGGAGTTTCTTTGCTTGTGTGCATGTTTGTTTTCTCTCTTCCCATCTCGAGGACCACACGCTGTTTTGTCCACAGAGAATCAGCCATGCAACACATGTCCAAGAATTCCCTGTTACCAGAAGTGCTGAATGTCTCAGACTGGGGTTCTGACAGCGGAAGCTTTATTATTTGGGGACCGGTGGGCTGATGTGATTGATAGGAAGAGCGCTTTAGATCACTTTCGTTCCATTCTTTTCTTTTGGACCAATGGGACATGGTGTTCAACAAGCTTCATGCAACCCTGTATGTTCAGGGACTTGCATTTCCTCTTCTGTGTAGCTCGTAGTATCTGTAATTCTGAGGCTGACTTGTTGCATTTATGTCTGCCTGTGATGGAGATAATGGGCTTAGAGAAGCAACTGTTCTGTCTTCCTCCACCCCACCTCTTCACAAAGCTAAATACTTCCTTTTTTTCTCAAGCGTTGAAATAACACGAGAAGGGAAACTGAGCTGTGTGGCAGCTGCAGACGCTCGTGAATGTTACTTGAAGAGGAAATTTATTTTACCTAACCAGAGAACTTCCTGTGTTGGTTGTCTGTACTTCCGAAGATCTAGAAATTACATGTAATGCAGTGTGCATGTCGTAGCGTTTCCTTGTGTGTGCGACTTAGAAAAGTTGTTCATACGGAGATGTTTACTTCTGACTCTTGCATCTTTAGCTCAGGGGTGTTCAAATGTGTTTTCTTCCCTAAAAGACAGATTCAGCAAGTTTGTGAACATTTTAATAAGTACTTGTAGAACCTTCTATGGTCTAGTTCTTCCAGAACCAAACAGATGTGCTGTTCACCCTACCCTGTAACCCCGGAGCACATGCAAATCTGTTTGAAAAGAATTGAAAAGAAAGCAGCTTGATGAGGATTTTAAAAATCCAATGAAGTGATAGGAAAAGTACTCCTAGTCTTGTAAAAGCCCGATACCTTTTTCTTTCCGTCGAGGACTACCTGTATATTATGGCAGAGTAGTTTTTTAAGAGGATTGCAGCAGTTCTGAGGAGTGGCAAGGGAAAGACTTGCAGAGCATTCAGAATTTTTCTGACGAGAAAAATGCACTTCCTTGATTGAAGTACATGTAACCCAATTTGTATTTAGCTCCAGCCTCAGAGATTATCTTGATTTGCTTAGTGAATATGCTCTTCCCCTTGTCGCCTTCCTTTCCTGCTGTACATGTACTAAAAATGACTACATGGCTTTGTTACCAGCCAGCGGTCCATTCTTAAGGCTGACTTCACATGTGGTTTTCTCCGGCAGACGCAGATGAGGTGGTTCAGAAAAATAAAAGATGTGCATGGCCTTTGCCTTTATCCTGAATTCTTCTTTCCTGTTGCCTGAATTTAGATCAGAGAAAGTGCAACATTGACCAGAGACGTACTTGAGCAACATTTTAGTGATTTAAAAGGGACCCTAAAGAAGCTGTTGGATGAGCGACTAATGTCACTGCTGCAGGAAGTGGATGCTATAGAACAAGAGAGCATCAAACCCTTGGATGAATGCCAGAAGCTAATAGAGCACGGAGTCAGTACGGCCGACGATCTGCTCCAGGAAGGTAGGGCAGGACCTGATACTAAGTCTTAGCTTTACCTTCCAGTGTGTCTTCTCTTGAAGACTGGAATGTTCCTATTATGATCAGCATATTTGGCTCATTTGGGACTTCTCTCAAACCAAATGTTAAGAAAAGGTTAAAGTTGGGTAGATGGAGTGAAGAGCTGATCAATATTATCTCCTACAAATCCATATTTTAATATTTCACTCCAGTTCTAGGGTGTACGTATGTCAGTGCAGCCTCTCCATAAGGGCAGGAAGTACTTACCTTGGAAATACCTCACTCCAGAGGTGTCCTGCACCCCTCCACTCTAGAAGGAGGATTATGTCAGGCTACTTAGAAATAAAATATGTCTTGGGTACAATAATAACAACATGTCTCTGTTGGCTGAAGAAAGTTATTTCTGTCTTAATGGCATAGCAGCTGAAGTAAAGAGATTTTCTCTTCTGTTAAGTGTGATTATCTTCACTGTTGGTGGGGAAAAAAGAGGAATGGAATGGCCACCATATGGGAAAAATTTCTCCAAAAAGTCTGAGGATGAGGCAGACAAAAATGGACATGTGGAATATTATTGTAAGGCCAATTTGTACCCTACTGATGCTGAATACCTAGCCAGAAAGGAATGTCACTCTTGACTGTTTTCCCCATACTGGAGAACCTACTGGGAGCCTGTCTGAGCCATGAGTATGTTGGCAGTTTCCTTGCATTGTTTTCATGTCTCAACTTTAACTTTCTTTCAACACGATCGCAGTTTCATGAACTGGAGCGCATTGAGCAGTCTCCCACGGGTAGGAGATCTTCAGCTTCCACTCAGACATGAGCTTTGTGCTTAAAGAACACGCTGGCTTGCTAGCTCTATGCCTCCTGCTCACAGGAGTAGTGACAATATTTGAGAATGAATTTGTTGGGTTTTTTTCTTAGCACCACGACAGCTGGTAGTCACCTTGTTCTTATTTTAAGTCTCAAGTTACTGAATCACAGGGTGGTGGCAAAGATTGCCTGTGTCTTATACGAGTTTCTGTCAGATCTCACGAGAACCTGACTAGCTGTGCGCTTCCTGTCCCCTGCGTCACCGTTCCCTCTGTAGCAGTAGAAGCATTGCTAAGTCGTGTAGTCAAAATGAGCAGACGTTGCATCTGAGTCAGAAAGGAGTTAAGCCTCTGTGGTTATTAAATCTCCTGCTGCCAATTATGACGTATGCTTTTCTTTAGAGATTTGGAACGTTTGTAATCCTCCATTTGGAAAAGGACTGAGCTCGCTTATGTGGTAAATTACCATAAAGTCATCAGATAGGAGAACGGAGCATAAATCTCTAAGCTAAAGTGTGGGACGCTACTTTATATGGAAAGCTTGTGAAAAGATTTCTATTTATCTCCACACTTTAATGCATGGATTATTTCCTTCATTATGACAATAGTTACCGTTGAGATTGTAGCAAATAGAACAACGGTTGAAATTTATTTATTGCTTTTAAGCTCCTGCTTTTTTATTGTCTGCTCAGTGGACGTGCTTTGCATTTTTCTTCCTTTAAAGCAGGTGGAGGAAGGGATTAATAATCCAAATTGCTGGCATCTGACCCCAGTTCTGCTACTGTCTGAGACCTGAGGCAAATTATTACATTGGTTATGGATGTGTCTGCAAGAAGCTTTGAGAGCTTCAAAAGTTGCTAGATAGGCTTCATGTTGTTAACTGTAATTGTGTTTTCTAGCTAAGAGCCTAGCAAAAGTGCTGAGAATGCTTCATGTTTAATTGGTTGTTCATGTCAGAACTGGTTCTTCTTTGAAGCAAAGAATGCCTTTCTTCTCGGATGTTTTCTCATTAGGAATATTTTTACCATTTGATTTCAGGAGAGAGTGCAGTCCATGGCGATGTGGGACAACAGAATGAGAAACTTTGCAGCTTTACAAAAAAAGCTTTACATATTCAGCTAGATAGGTAAGATACTGACACACCGAGGTGATCTGAGGCAGCGGCACATGTGCTCTTCCTATACAGGGGATCTTGGCTCTTTTGAAACAAAAGCCTTCTGCTCCATTGCCTTAAAAGATTCATTTGAGGTGTAACTGCCCTGTTTGTTTCACAGACTTTCGTTGGGGCTGGCAGTCACAGGATGGAGTAGTTTTCAGCCTCTGTATGTTGTGTAGAAATAGAGGCTGTTTATTTGCGAAGGATGAAACACTCACCCAAACACTCCTTGTGGAACAGCCTATATTTCAGAGTATTTACTGAGAAACAGACAGTCTGGTTAGGGCTGAAACACAATGTTTTCTGAGTCTTTTAAGTTTGAAATGCACATGCCAGTTTCTGCAGCTGTTCTCTCTTTGCAAATTTGCACGGATTCGAGTGCATGGACAAAATATGAATTTGTAGAAGCTGGCCCCTTTAATTACAGCAAACTTTCATTTCTTAGCTTACCAGAAGTGCCCTCCTTGGTTGACGTGCCTTGTTTATCTGCCCAGCTGGATGACTGCCTTCTTACTATATTGAAAAATCAAATATTCAGACATGGAACTGTGGCATCTCGCCCACCTGTACAGCTAGAGGAATTTGTTGAGAAGCCTGGAGGTATTTTAGTCCGATGGTGTAAGGTAAGTAAAATATCCTGGGTGAAAATCATTCAGACTTCAGTTTTGTTGAAAGAAACTGAACAAGCTACTTTCATTCTGGATTCTCTGTTGCCTTTAAATAAATAGTCCACTCCAGTGTGTACTTAGAACCTTTAGAAGAAATTTTTATGGTAATGGTCTCATTTAAAGGCAAGGTAATCTAGGGATGTTGTGGCTGGTGCTGGGGTTTGTGCCTGCCTGGCAGTGACACGTGTGCGTTAGACTCTTGCTCTTGGACTCTACCTGCTCCCATCTGCAGGTGGTAGAAAGGGCTGACGCACTAATGCACCTCTGCGTCAGTCACCTTCCCTATGTGTGGGAAAGTCAGGAGGGGCAGCTGAAAACACTGCTGCCCCTGCTTCCCATGCTTCAGCAAGTGCCAGGTACTGGGCAAGCGGGAAACACCTTCATAGACTCTTCCCACTAAACAAATAAATGGTAGTGTAATCCATGTGTGATGCTGTTGTATAAACAAGACCAAGAAATGCCGGGGTGTGTGTGTGTTTCTGACAGGCGATTTGCACGTAGCCATTTGTGCTGTGGAACCAAGTGGTTCGTTTGTGTGGCAACAACAGCCAAGCACTTGCAGTGAGACTGAACTTCGTTGCTGGGGTGATGCTTTTTTTTCCTTTTAGAGATGCTTTAGCAGACCTGGGATGAGGCTGAACCTGTTCTGGGATGGTTTTACACCTAAACATGTTTGTGTTCTTAGGGTGATGCAAGATAGAAAGAGAAAATATTTTAATACTGGCATTAGCTAGTCAAGTAGCCTTTCTTTTCAATACACAAAAACTATTTTTGAGTAAATCGCTGCTGTGCTCTGATGTGGTTTTGTTGTTGTTGGACAGCTCTACGCTCCTTGGCAGCGTTAAACAAGCTTACATTGTTTTAGCAGCAACCAGCCATTGGGTCAGCCAGCCTTACCTTGTAAAGGATGTGGATTCAGATTATAAAACCGTAGGTGCTATTGTCACATGTGGTCTCATTTTCTGTGCTATAGAGGAGTTCCCTGAATTTGGTTATGCTTGAGGGATAGTGGAGGTTTTGCGGGGCTGGGAATCTCTTTTGACTTAGAGATATCAAAGAATTGGAAATCATTCCCTGGAACAGTTTGTGAAGGATAATAGTGAGTTTCCCTTGCTGTTAAAAATCAACACGGAATTTCTTCTGCAAATTTGTCTTCAGCTTTTGGCTGAAGGACCTCTGCTTGATTGAAAAGCCTTCTGTTAAATGTTTCTTTTCCTATAGATACTTTTAAACTGTGATCAAATCATTGTTCTACTACTTTTTCTGTTAGTTGGTTCAGACATTGCTATGATTTTGTATAAGGCATGCTTTCTGCTCTTTAATGCCTTGTGACTCTGAATTGCCTTTGACAGCCTGCAGTACTACCCTAGCGTGTGCTGCTTCAGAGGCAAAAGGAAAAAAAAGAGGGGGTCCCTTATTAATGTAATAAATGTTTCTCTAGGTGGATGATGACTTCATACCACAAGATTACAGACTGCAATATCGTAAGAGCACTGCCAGTCACTTTGAAGATGTGTATGTTGGCTCCGAGACAGAGTTCATAGTGCTGCATATTGATCCAAATGTTGATTACCAGTTCAGAGTCTGCGCCCGAGGAGACGGACGTCAAGAGTGGAGCCCATGGAGTATTCCTCAGATCGGCCATACCACACTAGTTCCCCATGGTACTGTTCCATTGCTGTTCATCTTCATCTTAAGCCCATGTCGTCAGTGCAGCACTCCTGAAGGTCTATAGCTGAATGACTTATGGAGCTGCTTTTTGTATGATGGTGGAGTGTCCTTAGCTGTGATGTATGTGTCATGTATGATGAACTATCCTTTCACCCTAGAATTTATTCTTTTGCTTCCTAGTGTGAGCCTTTCCAGCGCGTAGCTCACTGCCTAGCCTGGGAAAGCATCAATGAGCCAGAAGTAAAGCATCTTTTTTTTCCTTGTCTCTCACCCCTGCCTGAGCGTTGTTTGATGTCCTGCAGTCACATAACAAGCTCTTATCTTGGAGAGAGAAAAACCTAAATTTTCTCTTCACTTGCAAATTTTTAAGGGCAGCGGGTCATGAAGGTTTTTCTTTGCCTACACTTCACAGAGATCACAGCAAAGAGTGAAATTGTGGTGAATCCTGTGAGCTGGGGAATACTTTTTGTAATTGCAAGTGATTTGGAAAAGAAATTTCTCCATCAGAAGAAGGCAAAACCAGCCCCTGTTCTTAACATAGCTTAAGCTTCGTGTGAAGTAAACTGAGTGGACGTTGCGACTGACTTATTTTGCACAGACAGTAGCTGGTCTAGTTGAGGTTCATGCTGCTTATTTTTTTTTTTCTTTGAAGAATGGACAACTGGTCTGGAGGGTTACAGCTTGAGCAGTCGAAGAAACATAGCCCTTCGAAATGATTCTCAGTCATGCGGTGTGCTCTACTCCAAAGCTCCTACTTATTTCTGTGGGCAAACATTAACATTCAGGCAAGTACTCGCTGCGTGGCTGTTGTCTCCTGCATCTCCTGTGAGCCAAGCTTCCCTCTCTAGTCCGTTACGTCTGAATTGTTTGTAAACCTGAGTCACGGTGCATGTTTGAGTTTTACATCAGCTCAGCCCCAGTCAAGGTGAAGTGTGAAGTCTGAAATGCCTTCTCTTTGCTTCTACTTCCTGGCTTTTTAGGAAAACACCTGATGTTTTTGTAAGACCTGCACCTATCTAAAACATAGACAAGAGTGAACTCCTGGGGGTTGTTAAAAATATAGCCCCTGCTGAGCAAATCTATGGAATGTTGAACTTCCTCGAGTTTTGTAGCAGCTGTTACGGGCTGGTCAGAAGTCAGTGGAGGCTCGCCATTGATTCTTTTTAACCTTGAGTCAAAGGTGCTTTCCTTTCCGGACTATCCGCATGCTTTGAAGACTTTGGACATTGTATGTGCTGCTGGGACAGGTAAGGATGACAGGCTAGCACTGGTGTCTTTAACATCTGAGATGGTTAGTGCTGATCAGACTACTGCTTGAAATCGGCATTAGAAAATGCTGAGTGGAGGAGTGATCTTGTGAAATTCAAGCTTTCCATTTGACACAGAATGTGATTAAAAACCTCGGCAGCTTTGCTGACTGTAGCCCTATCCCTGAGATGATGCTGTTGAACAGGGTATGAGGAGCTTCCTTGTGGATATGTCGGTTGTAGTTACAGACCTCAGAGACTCTGAAGTTTTATTCCATCTTTCCCTGGTTAAATAAAGCCACTTGCTGTACAGTAGGCAACCCCCAAAGGCAATTTAAGGGGGTTGTTCATGATGTTTTTGTAACTTACTCTGTGGTGTTCCATTTCTCCCTTCCTGATATCTTAACTTTAGATGGTTGTAGTATGAGGATGTATTCAGTTGCCCTGTTGGGGATGCGATAAAAAGATCTAAAGCTTTCATTTGAAATCTCTTCCTAGATTTAACATATTGTGGCTCAGAAATGCCTGTGAAATTAAAGGCAGAACTTTGAGGTTTCCCTTGGTTCTCTTTCAGACCAATGCCTTTTATCTTTTTTTTATTGGTAGCACATGAAAATCCTTTGCTTTACATTTTGGTAATGTGGACTCCTCTCTAAGAGGAGATTGTTTCAGGATGGCACAGCAGTAACAAGCACATGTCCACAAGAACTATAATGACATGAATCTGAAGATTGAAGACAACCTCAGAAATCAGCTGTGTTCCTATTCCAAGGTCCAAGAGTAGCTTCTTGTTTGAAAGTGTGTGAGATTTTCCTGAGCAAGGAGATGTAGTACTTGGCGCTTGGCTTTCTCCATCTGTTGAAACAAAAGCGTATTCACAAAGGGATAAGTGGCTTGCAGAGCAAACCAAATAAGCAAGGTTCACGTTACAGATGTTTGTGAAGCAGCTTTGTACTCTTCTTGTGTGTTCAGGACACAGGCATACCTCATCAGTGAAAAGTGAAGCTGTGATAAACGCAATGCTTTGTATCTGCTTCTTAAAGATAGACTGCTTCAGTTATCCTCTGAGGTGAGGCATTTGGACAAGTTGTAGGAAAACATCATTGCTTTAAGTCAAAGCTCACCTTGTTTCTTTGCAGCCTTCAGGGAGCTGCCCTTAGGAAAGGGAACGTTTCTCTGCAGTGACCTGCTCTGCAGCTATCTCTAAAGCTTTTGCTTGCAGTGGGGAGCCACAGTCAGTCTGGCGAGGCCGGTGATTTGGGATCATCCAGCAGACGCTGTATGAAGATCATGCTGACTTTGTCAGGAACCCACCACAACTCTACTGACAGCCAATACAAAGGAAGCGTGTGTGATCACCCACAGATTTACTTCTCTGTGCTCTGAGACAAATGGAAACTGGCAGTGGTTGAACGGGTTCAGCGTCTGTGTGCTGCAGTGACAGAGGCAAGGTTTTCCTCTGCAGCACTGGAAGTAGTGAGAAGGGATTCAAGCATTGTTCCTACCACATATTCTGCGGGCTTTTAAAAATTGTAAGTCCCAGGGATCATAGAGGCTGGAGAATAACTTTGTTAATGTGATGGGAAAAATCAGCCTAGTAAAGTGAAGCTTAGGAGATTGTGCAGTGACGCTCTGTACTGTACGTGGGCTCTTTGTTTTGGGCTAGTTATTAATTGCTGAGAAATGAAAACCTAGTAAGGAAAGGAATGGTGATCTATACCAGATCCTGGTCCTTTTCCCGATGCATGTGAGAGCAGGAAAGCTACTGCAGAATTATAGGTTTGCCATTGTCTTGGGCACTTGGGCTGTGCTTCCTCTTTATGGTGTAAGGAAGGTTTGTCTCTCCCCTACTTTGTGTTAGCATGTGGCCCAGTCTGCTCTCTTGGAGTACAGGCAGCGGTGTAGGGAGGTTAGCCCTGGTGCTGGAAAGCCTGGATGGGATGGTTATGGAAGTGCATGATAAAACTGTGGCCTCAGCCTGGATTCCATGTGGATACCGCTGAACTAAATACGGTCAGCTGGTCCTAGAGTGGCTCCTGTGTAATGGCTCCCACTCTGGGTGCTCCATCGCTCCTGCCTCAGAGTATTTGCTGTCCTCTTCCTTGTTTGATGGTTTTTTTTCTTCCTGCTGCTGCTGGTCCAGGTTACCTTGACAGTGCTCTGCTAAAGGGGTCTATATAAATGAGCAAGGAAGCGTGGATACAGATTGATGTGATAGAATTCCTACTTTTCAGTGGGTTTATAATTATGCATTTTTGGTCATTCTTGTGACTGTACAAACACTTAACTTCCAACCTAAAACTCAGGAAAGGCTCACTTACCTAGGGATGGAATGAAATAATGTTACCTTATGCACAAAGTTTACAGATAGAGTGGTTTATAAAGCTTCACCAGTAGCTCAGGCAGAGTGTAAAATCTAAAGCAGAATACCAAAATGAATTTGAAATCTCATTTAAAATTGCTTTGGGAAAACATTGTGGATCGCTTCAAATTAAAAGCTTCTTGGGTATTTTTTTTTTTTTGCTTTCCTCTACAGTACAAGGCTTTTGCTATCTGACATTCCCAGGGGACTCAAAAACCTAATGGAGTGCAAAAGTAAAACATGGTTCCAATTCGATCTTCCGTGTTTGTCTTGAAACAATTAACCCATTGTGTGCCAGCCTACTGCCCAGTTTAATTTCCAGTAAGCTTCTGCTGAAGTTTTTCTGTTGTTTGGCAGTGCTGTTCTTTCTCTCAAGCTGTACTGAAAATAACCACTCTCTAGAAAAGACCATCTGAGTTTCCTGAGTTACTCAGCCTCTCTCTCTGATTTAGCACCTTTGAGAGACAGCAGAACAAGAGAATGCACTCAAATACAGAAGAGCCTTTCAGTGTACAAACTCTGCAGCCTCACTCAGCTGCTAGGGCCCGAAGGGAACTGTCCCCCAGGTCGTTTGCACAACTTGTTTTTCTTTGGAGATTCTTTCCCATGCCCAAAACCCTAAATGCAGCTGAGGAGAAGCCACACAGGTAAATGCTCTTCTAGGCATTGTTTTTAATACGTATCTATACCAAGCTGATTTACAAAAAAAACCCAAATCAAACAAAAACCCCACACACACCCCCAGCCCCAACAACCCACCACCAAAACACATCAACCTTCCACCCCTTTGCAGCAGAACACAGCAGGGCCCAAAAAACCCCTGTTTTAGTCATACTTATTGAATACTTGCTGAAATTACAGCTGTCTTGCCATAATATGTGATGTTCAACAGTAATCCAGTGCAGATTATTGTAGATTGTAGTTTTTCACATATTGGTTGTTTCAGGCAACTGGAAGTCATTTCAAAAGACTCTTAAGTTGTGATAGTGGAGAATTTTATTAAATAGCAATGAAAGTTTGCAGTAAGCAGATTCATTTTACAGATTTGTACAGATTAATAGTTACAGCATTGCTCAGTGGAGCTGTTGGGAAAGCTGGCGGGACTTGTGGTCATGCAACAGCGATCACCCCAAAAGGTCGGATGAATTTCTTGAAAGCCCTGGAACACGGTATAGAGGGCTGGTATGACAGGGGATTACTGTCTGGATTTCATTGTGTGTTTTGATTTAAAGCTTCAGGGTTTGACTTAACATTTTGCTTGGTAGAATTGAAACCGTGGGACAGCCAGACAGGCGAGACAGCCTAGGAGTGTGCGTGGAGCAGCAGAATGGCTATGATTCTTTGCAGCGGGATAAAGCTGTGTGCATTAGCACAAACGGTGAGTCTGAATCGCATCACTGAAGAATGTGATCCCTTTGTTTTTTCTTTCCGATAACCCATAGCCTCTCGTTCTTTGTATCCCTGGATCACATATGAGCAACTTCATCCACCTTTTATGTACACACTGTGCAGTTAAAATCTTTGGCAAGATCACAGGTCTGGTTCTTCTGCTTGCAGTTACTGCAACGTGTTGGATGTGATAAAAAGGAATGTGGCAGGCTTGCTTTCCAGTTCTATTTGCCTGCAAAAAAAAAATAGGGAGAACATAGCACTGCATGTTAGTATGTATAGCAAGTGAGAAATAATGTTTGTTATCTTGACCGTTTCAGGGGCAGTATTTGTAAATGGAAAAGAGATGACAAACCAACTGCCTGCTGTTACTTCTGGCTCAACTGTGACATTTGACATGGAAGTTGTACAGTTAGGGCCTTCCAGCCACGAGGGAGGAAACTTCAAGCTTAGAGTAACCATTAGCTCCAACAACAGAGAAGTGGTCTTTGACTGGGTACTTGATCAATGCTGTGTCTCTCTGTATTTTGGGTGTTCATTTTCACACCCAGGCTGGAAAGTTTTGGTGTTTTAGCAGCAAGTGAAGGGATTTTTGTTCTTGCTGTAAAATGTAATGTTAAAACCTGGATTTCCAGCTGTTTGACATCAACAATCTGTTAACAAAACCCTTTCTTTGTACTACTTGAACTCCACTGATATTGTACTTCCTACTGGATTCATTTAAAAGAAAATAATTGTGAACCATTGGATTTGTTACTCTGGAAAAGTTAGAAACAGGCATGTGCGTAGGCAAGTTAATTTAAGCAGTCCATAAGACCTCTCCCTTTTTCCCTCCAGACTTGATTTTTGTCAGTATTTCATTGTACTCTAGTCTCAGGGTACGTGTGTTGTATAGAATTAACCTTGCTTAATGCTGCTGTTCTGTGAAATAAGCCTGTAAATGTTTAGGGGGTGGAGGGGTGGTAATGGACCAAAGTTTTATTTACACCACTCATAAAAGAGCAACGTATTTAGAGCAGCAATGTCCTGCTATGCCTGCTTATACACGATGCTGCCTTAATAGTATGAATGGATAGTGGGTTCAGCATGCAGCAGCCATTTCTTCCATGCATGGTACTGTTCATTCCCCCGGAGCAAGGATGTCTGAGCCATAATGTCTGTTGAAATATGTAGCCAGGCTGTTACTGTGTCACGTAAGTGCCTTATTTCCAAGTATTTCTTGAACTGTTTTCAGTGTTGTCACTTGGAATATATTTTCTAGAGTAGTTGCATGGTGATGCTTACGTCAGCTTAATACGGATGCTTGCCTCAAACTAGACCAAGAGCTAGAGTAAGACAGTTTATCCTGATCTGCTCTGAATGTCTTCCCTAGTTATAATTTACCACATAGCCAATGTCAGAGCAAGTCTTTACAATCTAGTACTTGGGCATGGTGTGCAGATGGCAGCCATGATTCCTCACAGAGCCCTTCCAAGACTCGGAGACAACCTTTATTCTGTTGTCCAGCAGAGACAAGGGAAGTGCTGGGGCTGGACTAGGCCACCCAAGCAAGCTGGGTCTGCTGCTGGAGATCCACCTTGGGAGATAATCGAGGGGGGCTAAATGCAGACCCTACTGGCACAGATTTAACCTGTGGCAGTCAAAGGGGAACAGATGGCAGTAATTTAGCTCTCCTAACTGGAGTAGGATGGAATAAGAAATTATTCTGAATTGACTCTGAATTCAGCAGTTACATAAAGTTATCGCTATTTCCCCTAAGGAGCAACCAAGATTTAGAATAAGCTTATCGAGAGCCTATTCCTGGTCAAAAGATTGCAATACTACTGGAGTTTAAGACTAATTTAAAACAATGCTCGCTGAGGGCCTTAAAAGCGGCCTTCTTACCTCAAGTTCAATTAAAATTAAATATATTTTAGCAGGTTAGAATAGCAATATTTTTATAAGGCCTAGACAATCATTCTGCCCTTTTTCCTTCAGTGTCAACATGCTACATTAGCCCTCTATGGTAGCATAAATTTACATTGGATTAACATCCCCTATACTCACGTTGTCAGTACAAAAAGATGTCTCCTGCCTGTGTCTCTTTCCCCCAAGCATCTGTAGTAGGGGTACATCAATTTCAGAAGAGGAGAATGGCAATTGATACTTATACCATTTTCAAGAAAAAAAAATTGTGAATAGATTGAGATAGATGCAAAGAACTTGCACATGGTAAAATTAGGTTGGAAATTAGTCTAAGACATGAAGTGAGGAAGTCTGGACACCTGCAGGTAAGATAATCCAGTGTTAGCAACAAAAAGCCTGCAGGATTCTGTTTTTCAAGCTTAACTATTTCACTGTCAGGGAGTAAGAGAATGCTAGCTTATCCTGTACTTTCAGTGTTCCTTTGAATTATCCTGTGAAGAGTACTTTCAATACTTTAAAAATATGGTTCTCTTCATGTAGCCAAGAAGACTCGGTAGATGATCAAACAGTATCAGTTCTGTTTAGAGAGGGTCATGCTGGCACGCCAGCTAGCAGCCAACGTAAAATCTTGCTCTAGAGTAAGGCTGGTAATTTTACTTACACACTTCAGCTGTCAGGTACTAGCTGTAACTTAGTACTTTTACCATATGAAACTAAAATCGTGAATATCTACGCTTCTGAGGTACCGATGGGTCAGGTACCTTTTCATCTGCTTTTGGAGGGGCTATTGGAGTCAGACTGTTGATCTGCAGGACACTTACTTGTATATTAGAAAGTAAAGCTTAAGCCTTGAATTCAGGTACTTCCGGAGACGGTCATGCCTTGCCAGTCTGAGCAGAATAAACCTACAAAGTACCTCAAGATCACGGTGAAGGGCTGTGGCAGGCCCCTACTGCTCCCCTTGAGAACCGAGAATGGCAACAGGAGAAACAGGTTTTTTTCTGATGTCAGTCTTTAGCTGTATGTTGAACAAGGGCAGCTTGCCAATGTTCGGGTGTTTTTTTGGTGTGGGTTTTTTTAACTTTGCATAAGCCTAGTTGTGCAAATTGCCTATTAGGTACCAGTCCAGCTGCCTCAGAGCTGCACCTTTTAAACCTGGGAGGGATGAAAAGTCTTGAGGCAAGAGACACAAGTAATAAAGTAAAGTATGCAAAGAAGCAGGTGAGGCTTGAATTACAAAGGTTGAAATTCTGTTCTTCCACAGCAGAGTTGAGCTAGATAGAAAACGTGACACTTCCTTTACAATTTTTCACCTCTAGGTATTGGAGCCTTGCAAGCAACAGTGTTAACTGCTTATGAAATCCAGTCCTAAAAGTTGTTGTCTTAAGCTAGTACATTCACTTACCTCAACTAAGACTTATGTGTCAGGGGAAATCTGAATTTTTTTAAATAAAGTTCTATTCCTCAAGTGTGTATGGTTGTATAAATTATTTATTGGGGCATAAAGCTGAGGATCACTGCTTTGTTCTAACAAGAACATAAAAATGTATTCTATAGCATTGCAGCCATCTTTTAAGATCTTCTCTTTTTCTTTTTTAGTAGTTTTCATCTTCTGTCCCTCAGTCCCAAACATTTTTTTTCCATGTTTTTCACTTGGCCACTTACTTGTATTTCCCACTGAAGTTCAGATCTTAACCAGTATCTCTTGCAGCAATAATAATTTTCTTTTCAAAAAAATTAGTTACAGCATCTGTAAACTACTTTCCTCAATATTCCATCACAGCTAACTTGGTTCTAGTTTACTGTTACCAGCTCCTTTAAATGGTAGAACTCTTCTTATACAGACTAGTTTTTGGCCACCATTACTGAGTAAGAAGCAGAGATATTTACTTCCCTTCAAATAAAGTCTGTGTTGAACTAAGACACACAGCTTTACCTTACTCCTTTAGTTCTGCTTTACCTGGAGCCTGTTCCAGTTCCTTGGTCTCTTTTAAAGGAAAAAGAAGTGGTAGCTTTCTCTCATAAGCACACCATTCATATGAAGAATCTCCTTCATGGTAAGATGCTGAGTCTCCTGAGGAGCGCATCTCCAGTCTCAAATCAAGCAACTTAAGAACAGCAGATATGAATCACAGAAGGCAGACTTACCTACTTCATTCAAAGCTCTTGTTTTCGTGGTTGTGAAACAGTGCAGTATCAGATTTATAACCCGGATCTGGTCCAACAGGAACAGCTTCATTCAAGCACTGGTTGATGATGGCACCAAACTGTTCTGTGAATTAAGAAATACTTAACTTTGAACAATATTATCAAAATTGTCCTCACAGAATGGCTCCTGCATTCTCAAAGGTAAAAACAAATTACTGTTTTGGGGGGGGTGTATGGTTTGGGGGTTTTGTTTTGGTGATTACTGAAGTAACTAGAACAAGTTATTTGCAACTGCTTCATTCCAGCCACTAAATCTGTACCCCACCCCCAAAAATTCAAGGACTATGTTCTAGACACAGTCAAAGCAACATACACTCAAGGTTAACAACTGAAATGCATCTAACCATTTTGAATACAGTAGTTAATACATTGAATTAAATATTCAAGTCATATGTTAGGTTCACCAAATACAAAACATCATAAAAATCTGCCATGAACATCTTAAAGGCTAGATTAGAAGAACCGTGCCTATTTGAGAGACAAAAGCATACAGGACAACTGCAGTCTGAAGTCAAGTTTACACAATCTAGCTGTCATACCCTGTATTTCTGTATCTGAATTATTTTTAACATGGAAACAGGTTTTCAGTGTCTGCTCTTCAACAGTCACTATTCGGCCAAGCAGTGCAATTCCTTACTCATTTTTCTGTATCCATCCTCTACAGTTCCAAAGCAGCACTAGTTTAAACTGATACCGATTTAAACTTTGTTCCAAATAAACTAAGTATTTTGTAAAATCTGTTTGAAACATTAACCACTTGCATGTAAAAAATGCACAAGTCTTATTTTTATAATTGACACACATCACAAGTGATATGTTTCATTTGCAGTTACATAAGTTACAGTTCTAAACAGCAACAGACAACTGACATATCTCAGGTATTCAGTTCTACCCCCAAGAAAGGAGAATGAAAGTTTTTTATAATCTGGCTAAAACCACAGTAATTATGGAGACACTTTAAATATAACAAAAAGATTGGACAGAAACTTTGCTGTTGTGTAACAATCTGGCAAAGGACAAACATGTATCCAAATTTTAAAAAAGACATGCAGAAGAGAAAGTTTATACAAGGTACTGCTTGTGGCCTTTCTGCATGCACGCAAAATGACTGGACAACCATCATGGCAGATTTTATATTACTGAACTTTATGTACAAAAGCAGATTTCCAATAAAACATTTAATGTAAAAACAACGGTTCATTTAAACAACTGAACTTGTTTTGGTTTTTGTTTGGGGCTTTGTTTTGTTTTTACATCTACTGTACCATTCAAATTCTTTTTAACCAGCTTACACATGGTATCTTCAAAATCTATCAAAGGTACATATAGAAAAGGCATCTTTATAAATAGAAAACAATGGGATTTTTTCAGCTTTTATTATAAATTGACATGACATACAAAGTTTACTGGACAGAAGTAATTTCATTACTATTTTTGGGGGGATCACCAACTTTTTGTGCAAACAATGCTAGCCTTCTTTTAAGCATTAAGAGCATAACTGCTTAAGAAATGACATAAGCAATAATTCTAGAACTACATCTCCCCTAAAATAATCTATTTTTTTACATATGTGCACAGCTTTAGCAAATTAAAGCCAGAGAGAAATGCTTGATGTACTATCCAGAGGCATAATTAGAGTTTGCTAAAACTCAAGAGAGCTGGCAAATTCAAGAAGTTTGTAATGAAAGCTGCAGTTTCCCTCTTTCCTATTTTGTACACAAAATCAGTGACTAAGAACTTAATACTGGATGACAAATCACATCCACACCATTAGTTAAATAGTCTCACAGTTAAACACATCTTAAGGACCATCAAAATCAGTATTTACATTTTATAAATTTCTGAAGACACCATTAGAAAGCTTATATACCCCTTAAACAAATAGGGAACTGCATCTCATGGTGATGGAATGAAATAAAAAATTAAAAATACCTGTATTTACAGCAGCATTGTTCCTTTATAAATAAAGAATATGAAAAATGCAATATTTTAAGGATAATAAAAAAATTGAGGTGATGTCACTCAACCACAGTGCTTGCTGGAATAAACCCTTCGGTGCTGATACTGTACCAGTAGTGAAACCACTTTCCATTGGAAAAAATCTGTAAACGTATGCATAAAATGTGTTAACAGCAGTGCAAAACTGCTCAAATATAGTTTAGTCAGCATCTTAGTATCTGTATTGAATACAATACATCACAGAATACTTGCATAAGAAGTGCAACACATTTTCTGGTCCAATTTTACAGTGCATTTTTCCCTCAAGAGTGGCATCTCGAAAGCCAAAGCTAAACCTATGGCCTGGACTTGCAGTCTGCACTCAGGCAAAACAGCAGGCATAAACTTCAAAAGAAGTTAATCGACGTAATGCCTACATACTGACTCTAGACTCCCGGCTTTAGCATGGCACACTGATGCAGAACCCCAGTAAAAAGGGTTTTACATCAAATAGTTTGCGTAGCTGTGTAAATGTGTAATAAAAATATAAAGGAGCTAATGTTCAAGTTTAAAATGGTACACTGGGTGATCAATACATCAGAATTATCCACGAAAAACCAAACTGCTGGTATCCTCAAAAAGCCAAGGTGGTACTTCACTGTGTCTGTAACACGAAAAGCCAAGATCTTTCCAAACAGGCACAAGACAAAGGAAGTGCTAAGCTTGCCAACTTTTATAATTTTAGTGTAAAAAAATTAATTTGTAATTTATGATCAATTGATAAATGATTTCAAATACAAGGATCAAGGTTAAACTTTAAATAGTGAGACGTTATTTTCACAAAAAGCTAACTGGAGAATTTCTAAATCAGAAAAGCAGAAACTGTATCCCAGTCCCCTTTCCCCAACGTTTCACAACTTCATGGTAGGAAAAACAGCCAGATACAGATGCAAAAATCTTAATATAAAAATGGTTTTACATATACTTAAATTATGTAAATTCCATAAAGTTCTTAAGACACTAATTACTAAAATTACAAAAAGATTTTCATATTGCTCTTCATGCTCAAACTCTTAGAATATTGTCATTACATCACCAAAACCGATATACATGTAGTACTTGCATAATTAACTGAATAGAAACCCTGTTAAAACAATATCCTTGTTGAAATCATTTATTTCCATCCAGCAGTGCCTGTTTGGAATCTCTGTATTTTTGTGTGTAATTCTTTATAGAGCTCATGCACCCTAGAATGTCACTTCAATGCTTGTCCGTTGAATGGCAATTGACTTCTGACTTCAGAGCTTTTGTTTCTTGCTCTGTTTTGTGACACCTGAGATGCTATCCATTTCTGAAACTCTCTCTCTCATATTATTTTCACTATATCCATTCGTTGTCCCACTTTGTTCCTCAGAAGATTCCTCATCCATTGGGGAGGCTGATTCTCCTTTCTCCAACTTCTGCTGCATCTCTCGGAGCCTGGCAACAGCTTTGTCTATTGACATTATGCTGATGAGGTTAAAGTCATGCATGCTGACCAGATGTAGCATAAAGTTTCGACACAAGTTCTTCTTAATTATTTTTTGTCCGTAATTTTCAACAAACAGCATACAGGCATGATTCATTTGATTGTCAGCAATAAACCTGTCAAATTAGAAAGCCATCATTATGCAACTAGAATATTTTCAAAACCAAAAAGATACCTTACAACATGGTTTAACATGGTAACTGCATAGACCATCTATTACACAGTCTCAACATCTGCAATGTTTTTTCTTTTCAAAGCTGTAAGGCTACTAGGCGCAAGAACATTTTTTAAGAACTTAAACAGTCAAAAGCTTGTTACCAAGTTAGCTTTTAACGATGCTTTCCTAAACAACTGAGCTAAGTGAATTTTAAGTGCTTAGTGAATTGCAATGCAAAATGGGTCAACCAAATCCATACCACAATTTATTTGTGTCAAAACTAAGTTTATAGCAACATACCCGTGCTTCATAACATGAAGATTCCATAATTTCATCACTTCTTTCTCTCCTTCGTTAACATCAGAAAATTCTTCAATTTGCTGGAGAGATTGGGAGAAAGGACAGGAGAAGAAACAAACACACACATCAGAACTGTGTGTCTGCTGACCATCAGTGAAAGCACACCTAAGATTCAACTTACGCCATCTATACATCACAGAAATAACTACTGCTGAAAATTCAGGCACTGCAGTCAAAAAGGCCAGAAAAAAGTCGTATCATGTAGAGACCTGTGACGATAAATTACTTCCATAGTATATACACACACCCCACTGGGTACTCCTGTGATACCAGCAACTCCTCTTTGAAGGAGAAAATCAGCCACAAGCAATGAAAACTTGTTAGGACCCACATGGGCTGAGCTAGATTTGCAACTAAAGACATACTTTAAAATACAAACTTTGATTTCATTGATTTCTATCATTAGTGTCTCAGCATCACAAAATTTTCTACTTACTCTTAAAGTAAACTTATCATTTTCAGAATACACGCCTTGCTAGTTCCCTACAACAACTGCAGACCATCTTTGAAAAACCACAATCCATTTAAAATAATTTTATATAAATGGAATATTTACAGTAATCGTTTTCTCCCGTAGCCATTCAGGGTCCTTTTCATCCTCACTGTCTACTTCCATTTCTTGTGGACGGAGAGGTAAACATGTGTCACTGTGGAAATATAGCCGATTGTGCCCACTGCTGTATGTTCGTTGCTGTTCTACTTCTCCATCTTCAGATTCAAGAAATTCTGACATACTTGCTTTCGTACGCTTTGGCCTAGCAGAAGGAAAAATAAGTAACTGCTTTCAACCATCATATCAAATATGCAAATACTAAGCACTGTAATTAATTAATACAAATTATTCTTTTAAGCTCTAGCTTGCAAAAATGTTGAGGGAGGGGTAAGAATCACCAGCAATGAAATAAAATGCACTAAAAACCCAACACCTTGTTCCAACCCACACTCCACCTTTTGGGGAAGAAAAGTTTGAAGATAAGGTAGTTAAAAAAAGGTACATCATTAAGAATAGCTACCTCAACTGAACAGATACAGAAAAAAATCACTGGTGACGTTATCATCCTTCAATAACATTTTATTTAGTCATAAACTGTGGTACTTTAATGACAGTGAAATTTAATGCTGTTTAGGTGCACCTACAGATTTGCAAATCCCTAGGTTTCACAAATCTGGTTCATATTCTGTATTACACAAATACAGATACACCTCATTTTCCATCTCTCTACCTGCAAACAAGTATGTGTGTGATAGGAGTTCTTTTGACAGGTCCATTGCGACTGAAGGCAAATCCAGGTTGACGATGGATATCCTGGGGATTTCCTGCATAGGAGCCATCATAGCACTCATTGATAGACACGTCTATCCTAGCACCTTTTGGATGATACTGAAACAGGTAATTGCAAATACACTTAGCGAACAGTAATGATAATTCATCAGGAGGTTTAAACAAGTAACCTTTTCAATTCTGAATACCTTAAATATCACCCTGTCAATAACCTGACGTAGCTCTAGTTTCCTTTTACAACACCCAAATAATTTTTAACCTCTAGAAAAATTATACCAAAGCTTCCTTGCCCTGTACCATTTTACTATTTTATCTAAAACCACTCAGAATACAACTAATTATACAACTAATACAACTAATTATAAAATTAAGGAAAATATCAGCAAAAGCACCCTAGAAATTTGCGTATTTCTAGCTAGCTAAGGAGTGAAGCTTTGGAATAATCTGAGCAGGGTAGTGGGTACAGGAAACTACATTATCTTCAAATCAATAGAACAGAACTTCTCTTTAAGATCAGATTGGTAAGAACAGGGCCTTATCAGCCTAAGTAAATACAATACTGTCTTTAAATGTTTACTGCCTTCCTAAAGCTTCAAGAGACTTCCAACCAAACATAATTACATTGCTTTCTACATCACATAAAGAGAATATATTAATGCATAAGCAGCAGCTAAAAAAAAAAAATCAAACCCACATATTTTTCCCCCCATATTACACACAAACATTCACGTAACATGCAAAGGAAGCTGCATTTAACCTGCAGATACAGTCCTACAACTTAACAGCCTAGCAACAGAATCACTGCATCTCTAATATCTGTGACAGACTGTACAGTGTTTCATACTGCTGAACTACAAAAAGACTACTTACAACATAATTAAAGATAAATCTGCTGTGGCAAAGCTTAAGATGTTTGAGTAAACTATACAGTTTCCGACAGTTCAGTGTGCACCACGGGCAATGCAAGTCATCTCGGGCTTCAGTCTGCTGTCTCGTGTTGTTGTTATAAAGGAACTGATGCAAACAAAGGAATAGGTAGTATTAGCACCAAATGCGTTTCATTCATTAACCTCCCAACCCCCGAAACAAAATTGAACTTCATTTCAGGAAACCTCTACAGTGATACTAAGTTCTTGGGAACACTACATCAGCTCAGTGTACTGAAACACTGGTATTTCAAGAATTTTTTTGCCATAGGGAAACCACCTGTCCCCCTCCAGATGTCTAACAAGAGATGTCCTTTGTATTTCGGAATGTCAGGCATGCCCCCAGGAAGATTAATTTTCTAAAATACTTCCTCTGTAATAAGAAATATGTGGAATGGCTCTTAATATGTGAATCTGAGACCCCTTAAGACATCCACTAAAAAGGCAAACGGAAATTTCCACCCAACTCAGAAGAGAAGAGAGTATTTTCATTCCATACCATATTTACATTCTATTTTTTCTCCTCTAATGCTTATTTTCAATACCTGGTAAAATATTCGCAATTTTTGTCGAGGTTCATTTAATACATCTCTCTCTTTTCTTGTTTGAAGGTCTGTCGGCAAGGATTCTTTCACAGCTGAAACGAACATATAAAGACACACATTTCTTTGGTGAAGAGGAAAGAAAAGACATTGTTTCTTACCCAACTATGGCAGTTCTGAGGAGTGCACACTGCTGCTGAAGGAAATTATAGCAAAGTACTCCAGTGTGCTTTGATATAAGTAGCTCATATCCGCAACAAGGAAGTCTTGATGCTCAGCTTTCTTCACCACTCTACACGCAAACCTACCACTTTTAAACACTGTATTTATTTCCAATTTTTGAGAACTCTTCAGAGAACTTAAAAATGGTCAGGTAAAAAGCAACATTTTTCTTACTCCATTTAAGCAAACAGATAATTCTTTAGGTATAGCTAAAAGCAGGTGTGACTAGGAAATAAAGAAACACTGCTTTCAGACAGCTGCATTGGAATTACATTGCTTAAATTTAATTTCAGAAGATTCCCAAGTCACGTAATAGAAAAAATAGTATTAAGTATGCAAGTAACACACAAAATATTTAAGTGAAACTTTAACCTTTAACTCATCCCTCAAATGTTTACTGTTTGTGTGCGTAATGGCACTGCTCAGTTGCCTCCGAGCCTCTTCCATACATTTTAAGCCCTCTAAGATTATTTGATTACATACAATTAACAGGAAACCCCCATATGTCTAAGCAAGTTTATAAATCTACCCTCATGAGAAAACAAGTAATGCTATCTACTTCCTTCTGAATGGTGAAAAAGGTGGCAAAACAATTCCCAGCTCTATTGACATAAGGAGATCATATTTAATATTTTTAAGAACAAGGGAAATCTCATCCTCTTTCCGTATGAAAGAGACAGCAGGTCTGACACTTCAGCCTGTACCACATCAGAGAAATCAGAATTCCATGTCTCAGTTACTTTGAGCACTTTGTAATTACAGCAAAGCTTAAGCTGCCACATTTAGAAAAGTCTTTGATGTCTTTATTCCAGTGGCCTGCCTTGGGAAACATGCCAAAGTAAAACGACAACAGCAAATTCACGTATGCTTGTTAAAGATGCACTGGATGTTCTTCTTTTACTGTGAGAACCTCTAACTGATAAGAGTTTCCTACTACTCTCACTCTCCTCCTTTCTTGGTATTCAGAGACTGAAAAACAGCACAACCATCATAAATACCCTACAATGCTGTGTATTGCACTACAATATATTCCTGTATTAAGAGTCTGCTGTACTATTTTGGAAGGTGGCTCTTGCTGTAGCTTTACCAATTTAGTAGAATACTTCGCTTATCTCATACAAGAAAAAATGGGTTCTAGTAGTGCATTAGCAATGCAGCCTCACCACATCCCATTGCCTCTGTATTTATTATGCAGTAAACCAGTACACACCTTCTAGAGTTAGTCAACAGACCAACATTTCTTTTGCAAGTCTGAGCATAAAACCTGCCTAACAAATTACAATATAGGTCTCCAAGAAACTCTAAAATACAAGAAGACCTGGTATGAGGAAGTAAAGAGAAAGCAGAACAACTTTTACGGAGAAAGTTCAAGTACTTCCCCCCTTTTGTTGCTTTTCTTCTATCGGAAATTATTTCATGTTTGCATGCATTAAGTGTCAGCCATTCATCCCCATTTAAGAAACCTAAATGTCTGCAATCTGCTCAGGTAAAATAATTCAGTTCAGAAGACACGAATCAGTCTTATATAAACACTCTTGTACTCTTTTCAAGTACAAAGATGCCTGTAGGTTGGCTGAAGATGTTACAGATCATTCTAGACAGTGGCTTCTGCACAGGTAAGGGTGAAATTCTTCTGGCTCTTACTTTTGTATTACTACACATAAAAGCTCTAAAAGTATTGAAAACAATTGCCACTCTTAGAGAAAGTCTCACTGGAGGTGAGCTACCATTAACCCATCAAGTTTCCCGATATATACTGTAAAACAATCACATAAAAAGCACATTTGGAAAAGCAGACTTTTTTCATAATAATCGTTACCTTTCTATCACTACCACAGCTCCAAAACCTCAGCTACATATCCAACTCAAATATCATTCTGCACAAATTCTGACGCACTACCATAGATGAACCCCCAAACTCCAAGCAAGATAACTCTTCACAAACAGTGCATACCCCATAGATTAAGCCTGGAGACAGAACAACTGCACTCCAGATAATTACTTCTATAGCAGAGACCTAGAAGTTTCCTTAATCACACAGTCCCAACCTAGTTACAAGGCTGGAAATAGTCATCACTCTGAAGTGAATTGGGTGTCAGTCGAGAGTCTAGGAATGTTTGTAGGTGTTTAAACAACAGGAGCAGCCTGTTGCCTTCGGTACAGCTTAAGTTTTCCAGCTGTCCTTGGGCCCTACCTGCCAACACACTATTCCAAGTCGAAGTTACAAAGAACTGTGAGCAAGACAGAAGAAAGATAGTACCTAGGCCAGCCCCCACTGCCACTTAGGAATCACAGGGGAGTTTCAGATTAAATATGACTCGGAGACAGGAAACTGCTTAAAAAAAAAAAAAAGGACACAATGGTCATTCAAAGGTGCCTTTTCTATCTAGTGTCAAAAAAGTATGTTAGTAACAGCTTTTTGGAGCTAAGCTCTGAGACAGCAAGGAAGAAACCTGTTTCTAGAAACATTAATAAAATTGCAGTTAAGCAACCAACTTAATCACAATTTTGTATTTAAAATATAAAAAATACATTACGCTTAATTCCTTGATATAATCAAATAGCATTGTTATCTGCTGTACAGCTACATGACTTCCTTAAGTTTTCAGTTAAGTGGACTGCAGTATACAATCAGTTACCTCCACCCGAGCAGCTATCTGAGTATTTCGCAAGAAGACCTAAACAACTCTTGAAGGAGAAAAAAATTGCGGGATTGTTTTGCATATCTAGACACATATCTTAATACTACAATCTCCCACAAAACATGTAACAGCAAGTATGTGTCTGTTAATTTTGCATCATGCATGAATTAAAAAAAAAGTATGCTATCACACATGCTTTGAAAATTGTTAAGGATCAGATCTTGTAAGTTTGTTGAAATTTTCAAGGTAAGACCCAGCATTGATATTGATTAGCTAACCTTATGTAAAGGGAAATATTCCCATAAGACTTCCCATAAAGAAACTAAACTGGAACACACCTCCATTTTTTTTAACCTACACCTACAAAAATATCAAAGGACACTTCACAAATTTTATCTAAAATAGTGCTTAAAATCACTTATGTAAATTTAGGATAAATATAATTTTATATTCAGTAACTTCACAACACAAGCTTTTTATTAACAGCAACAGCAGAATGTGCAGTTTCTAGACATTTCAATAGCTCTTGCACTAATATGTTTAAAAATATAATGGGATATATTAAGGTAACAAACCCTGTAATTTTAGATTTGCAGTGAATATTAGCAGACTGCATTAATGCTTTTGACGTTATGTCATCTCCGAAGTAGTGAATCAGATTGGAATGGTAATTAGATTAAATTTTCAACAACACTGTAGCTTCCACAGAAGTGCCACTTACTACATTAAATACAAACCAAGCAAAGAAGTAAAGCCAAAATAATNGACTGCATTAATGCTTTTGACGTTATGTCATCTCCGAAGTAGTGAATCAGATTGGAATGGTAATTAGATTAAATTTTCAACAACACTGTAGCTTCCACAGAAGTGCCACTTACTACATTAAATACAAACCAAGCAAAGAAGTAAAACCAAAATAATTGTATGCTATTTAAAAATGTTACCATGAAGCAAGGTTAAACAATCCAATCTAAAATAGTCTATCCACTACAGCTTTCAATGGGATATATATTTAATGTTATGACAAAATACTTCAAAAGCTGATTACAAAAGTTTGACAACATGTAAACTCTTCTGGAAAGAATGTACAGGAACTAGCACACAGAAAGAAACAAAACCAGTTACATTTCAGATCACTGAAAAATTCTGAACTCAAAAAGCATTTAGTCTTAAACTACAATGCTCTAAACATTAATGAATTACTAGGGAGAAACTAGTTCAACAATGCATACAGATTCATTTACATAAAACAAATACAGACTCACCTCACATTATAGAAATAATTTGCAGACTTGCTATGTTCTTCTCTTACCTACACAGAATTATTTTTAAACAATACTAACTGTAAGCCTACCTTCTATGTAGACAACCTTAGACTAATCAAAGTGAATAAAAGCACAAAAACATCTTTAGGCCCAAACATATATCTTCAACTTGTGTGAATATGCACAGAAAGTAGCTAAATAATATATGTGTGTATATATATATATATATATGTATTGCTTCCATCATGGGACCACGCCTAGACATCAAACTATGTATCAAGGAGATTAGTGCCAGTTCATAAGCATTCTGAAAGAACTTGAGATACCTTTATCACAACTTGATATCACAACTTGAGATACCTTTACCACAAACATGCAATGTAATATACAGTATTTTAGGCAGTTTGTCACATTCCATAGTAGCAGCTATGTTTTCCAAGAGCTAACTAATAAACTTAAGAGCTAATTAATCAACTTAATTAATCAACTTAATTAATTAAGAGCTAATTAATCAACTTAATACTATAAATCCAAATATTTATAGAACAGAACTAAAATTGAGTATAGCAAAACAGACAACCCTAGAAGTCCTATTCACAGATTTTCCCCTTGATTTATTTCACATCAGGATTTACAAGCATTGCATAAAATCACTTCAATATCGTCATGATGTCAAAGGCCTCACTATTTTTAGCTTTCAGACTTACCTTAAAAGAATGTACAAAATATGGGATACAACAAAGCCCATTCAATTTTGCTTTTTCATGTCTAAGATTGTTTGAAGCAGTTGCACCAGTGAGTCAGGAACCCCGAAGCACAGAATTGCTAAGCAAATGATTATTCAGCAGCAAAACCAAAGTTTGCTTACCTATAGTCTGAGTAGGTTTAACAGAATTGGGCTTGTTTTCTTGAGGAAGGCTTTCAGAGTTTCGTGTTGCAAGAGGCTTAGCTATAGGAGCTGTAGACTTATCGTTTGTGTCTCCCGTCCAACGAAGAGTAAACTGAAGTGTAGGTCCCTGAGAAAATGTTTCAAATGGAGGCAATCTCTGAGCGAGGAATCAAAAATAAAACAGCGGAATTAGTGTCTTCCCATGCACAAAAAAAAGTTATGAGAAAATATTCACAGAATGAGGATAGATGTAATTTTTTAAATCATCTGAAGTCCTGGTGTTTTCGACATAAGCATAAACATTTAGATAGAGTAAAAAAAAAGCTGAGAAAGATGACTACACAGTTTCCTGCACATTACTGAGCAACCACTTCATGCACATACTGCGGCATACATTGATCTTTGTGAAACACTAAACAGCAAGGGTCCTGACTAGAAATGAAAGAGCACTTATCCACCAGGCTGCCAATGTGCTTCTGTCTGCTGACACCTACTGCTAATTCTGCAGTCCAGTATTGTATATGAATACACAAGCTTTAAAAACCGCACCACGGTCTGCTGTAGAAATGCTACTGTAATATTCTCCTGTGGATATGTTTTTATATACCACTCACTTATGAAGTTACTAGTAATAAATGAAAAGACCTGAGTCAAGTCCAAACTCCTATTATGAAACATCATACCCTAAATCTGTCAATGAGATTAGAGAATTCCATCTTAAAAGCTCTTTTATTATATTTAGGCCTCGTTAGTTCACAAAAATGCTATTGCAAAAACAGAAAAACAATGACATGTGCATATCAGATCTGGGTGATAAACACAGCGGCCACGACTATTTTCTCTTCTCTTTGGGGTAGCACCTCCAGCACGAAAAACCTCTCTCACATTATCCCGACAGTAGAAAGCAACCATATCCCTGTCTCAGTTTAACAATGTTACAAAAATTTATATATATGTATCTTTTTAAGCACATCTACTTGTGGAGGACATCCTCCTATGATCTTCCTAAAAGCTGTTTCTAGCCTTTTCAATTTTGATTTCTTGAGCACAGTCTAACAGAATCAGAAGCAGTATTCCAGGTATAGGCTGAACAGGATAATAGAGCTTATAACTATATTTTTACTATATACTTTGGATAATCTCTGCTTCTTTCATAATTATATAATCACATTGATACACAACTACTTTGCAACCATCTAGAATTTTTATACTCTCCTCAATCACTTACAACTGATACATTCCCTGGACACAGGAGCATGTGACTACGTATATACACATATACTAAGTGTATATAATCACCTACACTCACTGTATCACCAAGTGTTGATTCGCCTCAGTCAACAATTTCTCTCTGTACCTCACTTTCTCCTACACTGACACACCCTCTTCCTTTCATCACTAAATTTCATCAGCCTTCTCTTAAGGTACGTGTCTAAGATCACACCTATGACAGTTCTCGGTTCCTTTTTCTTTCCCCCAAACATTCTGCTTCTGCAGTTTGTTCCTTTTGATTTGTCCATTTTTAATTTATTTAAAACATTTAATTTGCCCAATTTTATAAGACAGAAATGCAGAAGTCATTGAAAGACAGCTGTCATACCTACAGTAAACATCTGCTTGTATTAACAACCTAGTGTAGCCAAAGCTTTCCTAAAGTGAGAGCTGAATTAAAATTTATGCCCATACATTCTAAAGAGAAGTACTATTTCCTGTTCAATTTAATCCATTTTCAGAGAAACAGCCACTAATTGCACTTCAAATTGTGTTTCACCTTAATTCAGACCATTTTAAGCGAAGACAGGTCTTCCAGCCACTAAACAACCCATACCTTCCCGTCAAGTATTGTTTCCCATGTTGCTCTTTTCTTGCTAATGGGACACTCTTCCATTTCCTGCATGGCCACTTCATATTCCCCATCCAGAAGCTGCAAGCGCCTGTCAAGACGAAGTATGTATTAGGAGTAAAGCAGCTCATTTTTATTGTTTGCCTATTAAAATGTAATTATATTTCACAATAACTAAGTTTTCATGAAACTAAAGGCAGGTTTTCAGGCAAATTTATTTGGTGACTGAGCATTAATCTCAGGTAAAGACCATCCATAATGGAAAAGCTGCCTAATGCCAAACACAAAAGCCTCCATCCAAGTGATTCCAAGTGATGCAAGAAAGATACTGTTAATACAAAATTAAACTACAATGGGAACCTTCCTGTGAAGAAACAAAAACCCAAACTGAATGACACGCCCTCCAAGTAATTTCTTATTTATTCCTGCTTTATAACTACTCTGTTCTAGCAAACCAATATGACCTCTAATCAGGCCTCCAAAACTAAAGAACCCTATCTTTGTAGCAGAGCCATGTCAGATGTAACCTTAAGAGGACTTTAAGTAGCTTTTTCTTGAAGCTGGATCTATATTTTTACTAATAAAGATATACCTAGATACCTACCTCCACCTATCGTGGATGACTGCCATGGATAGAACTCTTATTTTCATATACTGTATTTTGGCTGTTGCTGATATTATGATCTTCTGCAGGACAAACAACTACAATGTCCAGTTACTCGTAAATGATACGCTACTTATCTCCTGAACTATCTGGATTGCTCTAAGCTACAGCCACATGTGAGTTCACCCCACTCCACCTTCTTTAAAATATATTAAAAAGTGTAATGATAACAAGTATTATAATATTTCATCACACTTAACTACATGACAGAGTAAGCCTGTTACAATTTTAACTCCTTGTTTGATTTCACTGTAGTAAGGGAGAACTAATGTCTTCTTTAGGTGCTAGCAGAATAAGATCCGTGACTGCATCAGCAAGAGTCTGGGCATGGGGAAAATTTTGCCACCAAACAGAATGTAAGCAGTAAGCATATTTCAGAGACTTGTTTGTTTGTTTTACTTTTGAATTATGCTGCCACTGATCTTTAACAGAACCACAGAAAGTACATCTGTCAAAAAAAATGACAAGGAACAAACTGATGCATATTAACAAGACAATACTCAAGATCATAAAAGGGAACCATTTACAATTGTCACTTAACACGTCTCAGAATAAACGTGGATTATGAAACCTGTTGACTTTTTTTTTTAAGGAGAACAACAACAAGCCTAAGCTCTTATTGTAACTACCAACTAAAAATACAGCCAGACAGCCAACACTGAAAATAAGGAACAGATTTAAGTTTAGTATTAAATAAATTCCTAACGATTAACAGAAACAGTATTTATTTTGGATAATATTACCTGTTTTTATCAAATACAGTCATTTGTGCTACAAATGTCTTTTCCCCATCTTCACGATTTGAAGAGTTTCTTTTTCTTCTAGCTGGAAGCTCCTCATTGACATCTGTACATAAGAAATACAGTATTCAATTACTATATAAGCACAAATTCAAAAGATCACACAGCTTCTATGCAACTGTAAAATATAATTGGCTGTCAATTACATCAGATGTGTCATACAATATAAAAAGGACATAGTACTTAATGAACAGTGCAATGGAAAGAGCACTTAGCTTAACAGTAATCATATTTTAGATATGTTCACATACATTTGTAGTTTAGTCATATTACTGTCAGCATAAAGAATTTGGGATTTGACCTTCTTCCTCTTGTAGCTACCAGTAAAAGTTTTTCATTCTACATGCACTCTTCAAGGCGGTAACTTGTGATGTAACACATCACATCTTGGTAAGATTAAGAAAATAGCTTTCAAAATTTTGTTATTGAGGTATTTTCTTAATTGGTTAGTTTTGGGGAGAGACCATGATAGCACTCACAGCTGAGCCAGTGGCAACCAGTGTTGCTGGAGGTTTACTGATAGTCACAGCAACCACAGGCCTCTTACATTATTCACTCCTGACAGTGTTGCCTCACACCTTCACCACCACACATTAGTAAAAACTGGTGTTAAATCTACACAAAATCAGGAGCACGGTTTCTAGCTGCCAAATGGATTTTAGCCCCATCTTGAAATAGACTGAAAACAAACAAAAGTAAATTCAGTCACTGGCCCTTCTCACAGTATGACCTACGCTGCAGATCAGGAGAACCGTATATGTGCCTACAAGATAAACCTTGTAAAAGTGTATTAAAAGATTGAAGTTACCAATGTTTTCATTAGTTTCGCCATTGATCAGTCCATTAAACTCCCTTCTTCCTGGGCGAGTTACTCTGAATAACAATGAGTAAGACTTCACCATATGGCTGTTGCTTGGTTCAAATTCATTGCTGGAAACTGCAAGTGATGGAAAGTTGCCTGGTTTTATTTGGCTGAGGTCTGGGTTTAAAGGCACCTGCTTTTTACCTGTAGGAACCTGTCTAATCGGACAACTGACATCCTGTAGGAAACAAGAAAGCTACGGTTTAGGTTTTTAGAATACAAAATAAAGACTTTAAGAGTTAAAATTTATATGATTTATGAATTGTACCTGTCCTGCCATCTTTTTGAAAATAAGCCTTGTAACAGATGTAAATAAAAAAATCTGGAATAACAGTCCCAGGTTTTAAATGTAAAAACAGATATTTGAAAGCGTAAATAAAACTGGCATTTTATAACCACTTCTGGCAGCAGTCATCTTTCTCTGAAGTGATTAACACTAACATGAGGCATTCAGAAAGATTGTAGAACAGTCATTAATACTAATTTAATTCTGTTTACCTAAAAAATTAAATGTTTTGGTTATGTATGTATTTCAAGGGCTTCCTATCTTATCCTTCCAATATTACAAAGTGCACTTCGGGAGATAAAGAACCACTTACCTAGGATTTATTATGTTCAGTATCTCTCAAATAGATCATCGAATACTGTGTAGTATTGGAAAAACAAGGCAAGATGGCCCAAGTATGAAACTTGCAACAAAACATTTCAAATAATCATCAGCACCTCCTGCTTTTACCATATTTACCCATACTATAGCAAGTAACAAAATCGGCTAGAAACAATATTAACTTTTAAAAACATACAAAGTTCTGACCGCAAATCTTTCCCTTTTTGGTTAAAAATTACAGCATGCATTACTGAGCCTCCCATATTCCCATAGCTGTGAAGATAATTTGCCAACTGGAGTGAAACAAACATAGCTAAAACAGCAAGCAAATTCAAAGATACTTAAAAAAAGATATGAAAATTGTTTATGATTCATCAGCTAAAATCTGCAATAATTGAGATGATCAGTGTAAAAAAACATAGGTACAGAAATCAAGGAAAGAGACAAGACTTGGCAGATGACTGGGGAATTTGAAACAACTATAACTTGTTTCTTTTTATTTCTGAACTCTAAAAGGCATACACTATTTTATGATTTTGTGATTGCCTGGTTTACTTATGCCTCTGGGCATCACAATCGAATTAATAGTTTAATGATGTGACAGAAAAAACCCAAGTAAAAACAGAGGTGGCTGAAATTCACAGTCAGTGAATCTGACTTACAAGCAAGCTAAATTCAATGAACAAAGCTGAATACTTTTTTAAAACTTCCAGTTATTTCTCAAAGCAGAGAAGAACCCATACATATATTTGCTTCTCAAAAATCTCTTACCCAGTCAATAGAAAACAACTTGAATAGACTAGTTCTTAAATTTAAAGACTAAATTAATCTCAATAGAAGCACTGTTTCACCACTACCTTGTTATATGGCAATGTTAATTAGATGTTCCAGAATCACGCAAGTGTTTTGCTTGAATATATATTAATAGTTTGTAAAATCATTTTTACCTTTCGCTTCTTGTGGCAAACTTTCACAAGCAGTACTTCCAGGGTCACAGAATTTTGTTCATTCTCTGAGTTTTGTGATGGCTTATCTAAACACAAAAAGATTTTAAGTTCTGAAAACATGACCATCTACTCAATGGTGTAAATCCACCTGTAATTACTTTATAACCAAAAGGTACCTCCACGCACAAAGACCTCTAGTCAAACTCTAAGTTTCAGTTCTCCCCAAACATACTGCAAATTCCCACTTGAGAACGTATCCTACCTAACTAATCTAATACTAGCAGGTTAAAAAGCATAGTTGATCTCCAATGAGTAAGCTTGCTACCTCTGGCATTGCCAAAATCTTTTTATAGCAGAGAAAAAGGATACAGGTAGATTTAAGGAAAGTCAGAATACACTAATTATAGATGTGTCAAATTATTTCCTATATTTTTTTTTCTTTACAGATGCAAACTTAGAATCTGGTTTGCATCAAATCTTAAGATCCAGATGCTATCAGATAGGAAAACAAAACAAATTTAAAAAAAACCTTAAAGATTATACACAGTAAACTATATGCAGAATATCTGTTAAAGGACTCTTGAAAGAACCTGAAAAAAGTCTCAGAAAAAACAAGACTTGGCTTCACAGTCTCTGCATTATAAATTTCCTAGAGCCTGAAATCTTCAAGACAGCTACTACTGGCAGCATGTATGATCAGCAATGACAATTAAGAACTGCCTTAAAAAACAATTTTCACTGTATTGTAAGAGAATCACATGAATTTACATCCATCTGGAAACATACCCTCATACGGAAAAAGAACAGAGAGATAAAACGTGATTGTGTATCTGGTTAAAAAACTGCTTGTGTAAGAAATACTGAAAAACAGTCATCAGCCAAAACTGAATGAATCTATAAGAAGTTATTTCTGCTCTTTTAAAACCTTACAAACATTATGGGCCTCAGTTAAAAAGCACAATGGCTGCACCTTAAGTCCATGTCACAAAGAATCTGACATTCAATGAAATACTTTGTTACGCTCATTAGATATAAAGAGCAAAGTTTTACCATAGTGAAGACAACATAACCCATGGCTCTTCACTTGCTTTCCTCCTGACACTATATCCATATTGAAGAAGCTTAACATGTTTCAGTTGAGAGAGTTCTGGTAACTCATCTAGAGACACCAGCAGTTTTATGAAACAAATGGGTTTTTTAAAATTATAAACACAAGACATACTAGAAATCTTAGCAAACACAGAAACTTGGTGTGTGGGAAGACCCAACCAATAGTCCACCATACTCAAGTTTCAAGAGTTTCTAATATAATTTCTATCCAGACAAATAAACATACTAATTGTGTCAGCTTCATTAATGGAAGTATTTTCTATATTTAATATTTCCTATAGCATACATTACTTATGTTAGTGATATCCTTTTCTATTGTACAAACGACCATCAAGCTCTCACTATATGTAGCACTCTCTTGAAGTAAAAGAGTTTTATAATTAACAGTAGAGTCACATAATCTAAACATTCAAAATTACACAGAAAGTCATTAAATATATTAACATACTTAAAAATCTACTACAGTCCATGTCTATGTACCACCACAACGTAATAGAAAACAGTAAGAAAAGGAAGGTCTGTCAGCAAAGTCTATGGAACAACAATCCTATCCACTAGGTATTTTGAATTCCATATGTGAAGTTTACTACTATGTACTGTCCTGGAAGGATCAGATTTTGACATTACGTATCTGAATTGAAGACACATCAGCATACCCTTTCCTCCACTTTTATTCTACAATTCTCTGTTCTTATCACTAGCTGCCTCAAAAGCCTCTTGTGGTTTCCCAGGTTAAATACTGAACACAACATACGACATGAAGAACCTAAGAGCACAAACAAGATGAGTACTATCCATTGAGACCAACAGTATTCTGAAATTACAGAAGTTCCTAATCTACAGATTTGAAGAACTTTCTCAGAATAATATTACAGTTTAATGAAGAAGTAATTCTGAAATATAGACATTTGCAACTTTAACTTTCAAGCATCTTACTGAATAGGTCTGGTTAAGCATAAAATACTTTGAGGAAACATAACTTCCAGAAAAAGTACAAAATCTGTTACAGGACTTGTATTAGCTTTTACACCCAAAGACTAAGATTCCATTCAGAACATTTATAACCGAAAAATTAGAAACACTACTTTATTTTAATGAATAAACAGCTGATTTTTTTTCAGGGAAGTAAAAAGACAGTGCATTTACCCATGCCTATACAGCACAAAGCATGTGACTTCTGCTTTCGTTAAAGGAACAGAACCCTTCATTCTGGTCTGGGAAGTCCAATATTCCAATTTTGAGAGGTAAAGCCTTATGTGCATAAAAGACATAATAGAATGACTGCAAGTACATGATTTCCACTGTTTTTATACTACTGACATGGCCCTTGCCTCATTTCTAGGCTCTACCTGATAAATTTTATTCTCACATTTCTATTTTAAATTAAAAAACACTGACTCTTCTAACTATTTGAAGGTTGGGGTTTTTTTTAAAGCTACTTCAAATACCCCAAGAACACACTCCCAAAAAAATCACTTTTTCCAGGAGCTCCTCAAGGTCTGCTTCACTTTGAATGGGTGATGACTTGAAGAATTTCTCAAAATCACTGTTTTGATTAAAAGTCCGGAAGGCTTATCTGCTTAACATTACAATTACGCTACAACATATTTAAAGCGCTACTGAAAGTATTGTAACTAATGGAACAGTCTGAGCTTAAATAAGTTAAAATCTGCATCCAAACAGCAGAGATTCAAAATATTCAAATATTCCCCTCACAGACCTATACTAATTTCAAAGGTGCTATACAAATTAACAGTATAACGAATGAATTAGCAAACATACCATTTTTATGGAAGAACCCAGTAAACGTAAGCTGTAAATGAGCAGACAAGCTAAACAGAAAAAAGAAAGGAAATGTTAGAACAAATAACTATTTTCTTCGCACAGCAGCCATTCCACTCCATTCACTGGTGTTCAGCACAAGCCTACACCAAGAGGCAGAACTATAAGGAAGTGGTCCATCTCTCTAAATTGGAAACTGCCTGGATACAGCTGTTGCAACCAATGCAAAGTTTCCTCTTTACAAGTGATTCTCTCTGCGTATTCTATGATGATACATTAAAAAAAAGTAGAGGTTTAAACACTACAGTAGAAGGGCATTGTCTGAAGACATGAGATCTTGACTTCACAGGCAGGCAAACACATTTCCTAGCCATTCATGAGCAACAGAGATGAGTTTTGGCAAAAATTTTCTAGAACTTCACCCTGAACTTGGTATTATTTTTCTTTTTAAAAGTATTTTAAGTTTGGTAAGCAAAATCTTTACAATGGAGAAGCTACAGCCTTAGAAATCAAGATTACCAGCCACATCAAGTCCATATTATCTATAACATACCCAATCAAAATAATAATTGCATCTATTTTGTTTCACAGCATTGCAGCTCATAGCCTAGACTATTGTGCTGACTGTAGACCCATTTTATTTCGAATTGTTAAATTCAGAATATATTTCAGCTTAGAGTAAGTTTCATAAACCTAGATTAAAAAGGGTCTCAAAAACATTTAGTATTTCTGAAGTATGTAGTATTGGACAAAATACCATCTGTTATACGAGAACATCAGACACAATTCTGAGCACCTTTACTGAGCACGTCACACTCAGAAAGACACAACCTGACATTCAACACCTATTTCTAAACACAAACATTCCCTGAGAGCACCGAGATGATTAGTGAAACTGCCCAATAACTTGAGCGGTCAAAAGACTGCATCTAAACCAACTTGTATCACTCATCCATATTACCTTTCCAGACCAGTTCTTGACTAGAGTACATTTTTTAAGAGTTGTGAAAGCACAAAAACCAACACATAAAAATCAATATTCGGACTGGTTTGTTTCAACGTGATCCCGATAAAGAGAACATTTACCCAGCAAGTATCCCCTATAAAGCGAACGTTAATTAAGAAAAATAATATGCAGTAAATCTATAAAACCTCTTAGAATATAAAATTTATAAATTTGTTTCAAACTAAATTGTATCAAGCACGGTTGCCTCTGAAGTAGCCTAATTATTTGCAAACACTATGCAAAAAGAATAGCTGGTTAAAAAACCAAGCAAACACCACAAAAAACTATCTCAACAGGTCTTCACACATCCGAGCAACTTAGGTTAGTCTTTAAAATATCTGGTTCTGTTTTAAAATTTCTAGAATGCTTTGCATTTCATGACCTATCCGTACATAAAATAGAAGCATTTTGGCAAATTATCCAGTGTCTTTCTACCAAAAAAAAGAAAACAAAGCCAACTTGCAGACTAAAACAGATATCTGAGTTGTATATATTAGAAGAAAATTATTCTGGAAGTCTTACAATGGATTGGTTGATTTTCATCATGCATACTTTCACAAAAAGCTTAGGTGTTTCATTCATACATAAAGAACATAATTTTTTTTAAAAAGTAAGTTATGGTCATCATCTATCGCACTCAAATATCACTCACTTCTCACGAATAAGCTTTTTATACTGTTTTATTGCAGGACAGGGAAACTTCAAGAAACAGACCAGGCATATTTGCTATGCTTTCTTTTTGCCATCATTACAAAAACAGGCTAGGATGAAAATGAACTGAAACACACCAGTCCTAAGTTTCACATCTCTGCTGAACTCTGACTTTTGCCAAATACAACACTGCAAATTCAGCAAGAGTTCATAATGTTTTCTGAAGCAGAGTAGTAAGACCTGATAAAACATGAGCTTTATCCAACGTTTAAATGTGTTACATAATTTAAAGTAAACTCTTGCGGAAAAAAAAATTAACATGATGGAACCAATAGGCCCACCAGTATAAAGGTAATTACTATTTCACAACTAGAATTCACAGAGTAAGCTCCCTGCCAAGTGACAGTTCCATATGGAATTAAGACTTGAAAATATCGATTTGTTAAAGAGAGAACGCTATTATTCAGAACTATGCAAAGGTTCAACATGACATATATGGGGGGGGGGTGTCACACCATGAGAAAAATCTCAGACTAGTATTTCTCACAAGAAAAGCAGAAGGGAGAATTTGAAGTTTTACAGCCTTTAGTGAAAACATTTTGTAACTAGTTACCCTATTATGGCTTGAGATCAGTAACATCTTTGAAATACTGTTAAAAAGTTTCACAGTTTTTTGTTTTGGGTTTGATTTTTTTAACATAACTATGAACACGAAGTTAAAAATAGCAAGTACAGAACAATAAAAACCCCAAATAGTGTAACTTCATGGTATTTTCTCAAACCTGCCCTTTTTTTATTCTAGCACACACAGATTAGTTACTGACATAACTGACAGTCTTTAAAAAGAAAAGTTAAAGCAAATATCTATTTGAGGCTTCTACACATTTCAAGAAACAGCATGACAAATACTTAAAGTTTATCCTGATACTGCTTTTCTCCAAGTTTTTAAGCAACCAGCACACATAGACACATTTTAAGATTTTGGAAACAACATTTCAAACAGTAAGTACCTTGCTTCTAATACCAATTTCATTTTATCAATCAAAAAGACACTTGATTTAGCACATGCATGTGATTATTCGTACATATACACACAAATAAAAATATGCAGGACAGTACCTGTGAGATTCTTGTTCTCCCTTCATTTTCTCTACTTTTGATAACATGTCATCTACTTTGAATGTTTTCCTGTGAAGAAAAAGCAGAAATAGTAGTTTCACATTGCCACTATTCCCTAATATGTAACAAGAAAATCTATTCAGCCTAAACTTTGGCTTGGTTTAAAACTGTCTATACACACAATTTTAGCCTTCTGTTCAGAAAGCGCCCTTTTTATACCTTTTTAGGCCTAGTAGCTCATCTGTGTTGTAGGGACACAACTGCAGTACAACTTTCTCAANAAAATCTATTCAGCCTAAACTTTGGCTTGGTTTAAAACTGTCTATACACACAATTTTAGCCTTCTGTTCAGAAAGCGCCCTTTTTATACCTTTTTAGGCCTAGTAGCTCATCTGTGTTGTAGGGACACAACTGCAATACAACTTTCTCAAGCTGCATCAAAACAATACTAAGAATTAAAACCAAACCTTTCAGAAGCAATCCTACTGCTCATAAGAAGTGTCATTTAACAGCGTTATATTCAAACCTTACAATGAACATGTCTAACCACATTTCAGCTTTGGTCAAAGAAAAATATTCCCACTTCAGTGATACTTACACCTACTAGGAACTTACGTGACAGCTCTTCAGTCATTGCTATTTTAATCTTGATCATAATAATGAAAACCCCTTAAAACCTTATCTGACAAAACAGTTAAAAACCTAATTATAACCCCCCCTTCTTTCTCCACAAAGTTATATTAAATCGATGAAATACAAAGAATAATTAATTCTGAAGGTACTTCTAGAGCACACTCACAAGAAACAGGGGGGCGACGACGACCAATGACAACAATGTTATGGAGAATAATCACTTCAAATAATTCTTCTCCGTAATTCTGACATCAGTCTGTTCATGCTCATATGTTCAGCCTGTTCTACCATACATACAATTTAATGTTCATTGCTAAATGAAGATCACTAACTAACAGAAGTTATTCAATAGTTTCCAAAATAGTCGGTCAATTTTTCTTTACAGGGAAATCAATGCTTGGACCCAGATGCCAACAAAATTGCACTAGAGTGACAATGCAAGAGCTGTGAAGACATCCTTCTTTTACATTTATACCTCAGAACAATGAAATAAGAACATAAGCTATTGCCAAATACTGGATTTCTTGTGTGGGGAACAACGATGACACGTTCTGGGGAAGCAGGAAGCATCATCTGCAGAAATATCCTGACTGAAGAAACATTGATGTCATACATTGTCTACATTCAGCACATAATGCATCTGAATGATTTAGTTACAAATCACAGTGGCTAAAGGGCAACACTGGACGAGAAAAACCATACAAGTACAGGGCTGCAGTCAGACAACAAGGAGATAAATAATTACGATTTGTGTAGTAAACATCACTGATTCAAAGTCCTACTCAGCCTGAGGTTCACACAGATGACAGATTCGAGAACTGACTCACCTACACTAAAATGTGGGATTATTAAAATGAACATTGCAATGCTCGGCTTTAAAGCAAGAGATGTTAAGAACAGATTAATTTGTTGAAAGTTTCAGATTCTAAGGTAAAAATGTTTCTGCGTGCACTTTGCCCAAGCTCATCAAAACCAGCCACTGTTGTGCAGAACAGCAAGCAGTACACTTATCCTTAGAATGTTTTCTTCAGACTAAAGAATTGCTTAAAACAGCTCTAGAGCAAAGCTATGTCACAATTGGAATATAAGCCAGAAACCAGCTAAGATACAAACATGTTTCAGGAATGGGGAAAAGTTTAAGAATCTTTCGTAAAATATACTAATATCCGACACAGCTTGCATTTAATATTTGTGAGCATTACTGATCCAGAAGGAACAATGACACAACCTTTCCTAATGTCAAACTTGGGTTAGTTAAAACCAGAAGAGAGTCCTCCTAAAAATATTTCAGAAAAACTAAAAACAGCTTCCAAAAACCGCATTAAATCAAAATTGTTGCCTTTGAAGTTAACATGTAAGAACATTTAAAATAATACAGAAATTCCTTTAAACTTAATGACTATTTCTATGTTATCATGTTCCCATACATAACAGACAAATTTAAGTTTTTGTAATAACCATCCCTAACACCCAGGATTTTCAACACAGCATTTACTTGTGCTACAAGTATGCGCATCTTGCGCATTCCTTTCTCCACCCACTCTTCTTCCAGTCAAGCACAGTAAGTAATAATTAACAAAGTATTAAAAGTCACATCACTGCATGCCATTACTCTGCCAATAAATAAAAAAATAATTCCTTTATCCAAACACTGCCTGGGAAGCAACTTTTATTAACAGCTAGTAACTTCTTTTCAATGTCATCATTTGGTCTAATAACATAGTAACACCTGAAGACAGGCCCACAAGTGGAAAGTCCATTTTAATTCTCCATCAAGTACCACCTGACCCAAGCATATTACCTCTCCAATGGTAAGCAGCAATTTCAACACTTTTTTAGCCCGTGTTGACACATGCCCATTAACTTATTCCCTATCAACATTTTTTTATACTTTAAGCATGCTGGTCTTTATAAACACTTTGTCTGTATTAAACATACAGACCAACATCAATAGATAATTTCTTGATAAAAATGCAGTTTTACTTCCCTAACTCCCAAGTCATAAATTTATCCAGCATTTTTCTCAGACTACCATAGAGCTAGAGATATAACATGTGGAGCTATAATCACTGTTGTGATAGGTAAGTTCTATAAAGTTTGGAGATAACTTCTTCATATGTTACATATGATACCGGTTACTGAAATGGCAATCAAAAAAATTATCGGCAATTTTAAAATGGCACAATTACAGCATTCTAGTGGAATAAATAGACAAATATAGATATATAGCCATGGGCCAATGATGCAGTTCTAAAATACAATTCTTTGCAAAGAGAACTCTACAAACATTTTTACTATCCTGAAGCTAAGTTTTTCCTAATACAAGCCTTGGGAAGATCTTCTACCCCAGTTCAGATATTTTTGCTCTTAAAAGAGCCCCTTTTTCACCAGAACAACAGGATCATAGACCTTAACTATTCTGTTGAAAGAAGAATGGCAATTAAGGTCTTGTGCGCATTTGAAACTGTTTACTAGCACAGATCAGCAAACAACTATCCTGCTAACCTCCTCTGGAAGTTCAGCTGCGACTGTTTTGCCACAGTCTCTCAGTTTTGCCACTACATCTAAGTAGTCCAAACTACCTTCAAACTACAACTTCTGTGGTTTTAACTAGGCTGAAAGAGGAGGACCACAGTACTGACAGAGCATGGAAAAGCACGAGGGGGGACCCAGGAGTGAAGAACACACTCTTTTGCGATTATTTTTCTGGGTTTTTTTCCCCCCCTCAACTACGCTAGCTTACTTCTGTTGCGTTATTGTGCTTTTATAAAGAAAACATACTGAAATGTTTTACTCGCTCTTCCTAGACCTAATTACCAGAATGATTTCAGTAAGATGGTATTGTCAGAAAACTAGTGAATGAAAGGGCTGTTAATCTGTCTGTCATTAGAACACTACTTAACTAAAATCACAGTTCTAAAACAAAGTGTTAAGGGAACTAGTAAAAATCAGTATGTTTCAAAGAGAAACTAAGCATTACTTGTGCAGCTGAATTTGAACTGGAATTTGGAACAACGGACAACACAACGTACATGCGAGTACCATTTCTTGTTTCCCAGCAACTATAGCAGGTATCCAAAGAACAGGTAAAAGAACATACACATTTCAATCAACTACAAGTTAATATACGTTACAGGCAAGAACTTCCTGTTGCACAATTCTAGTTAAAAAAACAAAACCCAAAAAAACCTAAAACACTCTGAACATTTTTTCTTAAAATTTGTCTCTGCCCTATTTTAAAATAGCAAACAATTCGCTATGGTAACTTTTGTGAAAAAAAGTAAGCAGCAATTTCAAGTTTAAAAAAAAAATTAAAATATGATCATTACCTGTCCTAAGTACCTGAAGTGGTGTGTTACAGATTCAGTTTTAGGAAAAAAATTATATTGTAGCATTAAAGCTAATGGCAAGAACACTAAACAGTATCCAGGAGATGTGAGAATGCCAAATATAGCTTCTTTAATTTAAATAGAAATATGCAAATTTTATTGCTCAACAGATCATTCAAACATCACCTTCCTTAGATACAAATCTGCATAATCAGATTTTATTGCTATTCCTTAAGTGTTCATGATTAAATATTTCAGTCCCACAGCAACTGTTTCCAAGCGATAAGAACTTTAGTGTTAAAATATTTTAAAATAAGCGTTCAGGCTACACAAAAATCCAAAGTGTAACAACTGATTTTCAGTCAGGGGGAAGTAACTGAAAGGACTTTGCAATTCTGCTAATAAATAATGTACACTGCACTTTTCACTCTGCAGTATTTATATATTTTAAAGTGTATTGACATGCAGCTGTAGCACCTCACGATAGGAACGACTATTTTACAACGTCAAAACTGAAACCCATTTCTCGGACGTATCCAGTTCAAAGCAATCTTTTTGAAGCGTTTGCTCAACTTTTTGTAAAATGCTATAAAGTGACCTCCTTCACTTTTCAGCTTTTAAAATAATTACAGAAATAATTACTGGATCCTTCCAAGACTAATTAACAAAACCAATAGTTTTATGTATGTTTGTTTTTTTAAGTAAGCAATTAGGTTACAGTTTGAACTAAAACGTTTAATATGATTATGATCAAGCACCATTGATTACAAGAGCTTAGATATTACACAGTTTTGTTTATTAAGCTCTACCGCAAAACAGAAAACAAACACGGGATAATTAGTTAGAATTCTGCAGATAATCACATTTGAGTACTCCCAGTACCCACACAAGTCACAAGCATCAAGTCACACACACTCCTAACACTGCAGAGTTCTTAAGTCTCAGAAATCAAGTGTCATCTGTTTTATGCATTTTTTTTGAAGTTCTTCAAAAAGAAAAATAATGTTTTACACACCTTGTGAAAAGAGGAGGTCACCCTCCACTATTTTTCAGACTTCTGCTACTTAGTTAACATTTTAGGATTACTTTTCAAAAACAGTTTTACCTTTTGATATTTGTTCGGGAGTTTCTGTGGGACATGTAAGTGAGAGTTCTGTGCAAAAATATTGGCTGCAGGAAAAAAAAAAAAGGTTACGCTTTTAATTAAAATCTCCTAAAAGTCCAAAGTAAAGGAGTGATAAAGACCAATTACTCACTGCTATTAGATTCCGAGTACGTAGAAATCTGTATATCTGTGTTGGTTCTAAGAAAAAGAAACACATGTTATCCAATATACCTTATACCTCCAGAAAGACAGCCTTATAATGATGAACCTAATTCAGCACGTTGATATTTTTTTAAAAACAATTATCACAGAAGTCATCATTTAAGTGAAGCATCACGATGTCCAAGTAACTCCAAGTTAACAAGTCAAAGGTTACTCCACCTACTGTGTAACACGATGCAACTTCTTGCTTAAGCCACCACAAATCAGTAGTCACAACTCAACTATGACTGCTCCACAAAATATGTTTCTTACAGGTTTTATATTGTAAAAAGGCAGAAAAAATATCTCTACATACTAGAGCCTATTACAGAGTAGGTAAGTTTTCTTCATGAACTTAAGGAACATATCTGATATGATACCAAAACAGTATACTAAATTTTCATAGTCAGACAATTTGGTATCTGATTGTTTTATGCTTCTGGAAAGTATCAAGGTCACTTGCACAAGGTACCAAAACAAGAACAGGGACTGTCAGTTGACTATGACACATTACAGATCATTCTAAGCTAGAAAAGGAATTTCCAAAACCTTTTCCATCCACAGGATCAGAAAAAAAGTTGATTCTGGAAAAGCAACTACTGTTTCAAAGTACAAACGAAGGGACAGCCATACGCAATACTGACATGAAACAGTAGCATCATTTGAAATAGGTCTAATAATCAAAGTTCCAAAGAGCAAGACCCATAGAAAAGAGGACCTTCAGTTTAGTTCTAATCAATTCAGTTAAACCAAGACAAAAAAACATTTTTATCTGGATCAGGTTACATCTAACAAGAACTTCAATCTAAACTGAAATACATCCTTTCAAAACTGAAACAAAAGCCAACTTCACTAGGTAACGTCAGCAAGAAACTTGGAAATTACTTGATAAAACAGATCAAGTGTAGAGAAAAAGACAGAGAATGCCTTGATGCCCATGCTAAGGCTGCTAACACTGCCTCCATCTCCAACATAATGAAAACAAACAACTATTTATTTTTTTAATAAATATTAGACTTTATTTTCATATGACTACAAAACATTTATTCCAGATAGCTGGAAACCTTACTGTAATTTATGGAAGTCTGTGATTAGAAGTGAAAAAGCACAGTATTTTATATCCTTCATCCCTTTTTAAAACTATGATTCAGCCTTATTTGTACACTTACGAAGGTAAGACCCCAAATAATCTATTGTTAGACATATTATTATTAGAGAAGGAAATCTTAACGTGATCCCAGTATTTTCTTTTAGAAGACTGTTGAAAACCAGTAAAATTCTTCTTAATGTAAATTATCATAATAAAAATCTGTATTTTTCAAATCAAGATAAAAGACAGAAAAGAAATAAATTAAGAAACATGCACTTTGCTAGAAAGTGAAAATACAGAGTAGTCACAACTTTTAGAGAAGCATCCTGGCGTTTTTTGTCTTCAAGAAACATTGACATAATTATAATTTAGAAATGTATGAAAACATTAAATTACATTCACAAGGACATAATTTAATTTAAAGACTGTGCACGGCTCCTTCAACTTTAGTTGTCCCAAGTACAAAAATTCTGAAACACACTTTTCAACCTGCAGACAGACATGTTTCACAAGTCCATATTACTCAGTAAAAGCTTAAAATAAATTATCTTTTTCTAGCATACGACCTTGAAAAGGGACAAAAACACTGAGGAAGAATGTGATTCAATACTAAATGGGTTACGATTTTTTATTCCAATATTTACTTATTGCAGTTTTCCCACAATATTCACACTACAAAGTTAACGCGCTACGGTACATTTGTACCATAACTTACTCCTGGTCACTACCTGCTCAGTGCTCTGCTTCCCTTGTCTGACAGGCTGAGGCATGGGCAAGAGAATTTTTTCCCCCTACGTTGGACACGGAGCAAACCTCTTAAAACTCGTTTACCAGTTGACCTATTAGCAGTACAGCATTTATTGAACACTTGGCTTTGTTAACAGGGCTCAGGTTCGAAGGACCCCGTGTTATTAAGGACTTGAGACACCAACAAAAACTCCAACGCTTTCTCAAACACTGTCACTGTCTATAGCAAGCCTGTGCAAGCAGTGACAGCACCAATCCCAGAACTGGATCGTGTATTTAGTAGGGTGTTACAAATTTCCTTCAAATTCTAGCAATTACACAGACACCTTTTAGTACCAAATAAAGTTTACTGCTACACTGTGCTTTTGAGTCAGATTTCCACAAACAACTTTCTGGAGCATCCAAGGGGATTCTTCTCCTATCTGGAACTGCCACAGAGTGATGCGTGGGTCACAAAGGTCGATTGCCAATACGAAATCTCAACTAAGGGACAATTATTGCCAGACAAAGAAAAACCAAGTACAGTGAAGTCTTAATCACATCCTGCTCCTGAAAGGGGCTCAAAAAGCAGTCGCCACAGAGGGAAAAGCCTCCTCGTTCCCAAGTCCCCAGTGCCTCCAAGGGCTGGTGGAGGAGGGAAGGCAACCAGCCGCCCCGAAAGCCTGATGGGAACTGTTACTGAGAAACCAAGTTCATCGCCTGTGCGCAGGCACACACCCCCGCCCTCCACCCACCGAGCCCCGGCCCTGGGAGCCTCCCGCCACCCTGCCCGCACACCGGCCCCCGAGCCCCGCGCTTCCGCCCGAGACCCGGCGGAGCCCCCTTCCTCCGCCAGCCCCGCTCCCCTTCGCCCTGCTCTCCGGTCCCAGCTCCCTCCCTCCCCCGACCATGTTTACCCCCGGAAACCCCTACTCTCCACAGCCCTCCCCTCCCTCCTCCTCCCGCCCTTTCTGCGGCGGCCCCGGCCGGTCCCGCCGGCTCGGGCCCCCACTTCCTCCCCCGGCCCGGTACTCACTCTCGAAGGCCTGAAGAAAGAGCTCGTGGTCGGCCTGGATCTGCTCCATCTTCGGCTTCTTCACGGGGGGCAGCGCCGCCGCCGCCGCCGCAGCCGCCGAGGAGGCCGAGGAACCGCCCGAGTAACCGCTTCCTCCGCTGCCGCCACCGCCGCCGGCGGCACCACCGGATTTGCCGCCGGGAGCTGCCGCCGCGGCGGAGCCCCCGAACCCCCCGCCGCCGCCTG
>VZSC01002042.1:0-214811 GCA_013398225.1 Steatornis caripensis | reverse complement strand
CCGCCGCCACCTCCTCCTCCTCCGGCGGCGCCGCCAGCGGAGCCCGAGCTGGGCCCCGCACCTCCACCGTGCTTCTGAGGAGCCATGGGCCTGGCCCCCGAGAGGGCCCCGGCAGGACGGAGACCGAGCGGGGAGGGAGGGGGCGGCTGGGGCGGGTGGGGTGAGGAGGGGGGAGGGGAAGCGCCGAGCTCCAACTCCTCTAAGTCTCCTCCGCTCCGCTCTCCTCGGCGCTACGACCAGCCGAACCCGACGACCACGACGCGCCCGCCTCCCCCACTCGCCCATTGGCTCCGAAGATGGCGCCGCACCGTCGCATTGGCCGGCGCGGGGCCCGCCCCCGCGTGACGCACGGATGGTTCTGGAAGAGTTTGGTTGGTCGGTGCGCTCCGCCGCTTGGCGCTTCTCCCCTCCCCCTCCTTTGAACTGAATTCGCGGGAAAGGGCCGCTCGCCCTCCGGCGCGGGGCATGCTGGGTAGAGCGGGCCGCCTCCGCCTGCCGGTCCGGGGCTGCCCCTCACTGCTCCGCGGGGACCGCTCCGCCGGTCCCTGCCCTCGCACCCGTGTTCCGTTTTTCTGCCCGCCCCCGCTGGGCTGCCCGGAGCGCCGGGCTTCNGGATCATATTGCAGTTGGAGTGGTAGCGCTCAGTCTCAGTTTGCTTTTCTGCATATTAATGTCTAGTGCTGGCCTGTTTTTATAAGCAGGGAACTAAGAAAACAGAAAAAAAAAGGTCACTGTAAGGGAACAACTGTACTGAAGAACGGCAAAGGGAAGAGCTAAGATCTGACACAGCAATCCAAGTATCCTGATGTATAGCTATGAATCGCGTCCCGGTGCCTCCGCGGCCGCACAGGTAGAGCTGGTGCCCCTCTCGCCTGAAGGACCGCTCCGCTGCCCGCGGGAGCTGGGGCTTGGTGGTTCAAATTAGTCGAAATAGAAGCTTAGGCATAAATCTGTACCGGTTTTGTGGTAAATGTGGTTACACTGGGTCGGACACGAGGTCCTGCAGCCTTAACCTTAATTAACCAGGAGGTTTCCTCAGAGGACCGCGTAAGAAATCTCCTGTAGGTGCAGGGAAACTTGAAGTCAGGTAAAATGTTCCACTCTGGTTTTATTCCTGCCTCTTTTTGCTTAATGAGGATCCGTGGAGTTCTCGGGGAAATAAAAGTTGTGCCGCTGTGGCTACCGCCAGAGTCCTGACAGCTGCCCGCGTATGGCCGAGGTCATATGGTCAGGAATCAGGCCTTCAGGGTTAGCTCTCTGAGCACCTCACGTATGTAAAGTCCAACTGTGCAGTGGGAAAATTCAGCACTGGCTTTATTTAATCAAGTCCTTATCAGTGGTGCGGCAAGCTCAATACATAAAAGGCTTCGACAGCCATCTCGTTCTATTTGCTTTCTTTTGCAAAACTTTTCAAGAGTAATTGTACAAGGTAGGGTAAAAATGGTCTATGTGTGAAATACAGCCTTGAATTTTGATACTAGATACAACTGTGATGCTGGCACTATACCATCTCAGTTTATCTTCTAATTGCTAGTGTTAGGGAAAATGAACTTAACGATACACGTTAAGAGGAAAACCATGTGTCAGTCAGCCGTGCTGTAAATGTGCTTTACATTAGCAACAGAGGGGGATTCTAATGTGATGTCTCAATTGTCTGTTATTAATCTTATTATGTTTTAAGAAAACGTATGTATGTACGTTCCCCACACATTCAGATAAGTAAGTCTTTATTGGATACTATTCCCCCCCTCAATTTGTTTGGGGTTTTTTTACAGGTCCTTAATGTTTAATTAATCTCTGAAATGTTCATTTTATTTTTCAATTACTTCCCCTCTTCTTGCTTTTTCTGCTGCACAATCTACCTTTCATGTTTGTTTTGGAAAGATCTTTTCTTCCCCGATGCTTTATTTTTTAAATTACTCTTCTTCCTTCCATTTTGTACATTTTCCGTGCCATCTTTTCTGTAATTTGTTTCAACTTTAATTTTAATACATTTTTAGAAATTCATCTTTGTCACGATTTTACCTACATTGTTTTTCTTCTATCCAAGAAAGTGATATTTCTAAAATATTCTGTTACACATTTTATCCTTCTTACCATAATTGTCTCTGCTTAGTATTCCAGTTCTTGATGTTCTATTTCCTACTCAATTTCTCTACAGCCACTCATTTGTTGTTGCTGAGTATATCTTTAATTACTTTCTGGCAGCCGCAATGTTTGATGCACTGTACATTTCTGAGGACCTTACATGTAGCTTCTTCACTCTTACTACCAGGGAACTTCCTGGTGAGCCTTCCGACGCACTGGCTATTTGCCAGTCTTCTGAATTCATAGACTAGATAGCAAGAGTACACCAGATGAAGAGCATCTTTAGGTGATCAGAGGTTGATCTTGAGGTTAGTGATACTCTGTGCCAAGTGACAAAAGGTAACAAATATTGCAGTATATGCAAGAAAGGCTCCTAAATTTTGTATAGCTGCAATTTTGTCCTTGGAAGTTGTTTATTGCCTAAAATACATTCCTGTTTCCTCCCTACTGTTTACAAGCCTCTGCTGCTTCTGGTGGCTCATCCTTTTAAATTTCAAAACCAGGAGGAGGAGCCAGAAGGCAACTTTCCAAGCAGGAGTAAGAAAGGTAATTAGGCAATTAATCTCTGGCGTTGGAGTCGGATCTGCTTGTGAACAGAGGAACTAAGGACGAGACTCTAGCCTTGGGTGGGACAGGACAGTGCAGCACAGAATGTGTGCATATGAGCCCTCTGGAAGCATAGGACTGACTGCCAAACAGTAGAGCTTCAATAGCTTGAGCCTGTTTTCCTTTGTTTGTAGAGAGATTCGTAATTTTTGAAGTTGTTTAGATCTGCTGCCCTGGGCTGTCCATAATGTACTTAAAGAGCATAGAGTACTGTTGAGATACACTCAACCGGAAGAGCCTCGGCAACTCTGAAATGTCAAATATATTTGGGGCTTCATAGTATGGATCGCTAGAAAGAGCACAGGGCATAAGATAGTAAGTAACTTTTACTTACTTAGCACAGTTAGAAGCAAGAAAATAAATATTCCCCTTTAGAAAGTTGGAAATCATTATGGTTTCTTCAGAGGAAATGAGCTATGGCATGAGACTGTTGTGTCCTTGACCTACCTGGTAATGCAGACCCCTATAGATTTTACAGATGCATTTATTAAAAAATAGGTATTTTTTTAAAAATTCTTGTATATATACACACTGGGCAACAGAAAGAAGTTGGCCATATTTAGCAAATGACAGGGTATCTGCAAAGCCAGTGAAAATGTGTTTTCTAATAAAGTAGTCTAAAAAAGACTGGTAGTGAAAGCAGAAGTAGTTGGCAGATGTGCTTTTATATGTCAGATTTTATGTCTTGAGATGGCCAATCCGTTCTTGTTTTCATGTACTGTTACTGGGACTTGCATTTGGTATCCAAAAGCTCAGGTTTGTTTCCTGCAGATTGAATGCATATGCTACTTCTAAATCTTTTTTCTAAGCCTTTTTGCAGCCTGTATATACCCAGCATTCCTGTCATCTTGAAAGGCTAAATGGCAGCAATTTTTACCTCTTCAGATATGTAGGAAAAAGTGCATGCATATTTTATACCACTGTATGCATTTTTTCTTCATTTCATAGTTACATGCTTTTCTTGGTTGCCTGTAGTACCCCTATAGCCATGCTACTTAACTTTCCAGCTTCCAGTCCTGCAAATTACTGTATCTCAGCACAGGAATATTTACAAAGTAAATCTTTTCTTAAAGGGGGAATAAATACCTGTATACTTGGAGCTCAGTCTAAATAAAAGTTCTGTCAATATAATTACACTGTTTTCCTCACATCGTTAAACATGATTCTGTCTATATAGATTGTTAGTAACTAACCAAATACTACTACAAATCTAGCTTATTTTCTGAGAACTTAAGTATAATTTTGGAACAAAACAGTAGTGCTTAATAGCTGAATATAAACTTTTGGTCAGTCTTCTGAAAAAATTGCTTACAGATTCAGGCCATCACGAAAGAGACTGTCAGGGAGCACTATTATATCACATTGGTAAGAAACTGAAGTTTGGAACTCAGGGTGTTGCTGAGAATAACAAATCCACAGCGAGTGTTCAGGGTAGCTGCATTTCTTTATTTTGGCCTCGAGCTAATGAACACTTTCCGTGGGATTCAAGGGCATCCAGCATGGAAGAGACCTTACACACTCAATTTCTGTGGTTACATCCAAACTTCTTTCTGTTTTCATGCTTCTAGGTTCCCCTTCCCACTCTCTGTCCAGCCCACCAAACCTAGGTTTTCCATGAGAGAAATGAGAATGCGCAAATGCTGTAGAAGCGAGACAAACAAAAATTCTTTATGCATAGATGGGAAGGTATGGGTCCCACAGCTGTATCACTGTCCTTCAAATACAGATCCATTTCAGTGGCATCCCTTTCTTTCACTTACACAAATAAACTTCATTACATGCTGAGTTAATTTCACTTGTAATAGTAACTAATTCATTTTTTTTCAGTTCATATTCTTTATTTTCAGCTTGATTCAATGTTGATCAGTAACAGGCCGTGGAAATTATTAGATAAGCTACTCTTCCCTACCTGCTTGGAAATCAAAAGTCAACTCCCACTTTGTGTTTTCCCAGGCTCTTGTAAACAGAGGCTACAAAGTATTGCAACTGGAGAAAGGGAGTAGCTGCAGCTTTCTGGATAACAGTGTGAGAGCGGGTAGGCAGAGTACTGGGTATATTTAGGATGGCAGGATCATATTGCAGTTGGAGTGGTAGCGCTCAGTCTCAGTTTGCTTTTCTGCATATTAATGTCTAGTGCTGGCCTGTTTTTATAAGCAGGGAACTAAGAAAACAGAAAAAAAAAGGTCACTGTAAGGGAACAACTGTACTGAAGAACGGCAAAGGGAAGAGCTAAGATCTGACACAGCAATCCAAGTATCCTGATGTATAGCTATGAATGCAGTATGTGTGGAAGATTGACAGAGCAGGCACTTGTGATTCTCATTCATGTGTTTGGCTGGGGACTGCTTTTGTACAGAGCTGTTCAAATGTATTCTGCAAGCACAGTACTCAAGGAACTTGGCCCTCAGGGAATCTTAAGGCACACATAATGCTCAGCTTTCAGCAAGCAGGTTGCTTAAGTGTCTTGAGTTATCTTAGAGAGTGAAAAGTGAATGCACAGCATGTTTTGTACCACTGAGTCATCTATCCCCTGCATTCACATGGTGAACAGTAAGTGATAATTATTAGTCATTATTGCTTAGCAGAAATGAGTGCTCAGGACTTGTTTCTTGGAGTTCTCTTAGTGATGTTTTAATATATTTTTCATGACTCTCCTACAGTGAAATTTATTTCCTGATTTTCAGTTAATGATTTATTTTTGCTTGGTAGCTTTTTAGCAGTAGTGTTTGCCTTTAGTGTTTAGACAGTGGAGTGAAAATACCAGAATTGTTTCAAAAGCATTATGAAAAGCCTAGGCCAAATACATTAATTTGCCCTAGAAAGGTAGGAGATCTCTTAAGACGATTTAACTGTAAGCCCAGAAATGTACTAACAGTAAAAGCATTCGTTACAGAAAAATACATCTCATACAATGAACTTAAAAAAAAAAGGTTGATAATGTAAAAACAGTAAGTTCAGGATAATATCCACTTAGTTTTGAAGACAAACACTAAAACAAGATCGTTATTCAAACAAGATTTGATCAAAATCACAAGGAAGTTTCTGCTGAAAGCAACCAGGTAGTGTTATTCGCCTTTGTTAAAACCTGAATAAATTCCATGTATCACTGAAGATTCTATAGGTAGGAAAAGGACTCGGGGAATCTCTGTGCAGAGGAAGCACTGTCATTGCTCATTTGAGCTCACACAGCACTCAGAACAGACCTTATCTGGCTTACTCGTTGGTCTATGCCCTTCATTTTGAATGTCTTCATCAAATTTAATTGTTAGAAAAATTTAAAGTGCTTGAGGTGAGCTGTATAAAAATTCGTGTCCCTTCTGTCCTCAGTCATGAGCCCCCTTTTTAAACTTGAACTTCAGAAAGTAAAATGACAAGCTTTTAATATTTTAATCCAGAGTTGTTTGCCTTTTTTACAGAAAATGTGTAGATCTCCTGTATATGATAAATTCACAAAAAACCCACCCACAGTACAATATGTTTAATGTATGATTCCAAACAAAATGCACAGAAAAAAACCATGCCAAATCTTGAGGTTTAAATGCTTAATACATGGACTAGGAATCATGCTAGTTCATGCTGTAATTTCAGAGATCCAGCATGTGTAGTACTTGCTGCAAAACTATACAAAAATAATTCTAAGTGAACTTTCAGGAATTGTGTTCTATTAATTGAGTCCTTGAAACTGTGAAAGATATGGCAACTGAGAAACTTTTGATACAAACTTAATGATTAAACTCAGAAATGCAGAGATCAAAGAGAAACTGCTAGGAAGATACGAGAATTAAGTCAGTTACAGATGTAAACAGAGGTTTCTTACCAAAAGGTCTGTTGACAGTGCATGAATGAGAGCTTCAATCAATCAAAAAGAAAAATATAGGAATCAAGGAATATGTCAATACAGAGTCAAATGAAACCTCAAACTAATTAGTTAACAAATTAATTTCAGCTTTAAGTAAGGGATAACTTTTAACAGGGATCAATTCTTTCTTTTGTGGCTAAACCGAGTACAGATTAATAAAATTAGGATTTTGAATTTTATCATCAGCAATTACTTAAATAGTAAAATCAGGGCAGAAACTGTTTTCCTAAGGTTTTTCTGTTAACACAGGTATAAAAAATTAACACGTGGGAGAGCTTATCTAAATGTTTCATACTAAACAGCTTATCTGTGGTTTTATACGCTAGAGGTTGCTTCAGAAGGCTTTTTGATTGTGTTTGGAATGCTGCTTGGGATATATGATTCTGCACACTATAATCTGAATTATCCATGCTCCAGAAGTAGTTTTACTGGTCGTTGCCATGACTGTGGTCAAAGTACTTTTACCATGCTAAACACATCTCCACAGAAGGAGGTGAGAAACATAGCAGGAGGCAAATTGTGACCAATCCTAATCTCACTTTTTGGAAGGAGAAATAAGTCTCTGTGTGGCATAATTTATAATCTTTGGCATGCCAATTTAATTGATGCTGGCACTGACATCTTGCATTTAAAAGACAGTAGGCTTTATTCTGAGAAAGTTCTATCTTTAGCAGCCTTGTTACTTACGACAGAGCTAGGTCACCCAAGGCCGTGCCACAATTTCACCTACTCTTCGAACCTAGACAGGTTAGAGAGGTATATTAAGATTAGCACAACTCAGTTCTACAGAGCTCTCTGGCAACAATTCTAAGTACAAATGTACATCCAAGAAATAATACTAAATTTAAGGTAATTAAGCAATACATTTCATGGTGTTGACAATTTGGAAGTATGTAGGAGATGACTGGTACAATTTTAAATCATTTAAATATGACTGGCATTCCACTGGATTATGAATTGGCAACTAGAATATGATGACTGACTAGTTATAACTGCCCTGCTGCATTTAAACAGACTGTCAGCTACGTACTAGCCAGCCAAATGACAAAATCAAATTAAAAGGCATACTTACAGCCACTACTGTACAAGCCCCTGGGGACCCTGAATAAACAGATGGGTCTTGTCCTGAGTACCAGATGTGAATTGGCAAGGAAGCAATTCCGAGGCATCATTCCCCTTCACTGAAAATTCCCTGTGTATAGGTGTTCAGATCTTGGGGCAACTGAGAAGAAACAGAATGCCTCAAAATGAGTAGGAGGAAAGACCCGATTCATAGAATCTCTAGTTCAGAGCCAATGCAGAGAAGAGAGTAAAAGTCTTGCCTTTTCTAAGAGACTATATGTAAGAGTAAATTGTTGGAGAATAGCTAAGGCATTGAATGAAAATGTTTATTTTTTTTTTACCAATAATAGTTGAAGAAGAGGTGAGTGAATGAAATTCTAGGAAGCATTCAGATCTAATGCTGCAGGGTATCGGCTAACAAGCTGCAAGAGTAAAGCAGTGCATTGACAAAGACAAGCATTTGTTCATCAGAATGGAAAAAATAACATTTGTGTAGGACAGGTACATGTATCGGTATTAAAGTAGGTATGGAGCAGTCCAACTGACCGATTCCATAGTCTTAAACTGTTGGAGTGGAACTGCAGTGATGAAACCACTGTTCATGCCAATTGACTGCTGGTTTTGGCAGAGGCGAAACCAAATCATCATGTAAATTGTTTTAATGACAAAACTAGGGAAGTTAATATGGTCCAAAGTTTGGGTTAGTCTTTGAGAGTAAATTCCAAGCTGCTTCATTAACAGATGGGTTCGTATATTTTTAAACCAAAGCCCCAAAACCTCAGTGAAAGCTTTGAGGGCTTTATTAAAAATATGTCCATAAGGACGAACCACTGGCTCAGCTGAAGTCCGTGGAAGTTTCCCAATTATTTTCATGAGGTCAGAACATCACTCTCATTGTTTAAAAGTCATCTTCATATAGTATAAGTTAATTGTAAAATACTGTACATCTGGTGGCATCTTCTGAAAAGCTGTAATTGTTTTTGCACTCACATAGTAAAATAGCAGAAATAATTAAGATCTATCTAAATCAATTTATAATTTAAATATTTGCTTTATGCACATTAACTGTCATGCATTTTAATATAGGCAAGCCTTAAAGCAAAACCACTGCTATTACTCGTAATTCACAGTATATCCAGTGCCTGCAGACTATAATCTATAAATATTAAGCTGTGACAGCTTGCCAGAACTTCTCCTGCAAGGACCTACTGATGGAGTTTTTCTAAAGATACTTCATAAAAGAAGCAGCAGCAGCAAATTGAGTGACCCTACAGGTGCAAGCTGCCACAGTTCTCTCTCCAGTCTTCCCAATAAGATTTGTTGAAACTCTCTGTGTCACAACGTCTTTATTGGTAATGGATCCCCCCTTAATTTGCACTGATGCATTTGGAATGTCAGCTTCCAAAACAAGGCACATGGGAGGCATTTAAAGTAGATTTTTTGAAAGGAAAATGAACAAAGAGCATGTCAGGTTCCATTTTGATTTGCATGACAAATCCAGCATGCAGTGTTGTGGTGGGCCGGGCTGGGCTTGCCTGCCACTCACTGCATGTGTCACTTTGGTTTGAACACTTTTGACAGTCCGTTATGTTAATTGTTCTAAGGATTGTTTTGCTGGGGGAAGAAAAGGAAAGGCATTTTTATTTTTCTACATTTTCCATTCACAAAAAAGGAGGGATATCTGAGGGAGCAGAAAATATCTTCAAGTGGTTTGTGATCTATTTTATTTGTAAATAATCCTGCGAGGTCATCAACAAGTTCAGTATTTTAAATCTTGTTGTTACTCACTCTGTGTGTGTGTGTTTTTGAGTGGAGAATACTAGGCCCTTGAACTAGAAACTTGGGGAGCCTATTGTTTTGGTGCACACCATTCTTTCTTCGAGTCCCGCAGTGATGGGTCCTGTAGAGTGGTCTGTGCTGTGCCTATGTGCTTCCATCGGATGATATTGTGGTACTTTGACAAGTACTAACAAGGGATTTAATGCCTTAAGAGGCATTGTTGGACACACATTGTTATCTGTGTGTGGATGGTATGTGAACTACTCCCACATGTGCCAAAGACCTGTTGGTGGATACGCGCATATGGCTGAATTCTCCTGGAGGCACAATTCAAGGTGGAGGGTGCTGCTGCCCCTTAGTATACACACACTTCTCTTACAGTCTACGTTAAAACAGTCATGGATTGTTTGATGATGGGTTTTGAGTTTCAAAGTTCCTAACTGAGTGCAGGTGGCAGAACACTGTAGGTTGATCACAAAACAGTATTTTCAGACTGATAGAATGATCAACCATAAAGTTTCAGGAGAAGACTTTGTTATTTATGTTTGTGTCTCTCTTTCACGGTTACTGCTGTTTTTCAGCCAAAGGAGAGTTTAGTGTTTAAAGAGTGAGGAGAGCAAGAAGACAGAAACAGAGTTTCCCAGAGGTTTCCAGGAAATGACTGACACCTACTTTTTAAGCTTTGGACTCCTACACTGCATGTGGTGTTCTCATTTACATGTTGGGATCTAAGTGCACCATGACAGATAAGCTCTAAATACAGAATGCTTTTGGAGTATAAAGTCATGCAATCAGATGCACAAATATCAAAATAAATGAAGTTAAACAATCAAGTGTAGCAATTCCAATTGTATTCTTGCTTAGCAATTCAGCTTGCTAATGCTACTTTTCATGACCAGTGTAGTCCTCCTTAAGTACTATTTTAGTGTAGTCTGTGGGCTTACACGAGAATCTCTTTGAGCTGGTGTGTCTCCAAAAAGTCAAACCCAATATAATTAATAAGTGTTACTGATGATCATGAATAATATTCTTATACAACCACTTTGAGAAGGATTACTTGATGTGCTGCTTTACCGAAAGCTGAACTCAGCATGAGGTGAACTCACTGAAATTTAGTTCCTGAGAGACTGAAGGCGCTGCCTCACAAGTGGGGATGGCCTGCGCTGGGATGGCTGTGCTGATCCCCCACTCTGCCCATCCAGCTGTCCTTGCTGTGGGAAGTTCCTCCTTCCGCTGCAGGCATGGCTCAACTGCTCTGAGGTACCTGCTGGATTTTGCCAATTCTGTTGTGCATATCGTGAGTCCATGAAGGTGAGTTGATAGCGCTGTAGTACGCCAAAGCGTGGCCTGCAGCAGTGCAGTGCAGGACATGGGAGCCTCCAGTGTGGGCAGCCTACGGCAGGAGCTGCTGCCATCTTTGTGATTCAGAGCTGCCTCAGCCACAGAGCTCTGAACTCGGTACTCTGCAGTTCTTGGTCTTGTGACTGGATGGTGCCTCTCCATTTCCTGGTAGCTTTCATGTTTGATCACTTCTTGGAAAACAGTGTCACTGTTTCCTGTCAGAGCGAAAAGTTGCTAAACCTCTCCCATTAAGAATTAGGCTTTTTATTTAATTGGCACCCAATATTCAGAAAACCCACCACGAATCCAAGTCATAGCAGGTGAAAAAAATGACCGCTTTCCTGACAGTTCTTGCGAAGTGTTTTGCCTTATGTGTGTTTTTAGCAGAAGTCAAGTTCTCACTCTGTACTCACATTTTTTAAGCTGTTCTATAGTAAGAGGGAAAGATCACCCACAGTTTTTGGGAGCTATTATATATGAAAGATGCTGTGCCAGAAGTCCTCTTGCCCCAGTCCACTGCCTCTTCCCCCTGTGTTTTGTCAGAGAAACAGCCCCTGCCTTTTTCTCCAGGAGGGAAGAATCGTTGCAGCAGGGCCAAGCAGGTTTGAAGGTGTGGTCCCACCGCTCACCAGCTCCATGATGGCAGTGACAACTCAAAAGCGTAAGTAGAAGATACTGCTGTGGATAATGCGTATCTAAAGCAACTCTCTTGAAAAAATTATCTCCCACCTCCGTTTTTTTTATGTCCTGGGACTTTCCTCATTTAAGAAACAGAAATTTACCATCACTTGGTCTTATTAATGTTCTCAGAAGGGTACCACGTGAGAGGGGAAGAGCCATTTATCCCCCGAGGAATCCCACCAGAAAGCAATGCACTTGCAACGCTTCTGGGCCGATGTCCCCCTCGCCCAAGCCTGGGTCGATGCCAGGCACAGCCTTTGGGTGGAGAAGCAGCCACGTGAGGGCACCCAGCATTTTTGCGGCTCTTGAAACGTTAAAGCTCATCTCTCGCCCCTGCCCGCGGGACTCCGCTCACCCGAAGTCGTTCGGTTCGGAACCGGTTTCCAGCCAGAGCAGTCACGGGGCGCTCGTACTTCGTGTCTCCGCGTGCCGGGCTCCCCTCGCCGGGGCCCAGCCGGTTCCCGCCAGGGTCCGCGCCGCGCCACGCGGGCGAAGGGGCGGTGGGGCCGGCAGGGGGCGGCAGAGCGGCGCGACCCCGGAAGGCGGCGGGCGGGGCCGGGCCGGGCGCACGCGTGAGGGCCCACGGCTGCCGGCGCCATGGCGGAGCGCATCGAGCAGCGGCTGGAGGATCGCGTCCCGGAGCTGGAGCAGCTGGAGCGGGTNGAAAGGGAAACAATTTTTTCAATGATGTTATACTTGATATTGCAGGGGGAACTCAATTATTCTGAAGAGATTCTCAATGGAGAAATGGCTCGCATAATCTACAGGGATGCTGCTCAGAAAATTAAAGGTGATTTAACATCTTTTTGTACTTACTCAATAGGAAAATTGTCACTTTAACTCAGATCTCCAGTAGATAATACAGATAGATTTAGCTGGTGAGGCGGGCGGGGGCCGCGGCGGCGGTGGCGGGGCTGGGTGCCCGGCAAGGGCAGCGAGCGCAGGCGGCGCAGCCGGGCGCGCTCCGCTCGCTGATTCCCCCCTCCCGCAGGGCCGTGCTGAGGAAGGCCTCGGCTCTGGAGTACAAAATACAGCGGAGAGCCCTGCGGAAGGAAGATTTTATTAATTATATTCAGGTACGTTTTACTGAGTGGGACAGCGTGCTAACTCACGTGTGGACCCGGCTGAGCTAGGAGTTAAGGCGTTTTGTAGTTACCCACGGAGGAAACGGGCCACTTCCTGAGGCCTCTCCTCGCCCGGCCCGCGGGAGCGGGTTGTTGGCACGCGCTTAGCATTAGACACACCAGAGCGTGAAGCTTAGGCAGGAGTTGGTGCCCGGGTTTGGGGTGAGAGTCGTCTTTGTCTTGACGTTTTCCTGTAGTTTCTTCTGTCTCAAGGGATGCAGAGACCCCAGTTACCTGATGTGCTATGCAAACTGTAGTTAAGTAATTAATTTTTTGTAACGGTAGAAGTTCGGCTTGCGCGTTATGATTCTGGGAATATGCGGGGTGCTAACAGCTCAAGTCTGAAGTATCATGTGCCATACAAATACTCAAGCTTACTTTCAGTCAGCCTTAGAAATGTAGTGATCTGGCCCAAAAATCCTTGCTTATGTTTTCATGGATGTAATTTTTGTTGTCCGCCTGATTAGCTATAAAAAACTTGATCTGTATTTTTTTTCCTTACTGTTATGTGTCTTGTCATTTGCTTTTAAATGTTTTTTTCCCCCATTCTAGTATGAAATTAATCTACTGGAACTGATCAAGAAAAGAAGAGCAGTAAGTTTGTCAATTATTTCAAGGGCAAAATACATCATACCAGATTTTCTACTGCAATAAGATTAATGCTTTTTTCCCCTTCCTAGCGCATTGGATATTCATTTAAGAAGGATGAAATTGAGCACTCTATTCTGCATAGAGTCCATAGCCTCTTCAACCGTGCTACAGGAAAATGGAAAGTAAGTTTATTTGTACCGATAGGTTGAAAAATGCCCCTTGGGGATATAAAAATTACCTAGAAATCACTGCCACCAAATATTTGTAATGATACAGAAGAATGTAATAGAAAAGCTAAGCAGATGTTTGATCTTACAGTTAGCAGTAGCCTAGAAATAGATCATTTGTATTAGATAGGTGTTTTTCGTACACAAACAATATTATGTCCTTTCTGAGCCATTAGTCCTCACCTATCTCGACACAAGTATTGCAATGTGAGTTTGGTATTTCTGCTTGCAAGGACTAGAAACAGGATAAAAAACCCTTTCAGCTGCTTTAGGAAAAGATTGTCTTGATGCCTTTAATGGTAAAACCTAACTGAGGTGCCTAAGGAACCGTTACAGTGAGCTCTGTTGAGTTCAGTTTAAGACAGATTTGGTTGGGGAGGCTGTGAGGGTGTGTCTTGAGATGGGAGAGTTGGTTTTCTTCGTGTGATTTGCAGGAATTTGAAGATCTGGGGAAAAGAAGGGAGAATTTGGGATTCAAAATCCCTTATCTCTGCATGCCAAGTCATCGTAACAAGGGCATGTTGTTTGCTTGTCAGTGTGCAAGTGATTTTGTGCTTGCCTTACTGTAAGGTTGATTCTCTACCCCTTGCATTTCCAACAGGAAGATGTCCAGCTTTGGCTTTCACATGTTGCATTTTGCAAGCAGTGGGTGAGTTTTCAAAACGGTAAACTTACCTGATTTGAGGTACTGGATTGGTGTTTAATCAGGCATCTGGAACTTGAATTACAAGAAAGGGGTACAGACTTTACTGCCACGTGGTCTATTACTGAAATAATTTTGATAGTATTATTATTGGAGCTGCCTGGGATTTTCACTGACGTATGTAAGTGTAGAATTTGACTCTGAACGAATTAGGATGAAATTTGATGCTTGCAGGTGAGGCTGATTGCACCGAATCTGGAGTACCATTTGTTTTAGGCGAATTATAATATCGCTTATACCTTCTCTGAAAGGAATGGATCACCTGTGTGAATTGTGATTTTTGTTCCAACATTTGTTATAGTGCCTGTGCTGAGAAGTGTAATTCTGGCAATTCTGTACTCTTTAAACTTAGCTGTGCAAGTTTTCATATTATTATTAGCATTCAGTCATTGTTCTTCCCATACTGAAGAAGGTGACCTTGTCATAGTAATGCAAGTGGCCAAAGAAAAATGCGGTCTTTACCTCAAAAGTGGTCAGTGAGACTATGGGTTAGTAACTTACATAACACTTGTGTTAGCTGTGTAGTTCAGAAAGGTTTGAGTTAACTGTGCTAATCTAGTCTGGTAACATTTGAAAGCTGGTCAGTATTGAACAAATATGAGAAACTTTCTACTGAAGATAAAGCAGCAGAGAAATGTCTTTTCCAGTACAATTGCATTACAACTTGTAACCTTTCATAATGAAACTTTGGTGCTGGTGATTCAGTTTGGTACTAGAGTGGGTAAACCAAAACTTGTTCTTTTACAGAATTCAAAGCATCAGCTTAGTAAGGTGTTTTCTTGCATGTTGGCCATTCATCCCAATAAACCAGGTAAATAAAACAATGGCGAGTACTGCATAAATGACGAAATATAGATTGTATAGCGTTGGTTTACATTCTTGAAGATCTCTGTTCAAACTATTGGGGTAAAAGTTCCTACTCTCGTCTCTTTGCCTTGCTGCTACTTCAGAGAGAATGGCTCTGAGGGGGTCATGCTGAGCAATCAAAAGGTGATGCGAAGCAGGAGTCCGCATGGTCTGAGTGACCATTTCCCAGGTAGACTGATGTCTGGGTAAATGTTTCAGAGATAGATGTTGAATACTCATGGCTGCTTTTTGGCTTTTGAAGACACTGTTGTACATCGTTGGATCTGTAGCTATACCAGATTAAACTTCCTGGATCTGCTTAGATTTCGGTCCTTTAACTTGGTTTTGCATGGGAGATAATCAGTCTTATTCCATTGCTGAGCTCATGGGTTATGCTGGGGTGGGTACATTGAACAAAAACAACCTGTGCATCCTGGAGTGTAGCTTCAAAGNCGTTGGATCTGTAGCTATACCAGATTAAACTTCCTGGATCTGCTTAGATTTCGGTCCTTTAACTTGGTTTTGCATGGGAGATAATCAGTCTTATTCCATTGCTGAGCTCATGGGTTATGCTGGGGTGGGTACATTGAAAAAAAACAACCTGTGCATCCTGGAGCGTAGCTTCAAAATGAGTTCTCATGACCAGCCACCTGCTTTGCCTTAAAATTAATTTATTTGTATCATCTGTTGCAGCACTGTGGATTATGGCAGCAAAATGGGAAATGGAGACACAACTCTCGTCGGAAAGTGCTAGGCACTTGTTCCTTCGTGCTTTGCGCTTCCATCCGGAGTGCCCAAAACTTTATCAAGAAGTGAGTTCATGGGTTTTTTCTACAACCAGTTATTTGATCGATCAGAGCAAATCAGTCCAGCATATTTCTCAGATCAGTCTGAGAAAACTGGAAATAACTTGTTTCCCCATCAATGGGGAAATGTCAAAAAGATTTCAAAAAACAAAGGTACTTTTTACTGGTAGCATTTTTCAGTTGTTTAGCAAATCCTGTATTTATGTATGCAAAGTGAAGTTTTTACACTGTTTATAGATAAATGTGTCAGAATTCCCTTTTAAAGTACTGTAAGCTCTGCTAGGTCGTAGTTCTCTGGATTAGATCTGGCATCGCTAGCCTTTCCTAGGGAACGTGGTTTTCTTTGAGGGCAAGTCAAGGTTTAAAGAATGACTGGAAAGCGGTAATTTATACGTGTGGAAAATTTCTGAGCAGATATGTAGGGCAGATAGCTATATGCACAAACCTTTACACACCAAGGCTCTCAGACATGTGTGGGATGTTGGCAAAGTCCTGTTCTGTAGTTCCTCAGATAGAGGTTGTTTTACCACGTTTGTGGATTTAGATGTTGTATGATTTATCCCCATCCCCACAATAATTCCATTTTATCCTCTCTTGCAGTATTTCAGGATGGAGCTAATGCATGCTGAAAAACAGAGGAAGGAAAAGAAAGAATTTGAACAAGCAAAGATGGACTTGGTAGGTCAGCTAAACTTACTTAAGAGATATTGTCTGCTTGCATACCACACATTTTAATGCATAGTTTCAAGGCATCTGTATTAATGGTTTGTTAGAGAACAGCTTAGAGAAAGTTTTTGCTCGTGTTCTGTGCCTGTGTTAAGCTTTTAGAGTGTCAGCTGATGCTCCGCTCAAATACTTCATGCGTTGATTTTTCTTTACATTTGTAANGCATAGTTTCAAGGCATCTGTATTAATGGTTTGTTAGAGAACAGCTTAGAGAAAGTTTTTGCTCGTGTTCTGTGCCTGTGTTAAGCTTTTAGAGTGTCAGCTGATGCTCCGCTCAAATACTTCATGTGTTGATTTTTCTTTACATTTGTAAAGTCTTTTGTTACATCCCCCGGTTTGAAAGTTAATAGTAATTTCTGGAAGAGAGTAGTTAAGGCTGATTATTTCTTTGTAGCTGACTTGTGCAAATTAGACAAAAATAGACTTAGAAGAAGAAAAGGATTAATATCTTCTGTCGGTTTTTTCCATGTTTGCAAAAACACATGAAAGGAAAACAATTTTTTCAATGATGTTATACTTGATATTGCAGGGGGAACTCAATTATTCTGAAGAGATTCTCAATGGAGAAATGGCTCGCATAATCTACAGGGATGCTGCTCAGAAAATTAAAGGTGATTTAACATCTTTTTGTACTTACTCAATAGGAAAATTGTCACTTTAACTCAGATCTCCAGTAGATAATACAGATAGATTTAGCTCCAGTGTACACACTAAGGTTACACAGTATACACTTAGTGTATACACAGTATACACTAAGGATACACAGTTTCTTCAGTAGAACCTAGATGATGCCAAAGCATAAATTCATAGTGCTGGTAGTTCTGATTTCATAACTGTTCTGCAGGCTGATATCTCTTCCAGTACAACAGCTTTTGGGCTGAAGTGGCATAGGTGCTGGGTATAGAGTCTCAACACTTGCTTGTTTAAAAAACCAAAGGGAGGACAGTATAGAATTACACACCTTTTTGTTGTTTACTGAACATTAGGTCACAACTAATCAGCTAGTGCTAGTGACAGAGAAGTAAGAATTCAGACTAATAATAATAGAAACAGTCTTGATTTTAACAGACGATTTTAAGTTAACCAGACTTGGTAAAATTCACGCATTTTATTGAGATAATTGGGTAAATTAACTGCAAAGCAGCAGCAGAACATACCGATTTTCATTTAGAGACTTAACTAAAAAGTAAAATTACTAAAAGAGAATTGGTTCTGTCCTAGCTCAAACGAGGACAGAAACTATGATAGATGGGGATATTTTGGAAGACAATGGGCAAAATATAATAACAGCGTTGAAAAATGCAGGGGGGGGAAAGGACATTAGAGGAAATGACAGAAAAGAGTTTACTTAATTTAAATTCCTGGAGAAATACTAGAAACAAATAGGTATGCAAATGATTTGTAAGCACGTAAAAATAAGGAGGTGAGCTAATGGCTGATAGGGATGTCAAGTCATGTCACTAGGCATTCTCACAGATGAGTTACGGACATACAAGATGGATGGATATAATTAATTGACATGTACTGTGTGTGGCTTTGGAGAGGTCTGTCCCGAGTGTGGAGCCTTCTGTGTTTTCATGGCAGTCAAATGAAGGAATAGAGGAGATGCTGATTAAATTTGCAAGTGGAACGAAGCTGTAAGGATCTGTAAGGAGGTCAGGACAGTACTATTTTATCACTTTGGAGTCTGGAATGTCCTGCCTCTCACAGCCTTTTTTTGTAACTTGGTAACGTGAAGTCATGAAGAATATAGTCAGACAATCACCATCCTGATGGATGGCATATCGTATGGGTGGAACACTGAGATTTATAGAAAAGAAAATCTAGGCATGTAAATGTTATCTGTGTCTTGACAAAAGCTTGCAAAGGTACAGAAATGCAAAGTGTGCAATGGATGTAATACTCCACTTGATAGGGTTTTTTTCTCCTCTTGAATTGTAGGTGTTGAGTTCCATCTGGCTGTGCTTGCTATTGCAAAGCTCTTTGATTTTACCCAAGATCTGCAAAAAGAAATTCTTGAAAGGTGAGATGTGGTAGGGGTTTGTTTCTTTTTTTTTTTTTAAGAAACGTTCTCATAACTTCTCTGATTTATAGTGGGTTGACAGGTTAACAACTAAAGGCTGTTCCTCTAGGGAAACGGAATGTTAAGGTGTATGGGAAATCCTTTGAGAAAAACAACATGAGGCAAGCATGCTCTTTACAAAAGAATACTTGTATCTCACTTCAGAAAAGGCTTTGAGAAGCTGTTAAGAAAAATTTAGATAAAATACAGTTGTTGCTGAATAATTACTACGCTAATTTTCTGTGAACTTCCTGCAAGAACTGGGGATTTTCCAGTGTACTTTGGGGTTCTTTGCCTCTTTAGTTCCTCCAGTTGTTCCTCTCTCAAAAGAAAGATTACTCTTGAAAGAAAGACCTCACTCGAAAGCTTCATGTCTAGTTCGTGCTATTACTGCAGAATATCCATATTTAAAAAAAATCCTAAATAGGCTAATGTTTTGTCTTTCTCATGTGGAAAGGTAACGTGTTTTTTCTCTGGCATTTGGTTACTTAGAAATTAAGTACACTTCTACACCAAGGCAGCAACCCTTCTAAACATGCCTACAAAAGAAGAATGGCGGTTGAGGGGTATTGCAGACATAGTGTGTTTAGTTTGCAGACAAAGTATGCTGATGATCCTCTTACATGGGACTACATGGCCCGTCGTGAGCTGGAGTTGAGGTCCCTGCAGTCCACGGAACACACCACAAAACAGATGAAAGTATCTGAAATGACCCAGAGAGAGGAGCGGTGCTGTGCAGTATTTGAAGAGGCTGTGAGAGCAGTCCCAAAAGGTAAAAAGTTCTGCCTGCATTTTATAATTTTTTCCTGGTATTTTAGCATGCTGTGTACTGTGAAAGTTTTGAAGTAGGTGTTGGCAGGCTCTACCATACCTAAGAGAAGGCAAGCAGTTTTTAGATGCTACCTTTTGGGGATCTGTGTTATGTGGTATTTGGGTTATTTTCCAATTAATCTATGCTCTCAAAGGAGCTGCTTGGCTGAAAGTGCTTTTTGTTCCTTGTTTGCTTTTATTAATGTGACTTAACTAATGAGGAGAATAGAAGCCTGCAGATAAATAGAGGTTTGGGAATTGTAAATAGAGAAAACTTCCTAAATAGAGGAAACCTGTAGAGCTCAAGCATATTGCTAGTTAGCTGTGAGTAAGTAACGTTCTTGAGTTGCCAGTGGAGTGGATATCCAACTTCAACATCTGGCATTGTCCTTACCCTCAGAGGAGGCTATCAAGGGACTGTCTGTGGAGTGGTCTCAAACTTGCTTTATAGCCTTTGAAGACAAGGATTTTCTTGACTGCCCGTGAGTGTCCTCACTCTTGCAGGCCCTCTGAAAACTACTGCGCTGAACATCAGTTGTGACAGCATGTGGGGAAGCCTCAGCTAAACTAAGAGCTTGATGCTCTTTAGAAAGAGTTATTGGCTGCAGGTCATGCTGCGAGGCCATTTTTAAACATTAATGTTATAAATGTAGGGCTTCTTTTATAATACAGAGTTGGCATTAACACTTAGTACGTGGGTTCTCTGTACTCTTTGGAGTCAAATATTTGTGCTTACTCTTGTGATTCTATGAAGTGTGATGATGTGCCTTTGATTCTACAGAGGACATGTGGAAATGCTACATCACCTTTTGCTTAGAGAGGTGTAATAGGAAAACCAACAGTGAAGAATTAAAGCAAAAGGTAAAAACTTACTAGGAAATCATAGTAACAAATAATCCCTATGTAATGTATCAGATAAGGGGCAAATATATTTTGACATTTTATCAGAAATACTTACCTACGGCCATCAATAAAAACCACTTAGTCTCCATCTGAGGGGATCGCTTTTACTGTCAGGCTCACACGTGGCCTGCCTGACCGTGAATAGCTTGGGCGTAAACCAGCCTTGTCAGTAAAGTCCAGTGACCTCTTTGGATGAAAGTTAGAGTGCAAACTTCTTAATGTTCGCTGGCAGTCCTGCAAACTTGTGCTTGTTCAGAGAAAAGGATGAATTAAAAGGACTCTTGCAAATAAGTCTGAGTGAAGTTTGGTGCTGGCACATGGGCACCTTAGTTATGCATCTGTGCTTGACTGTGACTCAGTGAATTAACTGATCATCTGTGCAGTTTGGTTGCCTTTCAATCCAGTAAAAAAAACATTGCTACGTTGTTCTTTTGTTCCTTAGGGGAGAAGCATAATTCAAATGCTTAGATTTTCCCTTTGTTGGAATGTATGCAGGTACTTAAAGCATTAGATACATAACTTAGTGAATTTCAGTGACATGTTGATACACTAATCCACTGGGCTTCTTGTAATGCTGGGATCTGGTACATTGAGGAATAGAGCTTATTTTCTTTACTTTTTCTTCTCTGTTGGTTCTAGAGGCTGGAGAGGACACTGAGTGTGTTCCACAAAGCCCATGAGTCCAGTTTGCTGCCAGAAGCTCTCTATAAGCAGTGGGTAAGAGTTGACACAGAAAAACAGATTGTGAGACTGTCCCACATTGCTTCGTGCTGATCTTTACCATTTTGAGAAGATAGAAATGTGGCAATATTGTGTTTGAGGCCTTGCTTTTTTAACAAGGTATTACAAATCCCTTGTGGTGATTAGCTGTATCTGCTGGGTTTTAGCTTCAACTATTACTGGAGTCCAACATCTTTGAGAAGGCTGCAGAGGTGGCAGAAGCTGCAACTAAGCGCTTCAGCCTGTCAGTGGAAATGTGGCAGATGAGGCTGCAGGTGCTGATCCAACAGAAGAGTGACGATGTGACCCAGTGTTTTGAAGAAGCCGTTAAGCACGTGAAAGCAAAGGTCTGTGCTGGTTTTATGGACTTGCATGCATTAGTCTTGGGCTGGAAACCTTTGATATTGAGGGGTTTTTTTGTTCCTTTGCATGGCAAAGTCCCTAACCATTTTTAAGGTCAAAAGTAAGAACTTGACATTTCACATGGGCATTGCATTCAGGAGCAGGGGAATTGCAGATGCACTTTATATTCTGTTTTAAAGTCTGGATGCTCACAGATGACATTTTGCGTAGTCTTGTAGCAGTTGGCTGATACTCTTTGTGTCTTACTTGAAAAATATGTTTTGTTTTCTTCACTGTATTGTTTGCATGTGTGGTATTTCAAGCCTTGAATTAGCTGTGTGCTCTCTACATTTCAAACCCTGGACACAAGGAGTGAGGAGAGTAAACAAGTACGTGTTTCTTTCCTCCTTGTTCTCAGAAGTTAGCTTTGTACTGCAGTGTTTGGTGATGCAGAAGAACCTGTCTCTCATCCCTAGCAACATGTCTTCCAGCTATGCAGCTAACTAGTGTTTGTCCTGTAAGTGAGGAAGGAAACAAGAAGTGATTTCAGTGTGCAGTCCGAAGTTGTCTAAGAGCTATGTCTAAAGGACATTTTTTACGGCAGGTGTAATACAGAACCTGGTGGATGTGTTGCTGTCTGTTCCTGTAAATCAGGCACTGTATTTCAATCATTTGTTTTATCTGCTTACCTTGTAGGGTGCTTTGCCATTATGGACCCTCTGGGTGGAATGGAGTGAAGGCAGAAACAGCCCAGAAGACACAGAAGCTCTCTACCAGGTACTTACCTAATAGAAATTACTTTTTATCACAGTGTGTAAATACATGTTCCATCCCCACACACTGTTCCAGTGTAAGAAATGCAGTTCCTTCATGGATGTGCTGATACCAAAGAATTTCAAGTAAAACTGTATGTGTTAGCAGAAATCAGTTGGGCACAGGCTCTTAAGCACAAATGTTGTCCCCATGCTTCTAAGTTACGTAGGTCTAAGTTATGTAAGCACAACCAATGATGGACTCTTCTTTTACTTTGTGATCTAGAATTTTTGCTCTGTTTTCAGATGTCTATCTGAACACGGAGAAAAGATTTTTCCAATCTATGTGAAAACATGAAACTTTTTACAGAAAACTTAAGGACAAAACTGGGACTTCAATCTCACTGTAAATTCCCTAAGTAGCTTAGGGCAAAACATTTCCTCTTTTCCTGGCATGTTTGGTTGTTGTTGTTTGGTTGTTTTTTTTACGTGGAAGCTGGAATTCAGTTATTTGAAGAGCATTGTGAAACCCTGTGTGTGAAGTGTGTTCGGGAAATGCCAGTTGCCAGCTGTATGGAGTATTGGAGGAGACATGTATTTTAGGTTATGACTAATAGTTTAATTTGAAAAATATTGGATGTGTTACCTAATGCTGTCTTTCAGACATCATTTGGGATGTTTTTGTCCAGTACTTTGTCTAACTTATGGGATATGTTTTGTGTCAGATGCCTAAGTAGGAAGAAGGTACTATTTCATAGAAGCACGGAATAGTTTGGGTTAGTCAAGACCTTTAAAGGTCATCCAGTCCAGCACCCCTGCAATGAGCAGGGACATCTTCAACTAGATCAGGTTGGTGTCTTCTCCCTTGTTGCTTTTTAATTGCAGCTTATGTGGTTGGTTTGGTTTTTTGTTTTTTCCTTTTAAACTTGCAGAGATCTTTACGTGCTACAACTCCTGCTGAATCCGTGACTGTGAAAGAAAAGTATCTTGACTGGACTTACAGAAATGGTGGTTATAAGAAAGTTAAAAGAGTTTTTACCAGGTGACAAATAAGACCTTCAAACCTGATTGTTCTAGGGCACATGTTAAAAGGCTTGAAGTCTAAAGTTATGTATGTTTTTAATTCAGGCTGTGTGAAAATCGTCCATTTTCACTTCACTTCTTCAGGAAGATGATCCAAATAGAAAAGGAGCAAGTAAGTTGTTGACTATCCAGTTAGTGCTTTGTATTTGTAAAATACACTTGTAACTTTGGATTTAAATAGGAAACAGAGGGTTTCAGAGTAGTGTCATTAGTTTGTGATCAGTTCATATTTGTCTTCTAAAGCTGATTCATAGCATGTAATACAAAACCAAGTTCCATGGTAACTAATCTTTGGCAGCGTGCGCATGTAATTACCGTGACGACTCTTCTTTGTAAGAATGTAATCAAGCTGCAGATTCACTTCTGTACGAAATAAATGGCCTTTTAATACCTTCCTGTGTTAGGAATCCTGCAAAATGCTTCATCTGAGAGAATACTATGAACGTGCCTTGAGAGAGTTTGGTTCAACAGATTCTGGTAAGGAGATTTTATTTATTTATTTATGTGTTCAGTGATGCCTCTTTTATTTCCATCCATTTCAAAAGGTAGCTGTTTGTTCTGCCCTCGTGATTGCTGTCGTGTGGAGTGGAGCTTACTTCTGTGCTATTAAGTGCATGACGCTCCACAGCAACCTTTCACTTTTAGGCCAGGGTTGTTCACAATGGGATGGCTTCAGTAGAATTACTAGCAAATAAGGTTTTGACACTGGCTGGCGTAAGAGATGAGCATCACCTTTAATTTGGTTTTATGAACAGTATGGAGTTATGTTTTTTATAATCAAGATTTCTGTAATATTCCTTTAAAGAAAGCAATATTAAAAGATATTAATTAAGAATATAATTAATATCATTATTAATTATATGAATGTTAAACAGCTCAATTATTGCTGCATTATTTTTTAAGATATCACTGTTCCAGGTGGGAATAGAACCCAGGCTTTTGATGCTTAGAGGGCAGGGGGATGCAGTTTCACAAAGTAAACCTCATCACGTTAACATGAAGGCCACTTGCAAAAAGAGGATTTTAGGTTAGGGTTGGCATGTTTGTTCAGTAATATCCAATCAAAATCTAACCAGAACTTCTATTTTTCTTTCAAAGATCTCTGGCTGGATTATATCAAAGAGGAGCTAAGTCATCCCCAAGGCAAACCAGAAAACTGTGGGAGCATTCACTGGCGCGCTATGAAGATGTTGCAGGGAGACCTGGTGGAAGACTTTATTTCCAAATACACTTTATTGCAAACTGGACATTTATGAAAACCTATAAATAGTTACAACATGGCAGTGTGGATTTTTTTTTTTAATTTCTTTTTACAAAGATAAATATGTGCCTGAATCATGTTGAAGTACCTCCTTGCATATGTGGAAAAAAAAATCATTGGCCCCATTGCAGTTGTTTCTAGTGTTGCTTCTGCCAGCGGCAAGTTCAAGTGCACAGATAGAAGAGAAAGCAAAGGCAACTCTGAGGCTTTGCTGAGGCTTCTGAGAGCAAACTTCCTCATGCCTAAACATTCAGATGGAATAGTCATAATGCATCAGCTTTTACACTGGAAAGCTAATACTGCAGCACATAAATGAAAAAAAAAAACTTATGGAAACTACATCTGTGGGAGATCTTCATATCTTAGTATGTTGAGTAATGAAAAGTGGAACACTGGAGAAATAGTCTGTAAAATGATGATATTTATTGTTTCTTAACCTTGAAGGTATCTGTAATCCTCTTTTCAAAACAAAAACAATCTCTGCAACTACCTTGCATTGGTATTTGCATCCTAAGCTATAACTCTGAGAGTGACTATGAAATGTAGAGGGGAACAAAGATCTGTTACAAATGTCCCTGATGTGACAGTAGAAAGTTCTCATCTCCACTTCAACTTTCTGTCCACAATACCTGAATAATGGGTAATGGGTTTTTGAGCCGGTGCTGTCCTTGGCTGTTTGCAGAGCCGTATTTTCCCATGCCTAACCCATTCAATCAGTGTAAATGCTATCCTCATGCTGATAGATTGTGCCTAGGGAAAGTATGGGAACATGCAGCCATAGTTCCTTTATCTAATTTCCCATTGACTGAATGGTGACATAGTGACAATACAGAGAAATATTTAAGATTTTACACACAAGGAGAAACAAAGCGACACATTCCGGTAACTTTTGACTAGCTGGAAACAAGGTTTGGAGTAGCAGCCTGTTGGATTGCTGCTTCTGCTGTCCAAAATATGTCCTGCTTTGTCCTTCCCAAGCTTTTAGCCAGGCGATCTTTCATCTCCCCAGTAGTTCTCGGCTGTCTTGTGTCTGGCATTGTGCTTTCCCCCCAGTAACTGCTCCTCTTACACTCTGAGTGCCCTTTATTATGTTACCCCCTCCCCTGAATTGCTTATCTTGCTTCTTCAGTTGCACAACAAAATGCTTTTAAGTGTGAAGTGGGGGTTTGGGGGCTTTTTGTTTGTTTAGAGTTTTTTTTGGGGGGGTGGTTCTTTTTTTTCTCCAAGTTCAGCAAGGCTGCTAACCCCACCGTTTCTGAAAGTGGGCCCATTTTCTTTCCCTGCTCTTGTTTCTTACAGGCCTTTCCCACGCACTCCACTACCTGCAGCACCTTGGAGCAATATGCAGTTCCTAAAAGCACATTCAGCTGATACCCGGAGCACCTACCCCACTGGCTCAGCTCAGGTGCTTCCCATCTCTTAATGCCTTCTCTGAGCATGCTTCTAGCACGAGGCCTAAAGGATATTATCTTTTGACAAGATTAAGAAGCTGCAGAGCCTGGAGGGGCATTGATACTTTTATTTACAACTTTATGAACACAGTGGTGTTTTCTTACAGCTCTTACGTCAGTATTTCTCCACCTTTTTTTCTGCAGTTGTTTTAATTGCTTGTTTCTGCCCTCAAGTCAGACTGTTTTCTTCTCTCACTGGACAAAATTTCTAGTAGGTAAAAGAAGTTACGTGTTCAAAAAGTTAGAGGTCTCTGCGGGTTCAGAGGCCTGCGGGAGGTCGCAGCGTTGCCCACACCGGGGCTGAAGCGGGAGAAGCGGCCGCTCGCCCTGTGGGGGGAGGCTCCCGCGCCGCCTCATTTCCAGTCTCTTTCACGACCGGGCTCCTCGGTCAGCGGGTGCCGAGGCACAGCCGTTACGGCCAGCGGGGTCAGCAGCAGCCGCCCAGTCACACCGGGACCGTTCCCGTGGCCGCTGGCTGCCTCGGGCGCAGGCGCCGGCCGGGCCCGGCGCTGAAGGGACGAGCGGCCCCGGCAGGGCGGGAAGGCGGGCGGGGACGGACCGACGAACAGCTCTTCACGGCGGCGGCTCGCCAGCCCCGCGGCTGCGCGCCCGGCGCCCCCCTGCGCGCGGGTAGGCGCGGCGCGGCTAGGGGTACCGCCGGCTCGGCAGGTGTGGTGGGCTCGGGTGGGGAGCGCGGGTCGGGTAGGTTCGCTTCCCCTGGGCGGGCAGCGGAGGTGCCGGGGCCCGTGGATGCGGGCTTGCTTAAAGTACGAGGCGCTCTGCCCTCGTTTGCTGGCCGCGACCCCTGTCAGGCCCCTGCCGGCACCAGGCCCAGGCTCGGCTGGTGAGTGCCTGGGAGCCCGGCTTCCTGCACCCACCGCCCTGGGATGGGGCTGTCCTTCAACTTGTTGGAGTGGAAGCTGCGGGGATGGCTCCCTTTTTCCCCCCTGCTTCTGGGGACCAGCAAACCAGTGGAGGTGTTTCCTTCTGTGCTCCAGCCGCGCATCCGCCATCTTTCTCCAGCTCCTCAGGGCTGCTGGCGGGCCTGGTCTTCTGCTGTTTCCTTGGCGTATCAGCTCCCACAGGGTGGTGGTTCATAGTCTTTGGTGCGTGTATGCATTCCACACCTTGTGTCTTCATTATCTCTGCAGCTTTCACAGTCTACTGTTGTTTCGAGCTGGATACATTTTGGGGCAGTTGGGGGACCTGGTCCTGAAACTCAGGGTGGCAGCAGGATTACGGCCGGGCTGTGACTGAGGCTGTTCCGTGTCGGCTGCCACCTGGGCTGACTGATGGGAGCAGCAGGATGAGACATCCCTTGGCAGATAAGCTTTCTGAAGTGAGAGCCTATCTGGTTTAAAACCTCTGATTCATCAAGGGAACAAACAAACAGGTCATGCTCAAGGGCTCAGAAACACAAATGCAGTAGAAGTTGTGTGAGCCTTGTTGGAGGAATCAATGAAAGGTGCTACTGGATTCTTTAAAACTGTCTTGTAGGTGATGGCTGCTGCCACTGGGTCTGCAAGCTTTGAGGAGGAACAGCTTCCTAATGAGAGAGAAACTATGGCCTGGAAGCCCAGAAAAGGTAAGCCTAAAGTATTAGGACAAAACAAAGCAAATGGTGAGTAGTGAAACTTACACTGTGCTTGAGGAAATATACTTTAAAGTCTTTGGTGATGCACGGGAAATGCCTCTTCAGTTACTGCACTAAATTATTTCTATGTAGATATTTGTGTATGCCTAGGTGCAAGAATAATTAATCAATATTACAAAAAAAATCTTTTTTTTTTTTTTTTTTTTTTTAAACCAGAGTGGTGGGTTTTCAACATACCTATTTTTAAAAAATACCAACAGGAGCATGTGGTGAAACAAGACTGCTGGGTCCTTTGCCCTAGTTTAAAGAGTTATTTTCCAACAAGAGCCTGTGGAAAATCCTGACTTGGGCTAGTGTTGTGATGCAACCCTATGTCTGATGTTCCCAAGCATCTGAAACATGAAGCAGCACTGTAGTGATATATATGTAAGAAATTGAATGTATTATAATTAGATTAGTGGTCACAAAGTGTACTCGTATACCTGCCTGAATTAGTGCATGCTAAGCATTTAATTGTTCCTGTTGAAATAAGTATCTGTATTGGCTCTTTCTATTGGTTTTAGAATGTTTGCTGAAGAATATTCCAAATGTTCTTGATAGTGAGTCTGAAGAAAGTGAATTCACTGATACCTCTCCCAATGAAAATGATGTCAGTGGCTCTCCTGTTGACTGTGTTCATATACATCCTGACCTGGAAGACCTGGATGGTGAAGTCTCTAGTATGCCTGAAGCTGTAACTTTTCCAGAGCTGCAAACTGCTTCTGTGCATGAGGTGGAGGACTGGGATAAAGAATTGGAGGACTCTGAATGTAATCCTTATGGTGAGTACAAATTTACGTGTGCTTCATTTGACTTTTGGGTAGTATGTGATTGGAGATAGGTGCTTTCCAGGAGAATGTGTTTAAATAATTCCATGTTCTATTTGGGGAAGCAATTTTTTGGTTGTTGTTGACCTCGTGGATTTGTAATGCATAATTTTGTTGTCAAATATAGGCTTTAAAGGCAGTCTTGTGAAGTTCACATGAAACTGGCTGGAGCACTTGAGTTCTTAGGGAGTGGAATGGTAAGGAGAGGAACTGAATGTGTGTTTTGAGTTTATCTGGAGAAGTTAGGACTCAGTAGTATATCTTTGTTATTCTGAAGCTGAAGAGAAAGGTACATGGAGTGCAGGAATGTAGCTTTTTTGTGTAAAGGAAGTTCCTCCTTTCCTCCAAGAAAATTCATCCAGACTATACTTTGTAATGTCCCTCTAGAACATGGAGTTCTTTGGAGGGGAGCAGTACAAGTGCTCAGTCTCTGTCCTGAAGTTTGTTGTTGCTTTTCCTGTAGGGTTTTTTTTGGGGGGGGGGGCGGAGCTGGGTTGGTTTTTTGAAGCTTGATCCTCTTAAGTGGTCGTGCATGTGATCAGTCCCATGGACAAAGGTGGCAATGGATAGAAGCAGTTTCATGCACATCTTTAGAGTTGTATTAGTGCTCCAGTTTGTAAACTGTTCTATGCTGACTCATGTTGAACTGAGTCTTTCATTTTCGAGGCAGTATATTAGGACAGAACAAGTGGATGGAGTTTAGCCAACAGTGGTGACCTGTTATGTCTTTGTTGACGCAGATTAGTACCGTTTCCATTTTCTTCTCATCAATTTGTATCTTTTGTAATTAATGCAAACACTCCTTTCTTTGCTTAGGAAATATAGGTTCTCTGTTTATTTTAATTCCATAAATGGCTGTTGTATTCAATTTACATTGTTTGATAACAGAAGGAAGTGGGAAAGTTTTTGTAGCCTTCCTATAAAATCATTTTGATTTTAAAATGGATATACAGTAGTGTTTTTTTCACACTGGGTAATTTGAGAAAAGGACTGTTTCCTTTTTGGATGTTTCCCTCTCTTCCATCCTGGGATTACCTTTTAATCTCTTACCTGTTCAAATTTGTGAATGTTTTAAATTTTTTTTTTTACTGGAACTGTCACAAGTTCTCTTCTTTTCCTTTATTTAACTAACTCTTCCCTACCTGTGGCTTATGCTTTTCAAATCCTCAGCAAATAAAGAAGCTGTGATTATAGGATTCAGGTGCTTGTGAAGGATGCTGAGTACAAGTGTCTGAGTTGTTAACTGCTACAAATAAAAAATGTGTATGGTCAGTCATTTTATGGCTTTTAAAAAACTTGTTAAGAAAGCTTGCTTTGATGGCTGGTTTGGCAGTGCTACTGGAAAGCTGACATGTGGACATACTCTGTTGGGTCCTCTGGTGCCCCGTACTCTGGATTTTTCATTTGCTCAGTCCTTTCGGTGTCTGCTGGCTAGAAATCTTTTGCTTCTGTTGAAGGACTTTGTCCTGTTTTTGTGCAGCGTTGGTTAAATAACTGGCTTATTAGACTTAGTTCTAGCCTAGTGGAAATGTTGTTCAGAGCTAGCTTTTACAGGACCCCACCCTTCCATTCTGTTCAGTGACCCAGTTCTTAAAGGGTTTGGAGGGCTCCTGGTTGGGATGTGGTTATGGACACAGCAGGAAGCGGGAGGGGAAATAAAAGTAATGGTTTCATGAGCCTTTTATGCCTGTAGAAAAACTGCATGCAGGTATATGCCTGCAGTTATATATATAACTGAATCCATGTATATAATTGAGCTTTTCAGAGAACTGTTTTGTCTCTGTGGCAAGAAACTTCCCTAAAATGAAGACGTTGCCAAATTCAGCTTTTTGTTTGTAGGTCTAACTCATGAGTGCTGGCAGTTCAAATTGAAATATGTAACTGGAAGATGCTGTAGACCTGCAAAATAATCTGATATGCTATACCACTAGTTTTCTAAGTATCTCCCATGGTTTAAATCTTTTCTTTGATCTTCTTCAGATGCTGGTGATCTCCACTGTGGAAGCTTTCAGGAAAATAATCTTTTGGCCTCATATTCATGGCGAGAGGATTCGTTTTACAACCCAGGCTGTCACCATGCAGCTTGCCTTGCTTTTACACCACCAGTTAGAATGACTGAGGCTGGCCAGTTTGATGATGCGGATGAATGAGGTTGACCCTGGTCAGAACTAAGTTTGGCTTCTGAGTTGGATTATGTTCTTCACCAATTGATTCGTGTCAAGTCCTTTGGCTTGCTTGCTGAGTTCTGCATAAAGCCAGAAATGCTACACCATCTCCAAAGTTCTGCTTAGACTGCTTCTGAGCTGTTTATAAATTGACTGTGCTTGATCTCTGGAAACAAGAGTGCAGGGGCTTGCTGTAAGGAGTCAGTGCATTTCTGGACTTCTTGTTTGTATTGTATAGATCTATACTGTTGCTGAGAAATTGCTTGAGAGGAAGTATTTAATTTCCAAACTTCAGCTTGTTTGCCAAGCTTTGCAAGTTTTGACGTGCTGATCCCTGTGTGTCTATGTAACTTGTAGTTTTCTTTCCTTTTCATTTGATGCTGTCAAGTTGGTTAGGATAGCTTTAAAAACTCATCCTCCTTCCTACTTCTTTGCTGTATTTCTGCGTTGCAGTTTGTGATTCTGCATCTAATACTGTTGTTTAACAAAACTAGCCATGACAAATACAGAATGAGTTGTTTTGGTTTTATTTTTATGTATTTCAGTATAAAGGTATTACAAATACGTGATACACATTTTGCAAATACACATGTGGACATATAGTAGGGCCTGCTGCATCCAGTAGGAATGCTTGGTGCTTAAGACTGCCTCGCAGCAAAGATTCTTCCACATCAGACTTTCTTGTATATGAGCATATTATCCATCAGTCTCACAGTTGTCTTTATAACATTCTCGTGACATCTGATGTGCAATGATGAAGAAAATATCTATTCTTATATAGTGTTTTGCAATATATAATGTCTGTGTCCTGCAAACAATAGTAAATTAAGGAACATGATCCTGCTGACATGCTTTGTTGTTTGTGTTTTGGCAAAAGAGGAGATGGGAACACAAAATACCTCCATAAAATCTCTAAGAGAATAGCTGGGACTAGAACCACATCCTTCCTGCCTTTGATTTAGAGTTAAAGAAAACATTCTCAAATAAAATATGTAAGTGGGTTGAATAGCTGGTCGCTTGAGTAACAATCTTCAACTAATGCTCATGTTTTCTTAATCACTTACCTCTCAAGAACTTTTTGATGGCTTTGTGTTTTGACACTGACTGATGCTGAAGCACAGTACCCATGTTTGTTTATTCTCAGGCAAGGAGGTAGCATTTACCACTGGAAGACTTTTTTTTTTTTTAAGAGTCATGCAATGTATGAGACTGAAATAATTACATGTTAGTTTGGAAAGAGGAATTGAATGACACAGTGATATTTGCGTAATCTTTTCCTAGAGAGCAGAGGAGGCCAAGAGCTTGGAAGAGTCTTCAAGTACCTTGCAGTTTCTGGTTACATCTTAGTACCTAGCAAGCAATCGAGGTAAAGAGTAGAAGCCTGATGGCGAGGTTGCAAGAAAGCTGGCATATTCTTTTATTCCAATAGGATGGAGTGATCTAGAGGTTAGTATTTCCATCAAAACTTACTTTGGCCTGCCTTCAGAACACATAAGTACAGCAGAAAGCAGTCTAACAGACTTAGTTCTTTGCATGACAAGGAAGCCTTAGCTGTACTAAGGCATTGGACATGTTTTCTTGTTCTGTGGACTGCTGCATATCAGAGAGCGAGTGCTGCTCTTTGAGTCTTGCATTAGTTAGAACGTGCAGTTGGCTCTGTGGGATAGAAGTGAGAACTGACTATGCCCAGTTCATTGGGTTTGGGTATGTAGTGGCTTCTTTGTCTGAGAAAACAGGAATGAAAATCTGAGAGTAACGAACTGACTCATCAACTAAAGTACAATTGTTGATTTGCATTTATAATTCAATATTACTAAATATAAATTGAGTACAGATTACTGTTGAAATAACAATACAGCAGTAAATTGTAGAAGTTCCTCTGAAAAAGCACAGATCATCTTGTGAGCCTGTTTGTCGCTTCTCAAGCTTCAGCGGTAGATGGCAACGCTGAACGCTACCCTGCAGAGGGCAGCAAAAAGTTGTCCAGTCTGCTCAGCGTATTTTCATCTGGCACTGTTTCATCAGCAAGGGTCAGATCCCCGGGCTGGATTTCTAACGTTGATAGCAATTTAGATCTGTGTTCTGCATAGCCTTTTTGTTCCGTGGCCAGACTGATTCATGGCACTGATTAGTTTCCAATTTTTTTTATTTCACTCTGAAGCTATACTTACTGAACTGAGAAATTTCTCCCATGGCTGAGAAAGAACAGCACTTGACTTCAGGCTTAATATTTTTTTTTTACTATGCTTGTGGGAGATGTCCCATCGTATTTAATAAAGATGAAACCAACAGAATTCTGTGGAAGCAAACGTACCTTCTTTAGAATGGCTATGAAAGTATAGCCAAAATTCTTTATAAATTGGTTAGGTTGATTTTTCTCGCTGTATGGTTCCAAAATTCCATCAGTACCGAAGTCTTCAATCAATTTTCTATGTACTCCATAAATCAAGTTTGTTTTTCAGCCTGTACCTTTAATTGCAATCAGCCTTGCCTATCTGGGCTGTCTTGTTGTTTGAGGAGAAATTGTCTTAAAAGGTGGCCTTGCAAGCTGCTTGTATTTTAAATGATTGTAAACTTGAAAGATTTGTTTTCAGTTTTCCTTTTAGGTTAAAACTGACACTACCCCTACCAGTGCTGAAAAAAATGGCATGAGGATTTTACAGCAGAGATGCGTTGCATTCTCTGGGGATATGTTGGTAAATGTAACCTTGTTTATCTTGGCCCCTCTTGTTATGGAAGGGGCTTAATGTAAAGCTTGATCTGAATATTCTCAAACTTTAGTGGGATTAGAAAACCAGATGCAGACTTCTCAGAAAGTGTCTCCCTGGAAGGATTTGAAACCCAGTTCACAGATTCCAGTGTTTCTGCACTACAGAGTGTTTCAAATTCCAATGTGGATCTTGCACTGAGCCTGTTTTGTGTTGACACAAGCGTGTCATTCTAGGCAAGAATACATTGCAATTAAAACCAATGTAAGGTAACACAAGAGCCAACAATTCAAGCCGAGAACATCAACCCCTCAGCCTGCTCAAATTATTGCAGGGAAAAGAGTCCTATTGCAGGACCAAGATCATGAATATTTTACACATACAAGTAACACATTGACAGTACAAAAATCAGTTTGTCCAAGATTTTTTTGTTAAAAATGCATACATCTTTAACGAGTCTTCCCCTTTTATACCTACAGTATAAGATAGTATTTGAAGGACAGAAGGCTCTGTTGCAGGATAATATCCTGGGTTTATGTTGTAGGGGAGGCTTCGTAGTGTGGCATAGTACAATGACTCAGAAGGAGACTTGGGTACAAGTCTGAAGATGCTCTTGCTTTTCTTCTCATTTCCCCTTTTTACAGGCAAAGATAATGATACCAGCCTTTACTACGTAAAGTACTTCAAATTCTCTGAGCAAGAAATTTTGTCTAAATAGCGCGGTATTAAAAAAACCCAGAATTTTGCATTCTCTTTGAACAGGCCAGCAAAAAACCAAAAACTTGTTTTGGGTGCATCTGTTGTTTCCTTTGAGACCTACAGGGAATGATTTACAAGAGGAAATGATTGAAGGAAATGTGTTCATATTTCCTGTTGATAAGGTACAGCATTTAATTCATAAATCAGATTGAGATAGTGGTTTCTTGCTCTTACATAACCACAAAATCCAGCCCATTTTAGTGTCTTTTGAAGATACTACTGCTTGACTTGTTTTGTCCCATCTTTTAACTAGTGTGCTTTGGCTCTTAAGCTGAGCAAATGCCTCCACTGTTGAGGGAACTATGTACATAATTTCACAGACTAAAGGAAAAATGCTGATGGCAGCAGCTCATCCTGACCATCTGCTGCTTCCAAGGACACCAGTGTAAATCCCATTATAACAAAGGTCACTTTTTGAAGGTAGTGGGTAAGTCTCTATAGGCGTGGGAAAGGAACTTTTGATACTCACCTTTTGTGGTTCTGTATTGCAGACGTAGACATCAGAGGCTCGAGTATCGGAAGATAAAATTGTGGTGGAGTTGTTAGTCCTGGGAGTATCAGCTGCTCATAGCACAGCTTCCTAGCTTGGCACAAGAAACTGCAATGTACTAAAAAAAAGCTGCAAAGCACACAACCCTAATAATTGGTTTTGGTGATGGAAACAACTTCCTTATAGCATTTGGAATAAATCTCAGCTGGTATAAACTGTTGCAGCTCATTACCCAAGCAGAAGTTCTGTCCTTGTATATCCCCCCTATGCGACGCCTGAGCTAAAGCTCATGTTCAGTGTTTCGTTATTGCTGTGGATTTTAGTTCTTAACATAATGGGCTTTTCTGTACATTCATTGTAACTTCACAGAGCAAAAAACATGAATGTGGTTCAATGTCTGCGTTTGTTTCTTTGTAGGTTGTTTTAGGTTTTTTGCCCACATTGATGATAATTTTGGGACATGTAGCCAAAATCAGCCTAGGAAAGTTAACTTCTTATAATTCAGCAAGTCTTGATTCTCTGGCCTGAATTATTTTCATCAAACCTTTTCTGATCTGCCTGCAACTTCTGCATTTCAATCTGGAAAATCTTTTCATTGCTTGATGCAGGAATTTAAGACTAAGTTTTATATGTAAGTTGTATGTATTTGTGTATGAGCCTGAGGTCTCAACTTACTATTTCCATCAAAGGGAAATACCACTTTGTTCTGCTCAGTACTTTTTGAACTATTGGTCCTTAGTAAAATTTACATTGAGCAACACAGTTTCTGTGAGACCTAGAGTGCCAGAGAATGCAAAGTTCTCATTGTGCTGCTTTGGAATTTTAATCAGTGTAGGTATTGCAGACTTTTCTTATGACATTAAACAAGTTATTTAGTATTTCTATCTCTACCTTGGGAACTGCTCCAGAACTTTCACATTCTCACTGAGGAGTTTCTTCAGTTACTTAACACATGCTAGAAAATATTTTGTCTTTTTTTTCATTATTTGATCAAAGTAGTGTAATTTAATCTTTAGTCTTTGCCCAGACACCTTATGGGTTCGTGAGTAAATAATGTACCATGAAGATACAGAACTAGCTGGCTACATCTGGCTGGGAATTGTGTAACTGCCACCTCCTGAATGCGTTACATGTTCAGATGTTTCTGGGGAAGTAAATAGGTGTGACAGTGTGATTAAACAGGACCTATATGTCCCAGCAGAGCGTATGACCTCCTTTTATGTAGCTGGAGTTCCAGATAGTAAGGAAAAGTGATTTAGCTGAGTAGGTCTTCAAAGTGTTGGTGACAGTAGTATGGTAGAATTGGAATAGCAAGGTCAGAGGAGCAGCTGATACAGAAGCGTGGGCAACAAATCAAAATAATGTTAGAGATTGTCTTAGTAACTTTTAGGGAGAGTGATGATAGGCTGGAACCTTGTTCGGCACTGGATCTGAATTAATTCTAGTCTGGGTAGGCAGCCACTGAAAGCCAGTGTCATTTGAAGCTGATTCATATTGAGGTATTTGGCACGAATGAATACTGAGCTGGTGGTGTCTTAGGTGGATTCTCTGCAAGGAATTGGGGACTGAACTGAGGGGCCCCAAAAGCATCCTTTTTGTCAGGAGAGAAGCATGCTACGTGTTTGATCTGAATTTGATGTTCCCTGAAGTGGACAATATTAGAAAACTTAGAAACTGCATCTGCTCCAAAATAGCATCTTCTGTGAAAATAAAGTATTTGTAGAGGAGGATAGCAAGGAACGTCTAGATTTTATGCTGAGCAGGCCTGTTAGATTCTTCTGCTTGGTTCCAGTTGCTGTATTTACTGCATTTTACCAAAATATACTGGGTGACACAAAAAAACACCTGAAACTGTATTGCAATTCAGAACCCCTCTTAAAACTCCCTTAGGGAGAAGGGGAATGGTGTAGGGGAAATTAATATAGCTGCTATTTTAAACTTTTAATGGCTATGTGTCATAGATAGGGATCACTTTGGTCATGTAGCCTAACCCTCCATCCAGTATACAGCCAAGGAATTCTTGAGGCAGAAGAAATGCTTCTTCCATATAGGTTTAACACATCTTGTAAGTTCTTACTTCACAGACAAATTAAAGCTATAAATACAGGTTTAGTAATTAAGTATAAACACATGAGAAAATGTACAAAACAGTACCAAGAGTGTTGATCTGCTGGAACAAGCCCTTGTCCCTATGTGCAAGCTTGAGGAAGTCCACGTGGGGCAACAGGTCTGGTACAGCAATCTCAGTTGCTGCATTTACCTTAGTACAGGAGAAGAACATGTAAGGGAAGTTTGCAAATTTTCTTTCAGCTGCAGTTAGCTCATTGTATCGCAACCTGAAGCAGGACAAGTAGTAATCTGAAGTGAATGCACAAAGCTAGATCCTGTAAATAGCCACAGTGCCAATTCAGAAGCCATCATCATTTTCTTGCCTGCTGTCACTACTGGATTTGCTAAAATACTAGGTCCCCCTTGTTCTCAGTGTCATGTTTATCAGTATCTTCCATTCTGTATTCCTCAAACAGCCCGTTATTTTCCTGGTCTGAAACACCTTTTACCTTATGTTTTGTTTAGTTCTAGCTTTTCTGCATCATTCATGCTGGATTTGTTCAATTGAGGCTCTAACTCTGCAGCTTGTAGTGTGCCAGAAGTCTGGTCTTTTCAGTGGGATTGGTCAGACATTGTAGATAAAGCCACTTAGATAAATGTTTCTCAGGCAGAGACTGCCTGTCTACTAGATAAGAACTACATTTAGTTCTGTTATCTGCACTTGTGTTAGTAGGTGGATTAGATTTAATTTGATCTTTTGGAGAGAAGTGGGCAAACCGTTCTTCAGACAGATCTGGGATTTGGTTTAAGGACAGGCTTTCTGATGTGGTCTGTAAAGTGCATTGTAGCCCTATAGGAATACTTTGCATGTCTGGTTCCTGCCTGCAATTTTGAACGCTAACTTTAATGATCATGCTTCTAATTATGTACAGAGGTAAATTTCTCAGATGAAAGAACAGGGAGTTTCATCATCTGTCCCATTAACTGCAGCAGGTTTCTGTTGTGCAAAGGATTGACTGCCTAAAACTGGCAACTATCACAGACAGTGAGGGGAATGCTTTCTTGGGTACGGTGACTGTGCAAGACACCTTCCATCCCTCCACAATGTGTAACTGATTAAAGGATGTGTCAACTTCTTAAATCAGCCACATCTTTTGTCACTTCAGGTTATGTTACTGTCCTTTACCTTTAATTAGATTCTATCTGAAAAGGGGGTAGATGTGGACATTTTGCCAGCATGTAGCAGCAGCAGTGTGGCTGTTTGGTATTATCGGACTGGGGAAATTGGTAACACCCAGCCTTTGTGATCCTGACTCTGTAAACAAAAGGTCTTTAGCTGTTCCATAATTGAGACTCCAGGTACTTAGGAAACAACTTCTTTTGCTACATATCCTTTCAAATTTGGCTTAGTTATTCAGGCTTTAATGCTAGCTTCCACCACAATTCAATCCTTAAGCCTTGGCAGTAGGATTTTTCTAGTTTCAGGGCTTGTCTCTATGGTTTGTGTTTTACTTTCTGTTTGAATTTTCTATTTTGGAAGGATTCTTTTCCTTTTTTGTCTTTTTTGTACCTAATGGCTGCTTCTGCCTGGGGTTAAATTTAGTTTTTGTTTCTACCTGTAGTACTAAGACCCAGAAATGGGTGCTAGCTAAATCAAGAAATACGTTCTCTGACTGTTGTGGCAGCTGCTACCTTGTGTAACAACTCGAGGATGGTATGAAGAGTGAGTGTGGGAGGAGGCTGAAATGAGGTGGGTGTGGGAGAACACAGAGAGTGTGCAGTAACTGTGCTCGTTTTTACAGCTGGAGCATGCTTCAATGAATTTATTTTAACTTCAATTAATTGAAGCCTCACCTAATTGAGCCGAGAGCTTTCCCTTCTTTAGCTCAGAGTGCCTTGTATCCTTTTTTGCTGTACTTGCTATGTTACCTTAGACATGACACTGATGTGAGAGGGATATTTATTTTTAGCACTTCTTCCCATGATTAATCCACGCAGGTTCTGTTCGACTGTTCAGCGCTATTTTAATGAAGCAGGCAACAGCTGTTTTCTCCATGTCTTATCAAATATCCTCCATGTTCTAATAATAACAAAGAAGTTTCTTTATTCTTGGCTATTCCAAATTTCCACCCAAGGGATCTCGTTGCATCTCTTCATGGGGACTGCAATCTAGGAATAGGTACTTGTGGCTAGCTAGCTAGATTCTTTGCTTTAAAAAAATAAGCATGATTGAGGATTTAGCATTCATTTTATCTTACTCCATATTGCATCTAGGATGACATTTTGGGCTTTTTTTTTTTTTAACAGCTCAATAGTTTTAACTATCTTTATGTTGCTTTGGTAAAACAACAAGTATACCAATGTACTTTGCTATCAGATGCTGTAGGTAGGGATGATTTAATTAGACTAATTTCTGTTTTCATTAACACTTCTATTGACTGTGTTTTAGTACTACTCTTTACAGATCTTATTTTGTGATATTTTTTCTACATATTTTCTCTCATCCTTTTTGTTGCCGGTTTACTATCACAAAACTGATATTGTAGCGATTGTCTAATTTTACAGGAGGTCTCTCTCTAATATTATCTGGCAAAATATGGTATCTGCGTCACTGTTAAGAGGTATCTTTTTTTTTCTGTTCAGCAAGACTGTGTGTGATTTAACTTGTCTATAGAGGCCATACTGAATGAGAGGAGATGACATACGTATGTACCAGACCCCTCATCTCCATGATCCCACTCAGAAGCAGGGTAGCATGAAGTAGTACTCTACTGCAAAACTAGTACTCTAGGACAAAATCCTATGAATCTTGACAATGTTGGCACACCTTGATAGACTAGAACTGTGATAATGTGACATATCCCAAATTCCTTCTGACTTCATATTTTCACTGCTTGATATTTTTGACTGTGGATTTTTAAATCATTACACACTCCAGATCTGACAGAGATGTGTTTTTCAGTGGAGAGTATGTAATGTTTAAGAGTTGTCATAATTATCTTGAGAAAGTTCTGGATTTGTGAAATAGTTGCTTGTTTTCAAGCTTTTTACAGTCTGCAGTATACAACAGAGGAATGAAGTTTATTCTTGGGTGGTAGAATAAGTCTTTGTGCCTGAGTGCTGCATCAAATTAACTAGTAATAAATAGCATGTTTTTTTCTTGCTTAGCAGTCTTATCTTCAGCAGTGAATTTCAGAAAGACTTTCACAGATAGATTTTGTTCTGATATAACATTCTACCATAGCTCAGGGACAGACTTACTCATTACTCTTCTATCCATACAGCTACATACTTTTAAAATAATTTGGAAATTGAACAGGATTTGGAAGACTATTTCAGCTACTCTTAAGAACTTATGAGTTAGTCACCACAGAACATTGCCTGTTCCGTCTTCTAAAAAAATGAACATTTGCAAACACTTCACTTGGTTTAAAAAAAAAAAAAAAGAAATTGTCAAGGGCAATAATAGTGCAAGTAGGAACCACTTAGCAAATTTTCTTTGTGAAGGCTGATATGAAAATTATACTTGGAAGGTAGCTATGTTGTAAAGTGCCTCAGAGGCCACTGCTAGTAAACATGAATAGCTTCACGTATTGAAAAGTCTGGGTCCACTGGAAAAAAATTACTTGAATGCGAGTCTGTCATTTGCCAAATTAAATATCTATTAAAATTTATGATGAAAATACAATGTTGCTATAGTTACCAAAGCTTCCCTAGTTCCAGGACTGCAGTGCATTTCACTTCAAAGAAGAATCTCTTTTTCCCAATTCTTTCAGTATAATCAAATAGAACTTTCAAAAGTGCTTTTAATTTGCATGAACTACTTGGTGGAGCTTGTTGCCACAAGGAATCGGAGAAGTTGGAAATATAGCTGTTCCCAAGACATATGCTTTTATTTCACATCTTTGAATTAAATGTCATTAGATAATAATCTTCAGTTCTGTACTGTAGGGCAGAAGTGACCATCCTTGGCTGGGAAGACAAGTACCCCACTGAATGTGGGTAAAGCTCTAACAGATACTGCTGTGGGTCTTGTGTGTGTATTATGAAGAGAAAGCATAGTCACGTGTTTGTTTATGTGAATGGCTTGTGCTCATTTGTTCTTGAAACTGGTCTTGCACTTCTGAACATTTCTACTGTAAAGTACCCCTTGACTAGTAAATGAAATGGTTAAGGAGGAATGACTTTGATGGTCAAGATATGCCGTTATTGTTCCTTTAATGCTCATTTCCTCTGAAGCTGCAGGTGCTGCCATCCTGATTGCTGCAGAATGTTTGTGAGTCCATTGGAAAACATAACCTGTTATTTGTAATGTGAAGGGATAGACATAAGTCCTGTGGTGAGATCCTGTTAGACAATTCCTATGCAGCTTTTCTCACTGAGCTCAATAAACAATAATATTAGCAAGGCTAAAAACAATACAGAGTGAAGCAGAGGAAATAAAACCAAAGAATTTAGCTCTGTCATCTTGGCATCTGGCCTGCACCAACACCACATCTGCCCAGCAAAGGTCAAAGATCAAGTTTGTGACACTGCTTACTTTTGTCAGGGATTGTTCCTGTTATGCTGAGCACAAAAGTGTGTGTGTTTAGGCGTTTCCCATCATGTCCTCTAGGATTATTATGCAAACATGACTCTTGTTGTGGCCATGCATTTTCTGCTTATTATCAAACCTTTTTATCCAGCGTGGAGCTGCTTCTTACGGTTTAAAACTGTTTTTGACATGTGCATTTGTGTCTGTGTAAATAACTACTGGAGGGAAAGTACTTGCTGAATTAAGTCTGTTTGCTTTAGAGCTGCAAAGCTTTGTCCTTCAGGAAAACAATCTGACAGGATACATGAAAGCATTCAGTTGCTAGTTGTGAGTGTGCACATCTGGCCAAGCCATGTCATTCCTGGTGTCAAGATTCCCTGTTCCCTTCCTTGCCATCCTGTGGGATGGGCTAGGCTGGGCAAGCTGGAGGGGTGTGCACTGATGCCTTTCAGCCTGCTGCATCCATGGAGGAGGAGGGTGTGAGCCTCTAACATACCTCTCATCGCTGCCAGATTCATCATTGATTTGTGCAGACCCTAGGAGTGCCTAAAGGCTTCCTTAAGTGAAGATGAAAAGCAAGTGATGAATATCAACTGCGACTTTTGTTGCAGCTTGGATATGTACATAAAATCTCCTACCCCTTATATGAAACTACTTGTTTATTTCAGATGAAGTATAGGTGGTTCCTATACCAACCTTCCTGAGGTTTATGAGGAGTTGAATGGGAGATGTTTCTTTTAAGCCTTTGATATCCTTAGGTCCGTCTGCTCTGTATGAGCCTTTATCCACTTTGCATGCTCTTGAGTTGGAGTAAGAACAATCAATATAACTTTGTGTGCAGAGAAGAATGGGATTAAAATCTGAAATTGCCACAGTATCCATATCCTCTTTTTCATATTAAATAAGCAGGGCCCTGGTTATTTAAATCCTACAAACAGTTTTGAAAATAGCTGAAAGCCCTCACGGATCTGCAGTGTGCAGTCAAGATAGTTCTTTGTGAAAACAAAATTATTCCTGTGTGCACCTTTACAAGTACATACTTGGGTACATCCAAGGCGTGTTTCTGGAAGATCTTGTTCACCAATACCAGTGTGTTTCAAAGTTCAATTTCCTTGCACTTTTGAATCTGCTGCCTGAGTACATTCTGAGGATTGGAAACATCGTGTGGTTTGAGTAAATGAAAACACCAAATTGTCTGGGGTGCATCTGTGCCCCCTTGCTGTGCAGGCTGGCTGTTTCTCTGCCACCAGCCTGACAATGTCAATCGAGTTTTTAATGGACTCCTGGGGCTTCCCCAGTTTCTGTTCAAGCAGAGTCTGGCACCAGTCTTCCCAAGTCCATAGCAATGAAAAGCTTGATTTTAGCTTCTGATTGTACAGAAATTTAGTGACTGGTAGAAAAGAAACAAACTGGTTGGATGAGTGCTAAAATAGCAGGAAAGGGCTGTCTTTAGAAAAAAATCCATGATTTTGTCAAATTAGGAAGTGCAAAGTATAGAGCAACCATAGATCAGACTTCTCTGTAATCTTTTCCAGATTTTGACAGATTGACAGTTTTAATTAAGAGTGTTTTGTTTAATTCCTTTTGCCTTTACACCTGAGAGTGTTCACAGGCCTATGCAGGTTTAGACTGCAATCTTGCAGGATTTGAAATATAATTGTTGATCATTAAAGCAAATTCAAGTAAATATTATGAAGGCTTTTACTTTTCATTTCTGTTCAGGAAGTTTCCAAATCACCTCTTATGCTTACAGAAGTTATTTTCAACAGTTTCTTATATTTCAAAACCTTCTTATTATAAAGGAAGAGTGTGCAATAAAACAGTAACAGTAGCCACTTTGGAATAATTATGGGCTAATGAACTCTTCGAAGTAAAAGAAGCCATTGTGTTTGTCTCTCAATGTTAGGTTTGTAACAGCAGCTGTTTTAACAATTGGTAAATGTTAAAGCACTGCTGTGGTCTGTGTGGAATAGATGTTGGGTTTTTATAATGAGAAAGGTATTCAGTATCTTTCTCTGTGTCCTTGAAGGAGTTATGAGTATTATTCCTCCATACAGTAGGTGGAGACAAAGACCTAATGAATTTTATAATGTCTCTTCAGACTGGTTTTATTAGCCATGATAGATCTCTCCTGATTTTTGATATTATTAAATTCCTTTATAAAAATAACAAATACCAAACAATTTTGTTCCCAAGGCTGTTAATTTATGTTTACATTAAGTGCTGTAATTCTTTTGCTGGCTCCTAATGATAAACTGGTTCTTTTAAATATAAGGTCTGATTTGTGAAACCTTTCTGTGCAAGTTCAGATCTGTCTTAGGCCCAAAAATTCAGAGGTCAAAGCACACCAAGGACTGACTTCAAGTTTGAACGTATCTAGAAATTCCCAGTGGTGTAGGAGTCGGATCTTTGTGCAGACTGGAAGATTGAGGTGTGGTCTGCCTCTGTTTATAACATGAATTTGTATGTGTAACTATCTTTATGTAAATCCTGTGCATGTTTACTGGTAGGTGTTTGTGTGCTTACAGCATGTTTGTGGGAACATAGAACATGGCGTTGGCATCCTGCATCTCCCTGAATTTACCTGAAATCTTACAATGTAATATGGAGTAATGAGAACAAATGGGATGTAATCTGGAAAGCAGGAGAAATGGGTTTGTTAGCTTTTTGATGGAAAATGGAGCTTGCAACTTTCTCAGATACATTGGTTGACTTTTTCAAGTAAGAAATAATCTGTAGATACATTTTTTTTTAATCTTCTTAGTATCATTTACACTGGGCTGCTAGATGCTTCTTTGATAGAGGAAGTCTCTCTGCCATATGCATCATACCACTTGTACTGAAATTAATAGAAATAGTCATGCCAGAGGTGGATTTCCACATGTGTAACAGGGCAGGGTATATTTCTCCTGTTCTCTTGGATGCAAAGCAGATTGCCTCAGGAGAGAAGGCTTTGTCACATCTGTCCCTCATGCTCAGCTAATGTTACAATTTTACATTAACCCCTGTGATTTCAGCAGATCATGGAAGGATTCCCTTGTTCATTGATCTTAGACTGCTCTGTTGAAAATTTCTGTGCTTCTTAAGAAACATACAGGTTAGCTAGTGAGGTATGTTTGTGACAGCGTAGATGCCAGAATGCAAAGCAGAGTTTAACCCAGCAAGGAGGAAGTGGAGAGGAGCCCACATGTCAGGGAAGATCAGATGACCTGAACTCAGAAACCATTTAAGCAAACTCTTTAAGAAGGGATTTCTTGCCTTGTTTGCAGTTCCGTGGGCCGCTTTAAAGCTTGAGAAGGATTGCTATCAAGCACCCTCTGTTCCTTGTCTGCCTGTGAGGGGAGAACATTTGTCTTCTTAAAAGGGATACATAGGATTAAATTTAAAGCAGGAGAATGAGTTGTTCTCTGTTCATTTCCTCACTATCCCTTGGTAGCTTTGTGCGTATAGGACATATATTTTCATTTTTCTGCACTCTCTTCACTGAAATCATGACAAAATCTCCCTGTAATGTAGAAGAGTTGTGCTTGACCTGATTTTTTACTTTAGGGCAGTATATGCTGTAGAAGGTCAAAATGTATGTTACTATTAAGTACAGCTCAAATGAAGAGGCAACGGCCAAATAGTTTTCCAAAATTAAGACCACATAGGCTTTGGGGGTAACTGATAAAGATATGCAAAGTGAAAGCCTGCTGCAGTATCATGTCTGTTTGGTGAGGTAGGTGTTTTGCAGGGCATCTATTTGAATAAATTAAAATATCCTCCAGTAAACAGTGGGAAGCTGAGAATGACATAGAAGTGGGTGTATGGGTCTTGCCACTAGTGATGCACAGCACCTGTCTTTACAGTGTTGTTCAAGTAGAGACAAAGGAGAATATTGGATTAAATTCTGAACAACTCAACATTGCTTTAACTGTCAAGGACAGAAGCAGCATTCAGCTCTTCAAATGCAACATGGTATTTTCCAATTTTGACCTACTGAGCTAATTGCAAGGATTGAACAGAAATCTTGACTTGGAGAATAAATGATTATAGTGAGTGAACATGCAGCCGAACAACAGTGTTAACTGCTTGGTACACAGATTACTTTTATTGGTCTCTCTTAAAGGTATGGTTCATCAGGGTTTCTTGTATGCTTCTTTAAGAGTGTAATTTAATTTAAAATGTCAAGGTCTGTGTAATAAACTGAGTTAGATCATTAACAGACCTAAACTGTTATATTCCTGAGGCCTGTGGCACTAGTTGCTGTAAATCCAGCACAATGCATCTGCAACGAGGAATGCTGCCAGGGCTGAGAGCTCTGGGGGAACAGGGCTTTTGATGTATCTATCTGAATTTTGCTAGACTGAGGAATTGGGATTTTGAATAGCCCAGAGCCAAATGGGGATGGTACCTGCATCTACTCTTTGACCACGAGATGCTAATTGAAAGATGTACTCTTTAACCGAGTTTGTGTAAAAGCGCCTAGATTCTGTGCTCTTCTGGGCTGTGGCAGTACAGAGGATGTTATATGAAGCAGGGATGTTTATAGCTTTTGGATTGAACATGTGAGACTACAGCTTCCTCCCCTCCTCTATGTACTCCATCTTCTTGCTGAGACTTCCCTTCTGTTTTTCCTTGGCTCTCAAGGAGAATATATGGGGTGTATATCGTATCTTCACCTGGAACTGTGATCTGGCACTCCAAAGAGAACTTGTGAATGCTTGTACTGTGTTATACATGAGGGAAGTTGGGGGACAGCTGGGTTTGGTAAGATGTGAATCTGATCATAGGCTAAGTGGAGTTGGCAGAATCCCTGTAGGCTCAGGTCCTCACATTTCCTCCAAGTGACTGCCAGGGCAGTTGTAGCGTTGCCTCGGGAACAGAGTATCTTGAACAGGTGAATTTTTAAAGGGGTGCCCAACTGTATTTTGGACAAATCTGGCGTCTTAGTCCATTGGTTTGTTTAATTTACGTGACAGAATAAGCTGCTTTTTGTGTATTCTTTCATTTTGCCTGTTGTCTTTGTGTAAATTCATTGCTTGGCAAGTTTGCTGAGACCCCATGCAAAGCTGGAAGACAGACATTCACAAGTTATTTAGGTGAACGTAGAGCTTTCAGTAAGTATGGCTTTCCAACTCGAGCTGATGACCTGAGAAGACACAGTCTCACAAATTATTGATGGCTGGAGCCATTTGCTTTCTTCTGTCCTGTGTGCTGGTCATTGCACATGGAGGAACACTAGCACATCACTGCTTGTAAGGGTCTTAACTAAACCCAGTGAAGAAATCTTTAGCAATACCCTGTTTAACATATGTAAATTAAAAACAATTAATTTCTCTCTCCACTTCCAAACATAATAATACAAGAGAAGAACTTTTTAAGTTCTGTGTTATTTTTGGTTTTTTTGTCTGTTCCTTACAGATGAAGGTAGCTTTTATAATGAGCTTTCTGGAATTAAGAAAATAATGGAAACTATGCTCTTTGCATGTATTTACTAATGCTCCTAAAATTAATTGCTTAAGTCTTAGCGGAAATTGCAACTAAAAACTCAAAAAACAATAGATGTAATGAAATAACACTTGTAGAATTTAAATGGCAGTGTTTTCTGTGTTGTTAAATATTTCATACAAAAATATAGATATGGATCAATATAAATGCCATCCAATTTATTGGTTTTCTGTATATGAATTTCCCTTATGTTTCTCTAAAAATACATGTACATAACTTATACATTGTATTATTCATATTCTATATCAATAGCAAGCATAATTGGTGAGGAATTAAAACCCCAGAAAGTTAGTATATTTGGTTATCTTCTCACTGTTTAAAAATACCCTTGTAAGTGGAAGGATAATTAATGGTGTGCTGTCATTTAATTCCATTTTTAAGGATGGCATGTGGTTAATATCTGTTAGGCTTGAAAAATGAAGCTGCTATAGCCGCAAATGTTAAATGCTAATCGTTAGGGCAGAGTGGTATGAACAGTTGCTAAACACAGAGCTAAGACACTGGGATGGACAGAGCTTTTTGTTCCAGTGTATAGTGAAATGTTTTTGTTGGCTTTGCTGTTTCTGTTGGCTTGCATTTAAAGGATGCAGACTACTCTGTGGAAGGAAGAATGAAGTGTCAAAAGTGGCTAGAGGGAGACTTCTTTGAAAGTTACCGAATTTGTGAGCCAGTAAGTAAGTGGGCAAATGTCATGTTAACTTAGATGGAAGTAAATCTCATTTGTGTGTGTTATTTTGTTCACAAAAGGCCAAATGCTGAGAGATACTAAGGATTAAGTGTTTTTTTAAAATAAAATGTTCTTTTGTAGATTCAACTTCAAGTTGCCTTGGGTTTTCTTCTCTAGATATCCATAAGATTTGGCTCTTTCTTTGACAGCTCTAGTTTTGCTCAAATTATTTATCAAGCTGCTTTGTAATGTCTGACTCAAATGCACGTAACGTTTGCCTAAAAAATGTGTTTTGGTAATGAAAGACCTTGCTTGAGGTCTCTGCTATTAAATCTTTGCTGAGGGGCAGGGAGAGGCTGTGAGTTTTTTGGCGAAGTTAATAAAATCTGTGGATTAGTGAAGTGCTGATTAGTGAAGTTCTATTGTAGACAGAAACATTCCTGCCTTAGCTGAAACGCAGATGGAAAGCTGCCCGCCTCAGATTGCAGAAAATGGTTTATGTTGCTGGTTTGCTGTAGTCTGTTGCTGAGGTTGCAGCAAAGTGAATCTTACTAATGTCTTGAAGTGTAATTAACTCTGTTGTCCGATGTAAATATTTGAATACTGCTCATTCAATCTCTACAGGGGCCTGTTTAAAACATTTTTTTTACCAAAGAGCTCAAAGGCCAGTAGAATGTGTGTGCATTAATAAACTTCTCTTTGTCCTGGACTTGATCCAGAGCTTATAGAGGGCAAATGGGAAGATCTCATCCTATCTGATGTATTTACAAGTAGAGCTCAGAGCGCTTGATCCAAGGCTTCATTGTGCTGTCATTGTGCCTAGGGTTTAGTTTAGATATGAAACAGAGTGCAAGATGTGGACACAACAGGCAAAAGGATCCAGGGTACTGGAAGGGCTGAGGGAGAAAAACCAAATAGAGATGATCAGAAAAATAGTGGATTATGTTACCCTCATATGTTACATAAAAATGATGGGATTTTTAAGGTGTAGAACTTCCTTTTTTGTTCCCAAGCATCAGCTTAAACTCTCAGAAGTAATGTTGGTCAAAACAAAACTCTCAGGGAAATAAAGTTATATTTTGTTGCAAATGTCTTTTTCGGGGTTAAAAAAGTGCTTTCTGCCAAAAGTTTTGTCTGTTTTTTAAAAAGAAAATCTTCACTTCTGAGATCTGAAATATTTATTTCACAAATGGAGTGTGCTGCTTTTAGGAAATGTCAAATTCCTTCCAAGGCATTTCATGTTATATTCTCTGTGACTGGGCTCCCTAGTATGCCTATTTTCATACTGTCTCCCATTTCTGAAGGCTCTGGTCCTGCCTGCTTAAGAAAGTAAAACTGTGGCAGGGCAAGAATGCAGCCATTCAGTAGCAGATTGTCAGCTTTCATGGTCCAACCTACAACTCCCATAAGATACACTGGCAGCGTTTTCAAATGAAAATATCTCTTCTGCCAAAGGGGCCTTTTTTTTTGTTGGCATTTTGAATTTTCACCAGAAATGCCTTTCTACTTGTCTCGGATGAACTCCGCTTCTGAGCGGCTCTCCTCAGTTTCTGCAGCAGTGAAGACGAGCAGGATTCGCATGGCCCAGACAGTGTCGGGAACTGAGAATCAGATTTTCATTATGTTTCTGGCTTGCTCTAGGAATGGTTTTGGTAATTCAGTTTAACCTATGTTAATTTTTACCTCACTGTGAAGTATGCTATAATAATAACACTTATTTCCTAAGGATGTTATCCATTTTACTATTTTCTGTGAAAGTACCTTGAGATCCTTGGATCTTAAACGGCTGATTATTCCTGTTAATCATATTCTCCAACTTGGTCTTCAGATCACTGGCAAAGCTGCAGACAAAGGTAAGCAGCATACTGGAGATGTTTGTCTGTAGCTTTGAAACTGCTTGTGAATTAACTTTTTGTTTTCTAAAGATGTGTGCTCTGCAATGAAAATTTCATTTCATTTTCATCTGCAATGAAAATAAATACCAAGATCAAAGAGGAGCATTGCTCTGATGGTAACCCAGCAGCATGGCATTTGCCAGAGCTTCTGGTCCTGAATTGCTAGCTTTCTCTGAAGTAGAGATCCATAGAAAACCGTCACCTTCAGTCTGGCTGCTGCAGCCTCTGTGAATGATGTTCATCATGGAGATGTGACCTTTTCCTTTTCTCTTTGCAGCCGCAGAAGTCAAAGGAGGAGGATAGGCTGGGGCGGGGAGCTGGCAGTAGCTGCAGTAAAGCAGTAGTGCAGTTTTACTCCCTCTTCAGAAATTTACTGCTCAGATGTTAGTGCTGCATCTTCTTGGGATCTTGCTCAATGGCTCTGTCTGCAGATGGGGACTGGCTGATGGTACTTTCCTGACGGTCAGGCAAAGGTTTAACTGCTGTAAACCTCTGCGTGGGTGACATCTGGACAGTATCTACACGGAAATGCGCTATTCAAAACATGTTTTAAAAAAAGAAAGAAAAAGCCAGAAATGGAAAAAGTGGGTGGGGGAGAGCTGTTTGGGGTTTTTTGTTATTGTGGGTTTTTTTAGCTCGTGTAAATAAAAGTTCACTCTGAGGAATTATAGTCTAAAAAGACAAGGTGGACAAGAGGTGGGAAACAGTAGGTCTTGTTTTACAGATTGGCAGCTAAGGCAATAGCTGCCTTAGAGAAGGGAAGAACTTTCTCAGTGACACATGGAGTGGGGATAACTGAGTTCAATTCCAAGTCATTCATCCCAGCACAGTAGTGTCTTTGCTTTCTAACCTCGACTAAAACAAACCTTACCTTTAAACCCTTTTTCTTCCCTAATAGAGGGTTAAGCAGAGAGAGAGAGAAGGAAAAGTGTGTTAGTGAGAATTTATATTAGCTGTAGTTTTATCTGTAGGAATAGACTCGCAAGCTGTTCTGTTCTGCATCATATCATCATAGAGGAATAGCTAACTGGGCTGGAGGAAATAAATAGTTATATGTTTTTGCACAGTTACTGTATCATGCCTGTGGGGGGCTTTGTGAAAGCAGAGTCTGAGTGAGTACACTAATCCTTGTGGAATATCCCAAGATTAGGCTGATCTCTTTAAAAGTGTGCCACTGCCTCTTCTGATGTGTGCATGACTGAAGATGCAAGGATACATCTCTTCAGTTTGCACGTACAGTATCTGTGGGTTCAAACCTTTGGGCAATTTATCAAATAACTGCTGTTGACATAAACCATTGCTGTGTGTCAGCAGCAAAGACAACGAGAGAGATCATTTCACTTTCAGTACTTGGTGTCATGTCAAGAAAAGTAGAAATTTCTCATCCCAGAAGGGAGGGAGAGGGCAGAAGGAAGCTGACTTTAATGAGTGGTGGTTGCTTGGAATTGTGCACCAGCAAACATGTCTTTCATCTCATTCCAAGGTGTCACTGGATGCCAGGTACACAACGTACTCTTGAGTTGCATGACAATATACCCCAACTCATTAATGATTCTTTTTTTCAAGCTACGCTCCTTCACTCCTAACATCTCTGCTGTGAGATAATTTGCTGCCAGAACTTTGAGGACAGATTTATTGAAGACTCACAAACTGAGGCCTTTCACGCACAACCCCAGCTGTGTGTTTGAGTCATGGATTTTCTGGTCAGCCTTGCAGTGTCTCTAGGAGATTTCCCAGTTAAAGCACTAAATCTTCTTGGTTGCTCTCTACTACTACTTTGGCGACAGCAAGTTGTCTATTTTTCCAGTTGAATGAAAAGAGTTTTGCTTTTTGTGGCAGAGGCTGTCAGAATACAGCTTAATAGACCCTGGATACAGATCGTGCCTGTGGGGGAACCTGTAATGTAAATAGCTCTCTATAGAGAATCGATGCAAGCTAAACTCAGCTGAGAATCTGGCTTGGAGCTAGTTCATTTATTCTGTGTTATTAATTTTTCACTAGATGCAAAGCATTACAAATAACATTTTATGGTACTGACTAGGAAAGGTTGCTTTTCATATTAAATTACATATCTCATGAGTTTTTCACCTTCATGTGTAAAGTCAGCATCAGATGAAGGTAACTGCTTTTTTTCTCAGTGTAACTTTTTCAGAACAGTATGTGCTTTTTCAGAGACACTGTGAAGAATTATCATGTGAGTTTTTCTAAGGCTATACCGACTTCTGAGAATGTAACTTCTGGATTAAGAATAAGGATCTTTGAAGTAGAAGTTTTCTAGAAGAGTGACTCATGAAGCTTTTTGGAGATGTTTATCATTGCAGTGTGAGTCTTCACTGCATACTCTGCCTCTGATCTGTGGGGCTCCACATCATGAGTAAGTATTTGCTTTGAGATCCCTCCCTCTAACAACACTACCAACTAACATATGTGCAGACCTAGTGAATTGGGAGAGACAGACAGGGGAACAGACCAAAATTTTCTTAGAATGCCTGCATTTAAAATCTTCGGAGGTCTCCAAGCAAAAAAGACTGGGTTGACGAATAGATGTGAGAACTGCTAAGAACACAGAAATGATGCTGTTAGTGAATGTGTGGATGTTTTCTTCTTACCTTGAGAGCTGAACTACTGTCCCTCATAACACTGTCCCTGTTAGGGAAGGTAAAATTGTTATGATCAGACTAACAGGGAGAGCTCATCTGCGTGAGCTAAAGATGCCTCTGCAAATTTATGAATGCTTCTCTTGTGATCCCCACTGGTATTACCTCTACTGGGTCAATCAAGTATCAGTGTAGGCCATTTCAGTGCCATGTTTTATGGTTGTATTATTTCATAGATCTGCCTATGGTTTCAACTGGTAGTAAGTGAATTTTTCTTCTCTAAACTGCTTTGTTGTGAGACTATGTGCTTATTTTTAAAGTAAAGTCTCCAAAGTGTTTGGGTTGGTTTTTTTTGTATCAGTAAATGCATATTCCTAATACCAAAGTGAATAAACAAAAAAAAAGACACTGTCCAGGGACACTGCTTCAGCTGGCATAAATAGTTTGAAGTCATTGTGGTACTATATCATTTTAGCTGAAAAATCTGTTGTTTTTCAAGTTACGATCTAGCACCCTGAATACTTTGCGAGAAATAATTGGCTGTTCTTCATTGCTGAAGATTATCACACTACTCCCTGGGAACTGCATGAACCCTTTGTATATCTATTAAAAAAATCTCTGAGATAGGAGCTGCTAAGTGTAGTTTGTATGAGGGTTACAGAGCCCCTGTATGGATCCTGGTGTAGGATAGAAACGGATCACAACTTTTAGCATGTTTATTGTACCCTGCTGGTTAGGGAACTGTAGACAGAGAACTGAGGCACAGGGAAACCAGATAATCTTGAAGTTTATCTTATGTCTGATTTCAGAACGCTCACACCAAAGCAGAGATCAACCAAAAATATATTTTTGTATTAGGACACAACAGTCCATCTGCCTTTCTTCCAACACAGCCCTCAATCTATTGCTCTCAGCCCTCTCCTCATCTTGTACTTTCTCATCCTTCAAAAGCAACAAAATGCAAGGGTTTACCTGATGCTTTCGGCTCCACAACGTGTTCCTCCTGAATATTGGTGCAAATTGGTTAGGTTTTTTACATTACTATTTCCTGTCAGCTTCCTGTGTCTTAGATCTGTTTTCAGCTTTAGGGAAGAGAGAAATCACAGACGTCTGTAGGTAATCTGGCTGGGAGGTGCTACGTGATTGAGGAAGGCAGCTCCTGGCAAAGCCGGGGCTGCGGAGGGTGGCCAAGGTCACTTCTTAAAGCGGTATATATAAAAGCAAATTCCTCTATACTCGGTGGCTGCATGACCGGCGAGTTGACACTGAAGTAACTAACAGCAATGCTGTGTCGAGCACTAGGGCATGCCGGTTACATTGATCAATTCTCTGTAGTTTTAGTCTAATCTTTCTTTCTTTTCTATTTTTATCTCTGTTACGTGACCTGCAAAACACTCATACAGTCTTTTGGGAGAACCTTCCTGTGACTGAGACTTGGGGATTTATTCATTGCCATGGAAGGAGAAATAACAATAAGAGTTGTGTGAATAGTGCAGTGGGAACAGGGCGGCAGTGCTGTTTAGGCAAATGTTGCCACTTTCATCCCGGTGTTGCCTGATACGTGCAACACAGAGCCCAACATGACCTTAATCCATCAACAGCTGTAGTCTTGGACTCACTCGTGGCTCACTTTTTGACTGTGGAAATCTGTCCGTTTTCTGCCCAGTCTGTCCATTTTCTCCTCTGTTCTTAAAATGAAATAGCGCAAAGGACATTGGTGAATGTGTGCAGCTGTGTAGGTGGGGTCTGCACTACCATGCCACTTTGTGAAGAGCTCAGTGGAAAGCTATTTGCTATTGAGAGCTGCTTTTCTATGTGCTAATAAAATAGGGTATTCAGGACTCTCTGTAACTTGCAGGGTGATTTGATTCTGAATTACATGGAAGACTGTCTGTACCACCCCAGTAGTCTAACAGGATGTTAAAGTAAATTAAATTTAATGTGTTTTTAAGTTCCTTTGCTGAGCCAGATGATGAAAATTGACTGTTTTATATAAAAAGGGATCTGGCCTTCTGAATTTGCAGGATTTATGAAGTTGCAATTTTTCCTTTTCTCATGAAATTGCATTTTTTGAATGTGCATGAAAAATGGCAGAGGAACTGCACACAGATCAGCTTGTGCTGGCAAACTTTTTTCTTTTAAATTACATTCTCTAGCCTGTGTCTGCAAGGATGTGAATCTTTTTTCAGTCCTACAAGTCTGACAGCAGCTGCATCACACTTAAGTCTTAATCTATGTTTTCGGCTAGTGAAAACTTGCTCCTTGCTTTGATTAAGGAAGTGTTGCCATTTTCTCTTTGACATGCACTTACTGTCATATGAAGAAGAATGGAAAAACACTGATGTCTCTGCCTTGCAGTTAAGGCTTATTGTCATGATCCACAGTTAAGATTCACCCATTCATAAGCAAGAAACTTAGGGAAGCTGCAGAGCCTCACGTGCTTCTTTCTGAAGGTTTGCTTGCTCCTGACTCAAATGTTGGTGCGTGTTTGTTCTAGAGCTGCTGACCTCTAAGCTGAGGTCTGTTGAAAGAGTTTATGTCACAGCCTTAGTTTGTCCTTGTTTACAGTTAGCCCCGTATTGCCTTATAGCTGATAATCTTCGCCATGGCCAGCCGAGATGATGCTATTCTCAAATGTAAGTATGGCTATAGATGGATTTTAACCTAACCTCTGAGAAGAAAGTTTTCATTCTGTGTTTTCTACCCATAGTTTCAGTACCTCACAAGTTGCTTTAGAGAGAGATTTCTGAGGAACACTTAGGGTGAATGGGTAGCTGACATTCCTGTTTTCAATCTGCTCCCTTCTTCACATCATGCAAATGGATACTATCTCCTCAATGAGATGAAACATTAATTTCAAATGACTTGTCTGCTTTAAAGAACTCATGTTGCAGTTCATCCCTCTATTTGGGCTAAACCGCAGCTTTCCTACCTATTTTTAAATTATTTTGCAGGTATAACTGTGTATAGATGATCCTCACATCCTGTTGTAAATTGCTGTGAAACTCCCTTTCATAGGGGGCTGCAATTCAACCTTTTTCAGGTACTGCATAATTTTATAAATGTTTTGGGTTTATGCAGCTGTGTAAACTAGGATTTTTGCCTCTGCATCTTAACAGAGTTTCTTTATTTATTGCTGATTCTGGGCACATAACATAAATATACGGTTGCTTTTAGTGAGATGTGGACTGTGGATTTCAGACTGACATAGGTTTCTCTCCTGGCCCCTCAAGGTCCTGTAGTTTTGTAAACAACTCAATTTCAGCCTGAACTTCCCTGTAATATGAAAATAAATGAAACCAGTTTCCCACCTGGTTTTGTTTATGATGTTTGTTGAAATTCCCAGGAGGTTGTACATAGCTGGTCAGAAATACACTATCATGTTGTCCAGTCTTGTCCATTAAGATAATTTTTTTTTCCTTTGGGGTCGTGGGGGGAAGGGGAAGCTGATGAGAGAGAGAGATTTACTGTGGCTGGCAGGGAGGAGATTTACTTCTCTTCCATGACAGCTCGCATTCTCCCCTAAGTTTTTCTAAGTCTGCGTTCAAANAGGAGGTTGTACATAGCTGGTCAGAAATACACTATCATGTTGTCCAGTCTTGTCCATTAAGATAATTTTTTTTTCCTTTGGGGTCGTGGGGGGAAGGGGAAGCTGATGAGAGAGAGAGATTTACTGTGGCTGGCAGGGAGGAGATTTACTTCTCTTCCATGACAGCTCGCATTCTCCCCTAAGTTTTTCTAAGTCTGCCTTCAAAGTTCTATTTTGGACTAATCAAGATTTGGTAGCTAGAGCAAAGCTTGCCCATCCTCTAAGATGCCAAATGCTTTCAAATTCATTGATCTCAGTGGAACATGGGGGAGTTCAGCCATTAGCAGTAGCATTTCAGTCCTTAAACATTTTCAGGCTTTAAAATGGGCTATTAATCTTGGCTCTGGCAAAGCATCCAAGGACGTCAGCAGTGTGTGATATGTCCCATGAAGTGCAACTTCTAGGAATCCTTCTTTTTATGTAGAGAGCGCGTCAGGGCTCATGCTCTGTTTACATTTAGTCTAACAATGTCTCGCAATGAGTTATTTAGAGCGCATTTCAAAAAAAGATTATTGTTAACGTACAGCAGTCGGGGCTAACGTGATTACCTTAAATCAAAATACAGGTGGACTCAGATGTATAGGAGTTCAATGCTTTTTATAGGGAATATTTGCTTTGAAATAAAATGAAAGTTTAGAGCAAAATCTCCCTCTTCTTAGTTTATACCATAATTTCATCTGTTTTTATATTAAAAAACCTTGCAATCCTTGTCAGTCTACCTGAATTTAAAAAAGCATCAGTACTTTTAGGTGAGAAAATGGCAGGCACCCAGCATCTTTCATTTGGCCTTGTCTGGTAAACATAAACGACAACAGAACTTATGAGCTTATGGATCCTGGGCAATACTTGATCCTATAATAACAAAGGAATGTGACATGAACTGTGCACGGGGAAGTGGTTTTTCAAAGCAGTAGACTGCACTTTCGAATTTCTCAGGGTTTCAACAATGTGATAACAATGAGAATTGTACTGTTTAGTTCACTGCATGTTCCCTGTCCACATGAAGCAAATTTGGCTGTTGTGATGTGCCGCTCTGTAAGAAGTGTAGTCGCTCTGCAATTACTTATCTTCAGGCTTGTGCCAAGGATTAACCCATGGGTTAAGGCCAAAGGGTCCTGGTCTGTTGCACATTAAAGTCAATAGAGAGGCTTGCATCGACTTCAGCAGCTCCTGGATCAGAGCTGAGAGTCATGATCTGAATGCAGCTCTTAGTCTGTCTGAGTTTTCAATGTGAATATCCCTTTCCTCTCACTTCACTTGACTCTGGGCAAAGCTGTTACTCTCTGTGTGCCTCACCAAGAAAAGGAGGCTTAAAAAATCATTAGTATTTTGAAAGCACTCACTCTAGAGAGGGGAGGCTGTAGAAGCAGAGCGGTAAATCCTGCTCTATTGGAGCTGTCCAAATATTATTCCTTGTATTGAAAGAAAGCTCTTAAATGAAGGCTGGTGTTCAGAAGATCACATCACTGATCTGCTAGAAACTTGGAGCTTGTCGGTTAACTTAGTGTCCTTTCACACAAACACAAGTGATGAACTTCAAGCTTGTAATTAAACTAATTGTGTCTCTGGAGGAACAGATTTGTGTCTGTTTTATGGATATTCTCATCCCTCTTTTTAAATGGTGCTGCATTTTGTTCAAGGTAGGTCTAGAGTACATAACTCTGGAAAGCATTTTTTGGATTTAAAAATAGACATCACAGCCTAGTCTCTGTAAAAGTCCCTATTTACCAGACATTCTGTGAAAATGCAGTTTATCTTTCATGCAGATATATAAATATATCTATATATATAATTGGGAGCAATTAAAGCTTTAATTGACTTGATTCAGAAACTGTTAAATATGTGCAGATTTTTTTTCATCAGCTCCTGTTGGTCTTTGGTTCAAGCCCTTCCCTGGTTAAGTATTTTTCAAGGTAATGTTATTCTATAGGAAGAGCTTATTCACAATTATTGCAACATGGATTTTTATTTCAGCTTTTCAGCTGCAAATTCAAAGCAGAAATTAATACAAAAATACAGCAGAATGATGTGAATTTGTTACTACAAAATATTTGTATCTTTTCATCTGAGGTCTGTGCACAGCCGTATATCCTCCATAGAATGAAAGCGAAGCAGAAAGCTTCAGGCTTTTTTGCCAAATTTTGAAATAATTATAGTCAAAGTTTGGCATTTCAGGCTTGGAGCAGCTGCATTTCTAGCTGCTCCTGCTGGTTAAGCCTCTTTTTTTTTTTTTATTTTTGCTGCTTTTAAAATAAGTGTTAAATGTTCCAATCCTGTTCTGCTCGTAATGAATTGGACCTACCTGTAAGTAAGTATTCTGGAAAAGAGTTGTCTGTTTAGAGCAGCTTCATATTAGCGTACTTGTTATGTAGGGAGGGGGCAAAAGAACCTCCTTCCCTTTGAAATCTTCCAGACTTAGTTCTGTAATTCTGCCTTGTGGCCAAATGCATTGTGTGTGTCATCAGTTCCCTGCTGCGAATCAGGGCTCTGAAGATCTCCTGGTCTTTGGAGAGGAAGGAAGGTCTTGCAAGCCCAGGTTAATTATTGGGGAGCATTATTACACAAAATGAGATCATTGCATGCCAGAAACAGTCTGTATGCAAGCACTTCAGTTCCTGTAACAGAATCAAAGGTTCCCAAAACACCCTTTGGTTACGTGATTCCCATTAAACCAGCTGGACATACTCATGGGCATCCGAACTGAAACGCTCTGGCAGTCCTTTTGAGCTATTGCAACACCAAATCATCCTAGAAAGCTGTACAATAGGGACTGAATTCTTAAAAAAAAAGTGCCCTCAACAAAACAACACTGCCAATGACATCTCAAATGAGGTAAATATTTGGTCAGCTGGATGTGTAAAGACCAATGTCTCACACATGCTTGCATACTCAGGACAGGCTGCAGTGTGGAGTGCTGCATTTAGCCAGATGTTTCACCTGTGGTGCGTGCATGGAAACATTTGAGCATGTAAGTTATCATTTTGCACTGGGACCACTTAAACTTGAAATTTCCAATGACAAATTGAAGAATACTTCTTTAAGTTGCGGCGCAGTAATGGGAGTTAGGATTTATAAGCCCTGCCAAATTCAATAAACTTGTGTTATAGCCTTTTAAAATTGTTATATCGAATGCTGCTTATAAAGAGCCATCTTCCTTCTATTGTTTCATAATTTATTCAGTGTTCTCTTAACTGGCCCATCAGCAGAACAGTAAAAATGCCACTGAGTAAACTTTGTTTAATGGTGACCAATTTTTGTCTATGCTACAATGTCTGTGGAAAGAAACAATTACCTTGTGATTTGCTGTCAAAGCGGTAAGTGCATTTTCTTTCCAGTTCATTTAGAAGGGGCATCACTTTCAAGCTTTCCCTTGTAGTCTTTGTGGGGTTGTTTCCTTTTCTGCACGTTTGGATTTTTTGCTATGCACACTAGAAAGTACTGGTTCACTCCTGAATCCCGGATTCATAAATAAAAACCTCTGCCGTCCTCTGTGCAGTGTTGGTCTTCAGTGATGCATTATCAGTACAGCTCAGACTCATTGCTCAGATGTTTACTGAAACCCCCCAAACAGAACAAACCTTCCAGTGTCAGCTATTAATGCTGTTTTTCTGTTGTGTTTGCTGCTTGTTTTGTTACATTTCTATCTTCAGTTGTGGCACAGACTCTCAAAGATACGATCTGTTTTCTTTTCATACCTGTCCAAAGTGTTAGGGATGGAAGTGTTTGTGAGTTTTTGGCCACTGCATGTTGCAAGCATTTATTGTCGTTATTATAATAACAATGTAAGAAGGCAGTTAGAAATGTTCATTGTGAAACTTTTCAGGTGCCTGGCAATTCTTCCTTTCCATGACTGATGGTTAGTGCCGGTGTGTTTCCTAGGATGAGAGGAATCAGAGGGACTCTTAGAATCACTAGTGAAGTCTGAAAAATCCTCTTTCCTCAAAGAGGAGGGGAGCACGTTTCGCTGCCCAGCAGCACATATATAGACTGTTTGCAGGAAAGATACTGAAGATTCAAATACATTAATAGAAAATAGTTCTCAGTTTTTTGGGGGGCGAGGTCAGGGTTTTGGGCAGCACCCATCTGTGCCAGCAAGCTGTGGGTATCTGTAAGCAACATAAAGCCTCTTGATTTGTATGGCCTGATCCAAGATGTGCTTCCTGAACAGTTTGCAGGGCTTTCATCCTCGGAAATGCCTCCCAATCTAAATGCCCCTTTTGTAGACTGGAAGGATGAAAAGGTAAATTGACCCCAGGGGTTCAAGGTGTTTCCAATCTGAAGATTAGGCTGCTAAACAACCCTAGGTTATGAATAGCCAAAAACCTTTCCTTCAGGCTCTACGAGAAGGGTTGAGGCATAATCAGAGTAGTCGGCTCCATATATCACATTACTCTTCTTGGATGCCAGAATTCTGTTAAAAAAAATGTATTTGGAATTCATAAATTGTTCTGCGCTCTTCTCCAGCATGCTGGCTATTAACCACTGCAGGGATTAAACAGCTACCATTATGTAGGCAGCATCATGTTTATAACAAATCACTTCCTTATAGCCCACCTGCTGCTTTCAGTAATTTGAAAGCACAGTAAGTTAGGTCTCGAAAGTTGTATTTTGGAAGATGGCGGGGGTTTAAATAAAAGGTTTTAAATTACCAGACCTCAAATAGCTACCTAGAGAGGCAGTGTCTAGCATCTGGACCGTTACTGAATTACTGTAAGTCTCTTAATCAGCAAGGGAGCCCCTAAACTGAATGGCTGGTGGGAGTGAAACCTGACACTAAATGGACAGCAATGTAAGAAATCTTTGTGAGCAACTCCCAGAGGAGTAGGATGAATAAGTACATCTTTAGGGAAAGAAAACCAAAGTTGCCTTTTAGGATAGAAAAGCACATTCTTTGCAATATGTTTCCTCTTGGTTTTGTTTTTTGGTGGATTTGTTTTCTTCGTGTGGTTTTTGAATGCCTCCAGACCAGATCTTTTGGTGCTATAAATTGATGTAGCTCCTTTGGCTTCAATAGGGTTATGTTGATTTACTCCAGCTGAGGATCTGGTGTGTGAGTCTATTCTCATACTGCTGGAGTTAGCAAGTTCAAGCCCACATTTTGAGCACTTCGTGCATGCACAAGAAATTAATCATAGCAACGATGTGTGCAAAGTACGTGTGAACATTTTTCCACAGGCGGTTCTCAAAATCCCTGCCTCTGCTATCTCCATTTAATGTTGACCCTGTCTCTTCTCTGTTGTGCAGGTTTTACACTGGCGTAAGTCCACTGCCTTTAATAGCTTTGCTCCTGGTTAACACCTGTCTGTAAAAGTAGTATTAAATCATGCCTGTAATGTTAAATCTTCTGTCTCCATGTAAAGCATTGTATCCCCAAGGCTCCTAGTTTTGGAATTATTATCCTCTTCCATTTAATGTTGTAATGAGTGATGAACTGTATAGCTCCCACCCAACACCCACTGAAGAACAATGTTTCACAGTGACTTCTGTGGATATTGGCTCAAACTCAGATTTCTTCAGGAGTGGCTTAGCGTTGCCTGTTGTTAACTTCTTCTGTCTCTATGTGTTATCTTGTCCATTAGCTGAGAGATGGTGGGCTTCGAGGAGAGAGGCTTGCTTTAACATTAGTACTTTTTTTTATGATGTTCTGAACCATCACACTGACAGGGCACACAGTTGTATCTAATACTTGATATAGGGGGAAACAACATGCCATCCATCCCTTCTCTGCCCAAGTTAGCAGTGATCATCTGAGTAGTGTCAGGGACCTGAGGAGAACCTGCCTGGTGTGTATTTCAGGGCTAGGATTATCAAACAGATTCCAGAGCACTGCACCTCACTGTCAGTGCAAACTGGCTCTTAATTCCCTCCACCCTTTTCTATTTCTCTTTAATTCCCAGCATAGTATATCTTAGCTCTGATCTGCTTTTTCCAAAACAGTCGCAGAGGTGTGATGTGAGCAGCTTTCCATTCATTCCAACTGAGCATAATGTAGGTGGTTTCTCTGTGACATTCAGTGCTGCAGGTGCTTTCCTAGTATAGAGTTTCTGTATTTCAGGAGGTGGTAGGGGAAAGCCCACCTGTGGTCACGTGAATTTGTGCACTCTTTTGCCCTCTCCTCAGCACTCCATTCTTGAAGCTGCTGAGCAAGAACATGCTCAGCATGGAGACAGCCTTGGTGTGCATCCGTTTCCTGGCTGGAGCATGCAGGATCACAAATTTAGACATTCAGCATACCACCTTCTCAAGCAGCTACTCCCCAAAACCAAAGGTCTAAATCATCTTGAAAGATAAACTTTAAGATGGTCTCAGTCCTAAAGGCACAACAGGGAAGGGACCAAGGAATAACTATTAAGTGAATGTGTTGAAAAAAGGCAAAGAATCTTTGGCAGCAAGGTGGCCACTGGCTCTTTTCAGGGGAACTTGTGAGCAAAGGTGGTCTCTTCCTGCATCTGTCCTTGCATGACATAGGAGAGAGCTTCAGGAAGTCTGGAGCTTCTTGCCTGTGCTGTATTTCACTTCTGCTTTCTCTGTAGCTTGGGAGGGGTTACCTCACCTCATTTAACAGCCCTGGATCCAGGAGGTGCCAATTCCATAGCAGCTTCCTTTGACTTTAGAGCAGAAGAGAAATCTGTGTTCAGCTAAAATGCGCAAGGAACCTTACGGCCTGGCAGGTAGAGTCCCAAAGAGAAAAACTGGAACTGCCAAAGAAATGTTTGGCTTCCTTGAAATGCTCCACAATGCCATATTTGTTTCAGTTCTGATACCTGAGGTATTTTAGACTGACATGGCTTAATTTAAATCTCCCTGCTATATGCACGTTTGCATGTTTGCACGGATTAGCAATGCACGCAGCTGCATGTTTGCACACATAACTGCTTTGGCCAGCTGTTTAGGCCTCCATGCTGCCAGCTATACTGATTTATTTGAATTTTCTATTGGCTGCTGAAGAATGTGTGCCAAATGCAGAACATGGATCTACTTTATCAAAATAGTATAAACTACTGTATCTGCCCTGTAAAAAGGACATTCTTCTCTGTATTTGTGCGCTGGTCTGCATAGTGTCTTTCATTTTGTTTTCTTGTCCGAGTTGGAACTGATGGACCTGATAATGTGAATAAATAGGTTAACATTTTTACTTGATATGGAATAAAAAGCTTAAAAGTTTAGTAAGTCAAAGGTATTACTTCTAAGTATGAGAAGCAGAAGTGTACATATGGTTTGTAGTCAGTCTGCTGTGTTCCATCACTGACAGGAAAACATGAGCTGAAATCACTGTGGTTACTGAGAACTGCATTTAGCCTATGATTTCTTTAAAATAGCAACATGCATACCTACTGAAGAATTACAATAGAAATACTTCAGCTACATTAGATGATTATTTTGAAGATTTGTGTATGCAAGGACTAGTTGTTCAATATGTATGCAAACAAATCTCAGTAACTTCATTCCTAATACAGCAAAGTTAAATTACATTTTCTGCAATCCTAGTCATTGTGTGTCATCTTAATTGGGGAAGTCCTGTACTTGCCCTTTCTTTTTACGAAATCCCTTATGATTATGCTTAAGAAGAACCCTAATACTGTTGTGTAAATAGTCTTTTCTTTCTCTCCTGGATAAATACTCTTCCTGTCATCTCATTGCCACCTCAATCGTCTGTTCTTGGAATTTCCTAATCCTGGCTATGAGACTGCAGCTGCAGCTCATGGAGTTCAATTTTAATTCTTTTGCAGACCTTTTCGAAGAACCGAGTTGTGTGTTTGTTCCTCCAGCTGTCTGGCATCTATTTAAAAAGCCAGGACTTTTGCTTCCTCTAATCAAAGCTGTTTGAAACTGTAAGGGATATTTGGTACTGAAATTACAGACTTCTTAATATTATGTAAAAATGTGCTTGTGTCATATGTTCAACGTGTGAGCGGCTCTGCCCTCCCGTGGATAGAAGGGGAACTCAGCTGCATGCCCGGTCCCAGCGCTGCTAATACATCAGAAAAATGGTTTTCCGTTGAGAGGCTGGTTTATGGGGCAGGAGAATCTGAATCCTGGTTTTCTTTGGTGTTAAACACTTCTTCACTGTAGCGTGAAGCATCAAGGCAACATTGAGGTTTGCTAGAGCAGTTTCCTTTCTTGAATCTTGGTCCTATTTTCGTTTCCTTTATTTTTTTTGTCCTTCCACATCTCCTCTGAGGCAGGGACACTGTGCCTGCTCTCACCAGGTCAGCTTTACCTTCTGTAATGCAGTTTCTCAGAGCCAGGGCCACGCTCGCTCTGACACTTAAGACTCTTTGAAAGAGGTGATGTTGCAACATGTGGATGTGCATCACTGTTTAGGTGCACTGAATTTGAAGTGATATGTACTAGTGTATCAAAACATACTTGTTTCTGATCACAGCATATTAATATGATTTATTTTCAATTCTAATCTAGCCACTTAACCAAGTCATTTTAACGTGTCTCCATCTGCCCTTGCTTTTCCTGTGATTAATAGTACTTTCTCTTTATTTCTTTTCTTCTCCTCTCCCATCCCTTACAACTTTTTGGGAGGTGCCAAAGAAACTTTGAATAGATCTTTTATTCCCTGTGAGGAAAACTGTGATTAAAAATAGTGTTAGATGTTGTTCTAGCCCAGGTGAGCAGCACCGTCCAACTATACTGGTGCTGCTGCTGGTGTCCAGAGGGTGAGGAGAGGATTCATTGAGGAGGGACGTACAGTTCTTTTCCATCATCCTGCCAAGCTTCCTCCAAAAGAGCCAAGATCGCTGACATGAGCAGAAGCTTGACCTGCAGGCAGCAATGCCAAGTAATGCCGGCAATGTGTTTTACACAAGGGTGTGCTAACCTCGGCATTTTTCCCGAGCTAGATCATTCCCACAAAAACAACTCTCTCCCCTCTCAAATGTAGACCACAGTAGAGAGCTTGGTTTGCAGGCTCTGATTTGATCAAACACGCCCAGCAGAAGACTAAATGGAATTGCAGCTTTGCAACTTTAAAATGTGTCCATTTCCTTTGAAGCCACATAAATCAAAAATGGTAGACTCTTCCTGCTTAGAGGTGCTTGAGTTGCATGTGATAAATTTTGCATAGCAGGAAGAACGGGCTGTGTCAGTGTGCCATTAGATTTGATAATTCACAGATCAGACTCAACAAAAATATTTATTGCCTGGATTTACTTGTCATGAAATTGCCTTAAAATATAAGTGGAAAAAATAGTAAGGCAAAATAAATAAAGGGAAAAGGCATTATTGGATTAACAGAATAAAAAGTATTTTGAAATTGGTATTTTATAACCTTTATTTATGTAGGTAGATTCAGTTTCTTTTAAATGAGTTATATATAAATCAATGAACTACATGCCTTATCCCAGAGGATGCTCTCAGGAATTCCTCCTTGTGGCAGTGGAAATGAATGGCTTGAAGGAAGAGGCTGTTAGGATTTGCAGTGTCCCTTCTCATTGTACTGGTGGCTTTTTGTGGGGCTTCATCAAAGTACGGATTTTAACAGTGAATACATTTTTGAATTTGATCGCATTTTGTAATTAAAAAAAGAATGTGAATTAGAGATTCTACAATAATTAGGATAGAAATAGAGTAATAAATCCTAATAAGAATTCTTTTTTGTGGCACATTTTATTGTTTGTTTTTTGGTTTGAATTGGGTATTCATAATGTTATTCATATTTAATTTAGAAAGATCCTATTGTAGAAGCAACTGCCAAAACTTTATTCAGGATATTCCAAAAGATCCATTTATTTTCAGCTCATAAGGTGAGATGTATTAGAGATGATATACTCTGGAAATTAGGCAGCACTGTTAATTTGATCACATGAGTTTATATAAAAATGTCTGTGAAGCTTAGGTAGNGCCAAAACTTTATTCAGGATATTCCAAAAGATCCATTTATTTTCAGCTCATAAGGTGAGATGTATTAGAGATGATATACTCTGGAAATTAGGCAGCACTGTTAATTTGATCACTTGCGTTTATATAAAAATGTCTGTGAAGCTTAGGTAATAACAACAGTACTCCTTTACTGCCAAGGCACTCCTCTCAAGAACACTTTCTGTAGTTTATGGAGTGCCTGTGTGAAGCTGGAGCTCAACCTCTTTCTAAATATGAGCCTTATGCCAAGTACCCCATTGGCACGAGGAACCTGACCTTGGTTTCTGATCCTTCAGCGCAATTCTCGTGTGACTGTTGGTGAGTCCCTTAATCTTTCTGTGCCTCACATCTGTAACATGGGCTAAAGACATTTCATTGTTATAGCTATGTGGTGAGCAAAAGCTAAGAAAACTGGAGAGCCACAGGTGCAGTGATGAGTAATTTGAAGTGTTTTGGCAGTGGTGAGCTAGAGCATTTCTTAAGACATCCTGAAGGCTGGTTTTATCCAACCCATGCAGTAATGTGCTGGTGGAGGCGTTAGCATCCTGAGCCGTGTAGGTAGGTTTGGGCTTTTTATTTTTTCTTTGGTCAATTCAGTGCTCAAGCAAGCAAAGAAATCTGCTGGGATTCAGCTCCACTCCATATTCATTTTAGCAAAGTCCTTTTTTTTTTTTATAGTTTATGCCTAGAAAAATAATTAGCTACAATTTTAAGCATGTAATTTCTAAGCAAAATGTTGACAACTGTCAAGAATTCAGTGAAACAAAACATTTTTCTTTTTCTTAGTGTTCATCAAGTATTGTGCAATCATTTGGGTGTTTTCTACTTTCTGATCTAGGCTCTAGAAGCCAACAGTAACATGTGTCTCACTGGAGGGAACAGACTCATCTTAGCAGGAAAAGTGGAGGGCATAGAGTATACGCATCAGGGAAGTTCAGTCCAAATCAGAGCCAGAAAGAGATTCTTTCACAAATGACTGGATTGTACCTGAAGCAGGCGATAGGTGCATTCTCCATCCAGTCTCGCCTAACTGGAAAATGGCAGGTTACAAAAAACAAATCCCTGAAAATTCACTTCTCTTGTTTCCTCCTTTGCTCTCACCCTTCCTGCATGGTCTCTGCATTATTTTGTATGGTGGTTTCTTTTCTGTTTGCAGCTACGTGTAAACTGCAGAGTAATGTGCTATATCAAGCTCTTCTTTCCTCTTTATTATTAATTTAATGGAATCATTAGGTCGATTTCAAGAGAAATTAGATGGATTTGAAATACTAGTCTCGCTACTTTTTTTAATGATGGTGCTGCATTAGATCAGTGTGTAAAGTCCTACTGTATCCATGGGGTGGTTAATACAAACTTCCTATTTTTGAATGAGCACATTAAATACTAGATTAATATATGGGAAAAGGCTAGACATGTCCATTCATAAGGAATGAACAAGTCTACAGGAAGGTTTGCTCCTCACCTGGCAGATGCTCACAGGACCCTGAAAACCCAGAGGCCTGGCAGGAGACAGAGTGACGCTTAAAATTGCCCCTCTTGAAGAGGACTGCGTCTCTGACCAAATCAATCTCTCCCAGTATAGCAGCACAGAGGTGCATGGTGTCAGTTGTGTTTGTCTCTGCTCTGCTTCCTTGCAGAGCCATGGAGCAGTGCTAGGCTGGCACAAGATCACCTCACCCGATTGCTCCAACCTCTGTAGAACTGTGCTGCATCTTTATAGGAAGTCTGGAAGACGTTCATGATTCTCTTTGGCACGGCAGGGTGCTTTGAGGTATTCCAGAAGGAATGTGCTACAGGCTGTCAAATGCTTTTCTTGATCTGTGTGATAATGACAATGATGATTTATCTTCTATTTGGTTACATCTCTCATGGTAAATCTGGCGAATAACTACAATCTTATCTCTACTTCAGCCTTTTCCTTTTTTCTGTTCAGGATGGAAACATAGACCACCAAGGGAACTGCTACAAGGCACAACTTACCTCAGGCACTTCTGCTGGCATTTTTTCCTGTCAAGCCATTTTCTTATTGCTCTGGAGGGTTTTCCTAGGTCTCTCCTTGGCTGAAGGGTTTAACTGTGTCACTCGTGACAGGCTTTTAGCACTTAAACATCTAGTATTTAAATTAAAGATCGTCTCACGCTCTCAGCTTCTCGCTCCATTTTTTACTATTTTGTTTGCAGCAGCAATGAACTATCCCAGCAGAAATGCTGAGCCAAATTCCTTGCTGATATAAAACAGAGTTGGGAACTTTATAATGGCAAAGATCTGGATCATTTGACCTTACCTGTCTGTGTAGAAACCACAGACTTTTTAAAAAGTGAATCGGAAAATGAGGCCCAGGAGAGGTTGATGAGTTGCTGAGGTCACACACGAAGTTGGTAGTATAGCAAGGAATAGAAACAATTCATATGTCTGTCCTGTCCAGCCTCCTGTGATCCTTACAAGATCATAATTGAACTCTGCAGTTTCTTCAGCTAAGGAAAGCCTCAAAGATCTTTCTAGGTAGAGAAGTGCCTCAGGGGTGTAGCAGAGATTGTTTTCCCCATTTCATGCAGGCTCAAGAAGTGAAGGGCTTGATCTGTTGTTTCTCACTTCAGATTTTATTCCCAAACTTTGGCTGAATAGCAGTGAGGCCAAAAGTAGAACCCAGGGACTCACTGACGTGGTGCAGAGGAGTGGAGTGTATCCTCACCATGCATTTCTCATTAGCGTGGCTGCAAATCTGTGGAGAGATAGCAGTGTGGGAGGGTGGGTTCCCTGTAAGCTCACAGTCTTCCAGCCCTTGAAATCCAGGATCTTGTTCCTGCAAGTGTCCTTCCTGGAGAAGCTCTCCAGAGCATCACAGGGAACTGGGAGAGCAAAGTTGCCAACTACCAGGAGTTGTATTCTCAAAACTTGTACGTGGAGTGTTTTCACATATCCTCTGCATCCTTTCTGATTGAATTGTGGGCTGTTCAGGTGCTTCTCCTTTGTGTCTTATTCTGCTGAAGTCAGTGCCCATGTTGTTCCAGAAAGCATTGCAGAATGTAGTCTGCAAGTACGAGTTACATGCTTTTTGTATTTGCTGTTTTTTGTCCCTCCCCCCTTCTTCCATCCATGCTCAGCCATTTACAAAGTATTATTCATTAGAAACTTGAGGATCTCCATCCTGAGGAAAAAAAAAAAGACTTCTAGTGAGCCAAAATTTACTCATCCTATCCTGTTTTTCTGCCTTCTAAGAAAAATGTATATGGTCTAATCATAATTCCCAAGTGACCCATAAGCTGGGTCTAGCTGTGGTAATCGGAGCCTCGTACTGGAGGCTGCCTGTCAGAGATGGTTATTAGAACAATTGATGCAGCAGACATCTGTCTCAGCTGAACTCCACTTGTACCTTTTGGAAGAAAGTGAGCATTCATTTGTATACATAACATGGGAACAGGAGAGAATCCACAATTCCGTTGCCATCTTTGTTTAACGAGCGATCATGATATTTCATTAAAATAACATGCACACTTTGAACTGTCACATCTCTGCAGAAGGCGCTGCTTTAGGAGCTGGAGGAAAAATTGCTTCATTGCACACGATGCGATACTTCTGCAATTCATTGGTCTGTGGCTGAGTGACATGTAGGGATAAATTAGTGAGGGACAGAAAGATAATTTTGCTTGTATAATTAGGGCTGTTCGAAATGTAAATATAGAAAACCCCTGTTCGTCCCCTCATCTTTCAGAGAGATATTTTTGTGATGCTGCTGGAAACAATTCATACTTCTAACTCTTCCACGAAGATTACGCTTCTGGCACTACAGAATTTCCAACAAATACCAAGCTCTCGAGTCAAACACGCAGAGGCCATCATGAGGTTGAAAAGCACACAAGCAAACTATTGTTAAAATTTGCTGATGCTGCTGGCATTGCCAAGCGGGCACCTTGTTGTTCTTTGCTCATATGATTTAAAGTAATGAGAAAATTCAGAATGAGACAAATTAGGAGGCAGATCTTACGAAAGGACTGGGCCTTCCCCACTGCCGCTGAGCAGTATTCAGACATGCACACAATGGGGACTGTCGCCGGATGGGCAAATGCATTCTAAATGCTTGATATCAGTAGTAAGGGAATAGAAAGATTATATTAGAGGAGCTGAGAGGGAGAAAGAAAGAAAGATAACTTTGAAAAAACTGAAACCCACAGTTACATTTATGATTTAAATATTAAAGTCCCACTCATAAAAGCACAAATTATCTCTTTTTCTCAATAAATTATCACTATACTCAGCTCACTCATATGACAATGAATTGGAAAGTGCATCATTCTGTGCAACCAGGTAATTTTTTCCTCCTCAAAATATGTTATGCTGTTTAAAAGAGGCTACATTTTTGTGAACAATGTGTGTATTAATGTAAAATGAATCACACTCACATTCTTCTCAGGCCTTTATTTAACACCTCCTTTGCTCAGGTTTTGAAATATAAGAGTATATCTTTGCCTATTCCTGTTGCAAAGTCTGGTATGCAAAGAGTCTTTTATACTGTATCAACAAAATAGCTCGAACATCTGTCTAAAGGCCTTGAGTGTGTCAGAAAATCAATTGTATGAAGCATCACATTTCCTTTTTTGGAAGACCGTTGAACTCTCTTCTGTAATAAAAACACAAGGGTGAAAAAATCCTGGTAGAAACAAGTTATGCTGATTCCACTTCTAGGTGGAGGTATACCAAAGTACTGTTGTTCCCATTGTGTGGGATAAATGCTCACGTACAAATACAGCAGCTGATGTGGATTCAAAGATGACCAACTGGAGCTGCCACCAAAGGTTTTGGGAACTAGAATGTGTTGGGTGCCCCTTGACCTCGGCATGAGGCCTCGTAGTGGATGGAGTTGGCAGGACCTCGTGGCCAGGTGGAGATATGTACAGGGTAGGTCTGGAGGCTGGAGGGGCTACTGTGATTTTGAAGTGGAAAAGTTGGAGTTCGGCTCCTCAGGCTCTTGGAGGGGGCAGATGGCTGTGTACTTCTTCCCAGCTAAACCATCTGCGATGTGTTGGCATGAAAGTGTTAAACTGATTTTTTCAGTAGTAAAGTAGTAGTGTTCTACCCTTGGAGTTTGTTCCCATATTACAGATATAACCTTATTCTCTGGCCTTTAATTAATGCAGTGCATTACCAGTCAGCATCCTGCTGGCACAGCCTCGGTGAGCAGTGTTACTGCACGCTCCTTTGTTGTCTTCATTGCCAGGGCATCCAAGCACATCAAAACCAAGAACTTCCAGCTTATGTCTGTAGTGCTGGGAAGTGATTTTTATCTGTGTTTTAACTTGAGGGGGAAGTAGGGCGTGGACGTGATGAGAAATTTTCTGGGTCACTCACAACTGGTCTGTGACATGCCCAGGAGCTGGCCCAGTGTTTAGTCTTTGTACCTGAGCCTTAAAACGGACATTCATCCTCTGGACTGGGCTATGCTCTGCATGTGTCTTTGAATTTGTTTCAGGGCCTTAACTATGTTTTCTTTAAATCCAAGGCTGCTTAGGTGCTACTGAGATGTTCTGTGTACTTGCAAATATATTGAATCTGAAGTTGAGTGCGTGCCTCTCATAGCTTTTTGACTCTTCTTCCTTGTTTTTGTTTTCAGTGTTGTATTTTTCCACTCTGACTGATTCAGGTCCCCTGTTCCTATCATAACACACATGGTGTGAGTATTGGGCAGAGCAACTTGACTATTTCAAACTTCAGTCTGGTTTCGTTTTCTTGTCCTTTTAAACCATGGTACTGGAGACTGGTAGCCATAGTAACTCCCTTATCTGTGTTGAGAAATAAATACTAAAAAATGCTTTTTTTACTATTTATATAGAAAAATGCAGAAGCAAATAAAGCCTGCAGTATATGACTCACTTCATATTTTGAAGTCTCCACCACTTCTGTTAAATATGGAACCAAATCATCTGAGAAAATTAAACTCTTCTCCTTTTCAAGGGATTCCACTGGCAACGTGCACAGGAGGGCTTTTGCTGTATTCGTCTCCTGTTGGTTTATGTACTCCAAAGAGGCGAGAGCGACGCCCCAGAGAGCCTCAGCTGGGGTATGGGCTGGACATGAGTGACAGAGATGCTCCCAAAGGAGCCAGATCTGGAAGAAGGCTTAGACTGAACTTTGCTGGTTCTCATGTCTTTGTTAATTAGACTTTATCCCACAAAAAGGCCTGTGTTTTCCGTACCTTTGTATCAGCTTTTTCTTTCTTTTTTTTTTTTTTTTTAGAATAGGCTGAGAAATGTACCTGCTCTCAGTTAATTTAACAGAAACCTTTCCGAGGTGGAATTGCTGCAGGTCTAGAAATCTTTGTTTAGTTACTGCACCTTGATATCCTGAGACTAGTGCATAATTTAGCAATTCCTCGTAAAGCAAATCAATGTTTTAATTTAAATTCCCACATAAAAGAACTTGCAAATTACTTGAAAAAAGTTTTCTTTACATGCATTATATGTGATATATGGCTGCAAAAATGTCTCCAATTTTTACTGCCTGGGTGCCATTGACTTATTTTAAGGACAATGTGCCATCTATTCCTCATATTGCCACATACGCTGAAGACCACTGGGATCAGCTACTGGAAAAGTGACTCAGTCTCAAGGAATATCTCACCTAAGATCTTCATTTATTTTCCAGTAACTGGGCTCCAGCTGTTGCTAAACTTGTCTGCCTTTTGTAAATGATGATCTTTTGAGCACATCTTTCAGGCTAATTCATTCTTCCTTTTTTCCATCTGCCTAGATAGGGTGATAGCAGGTTTTGTTGGGAGATAAAATACCTTTTATTAGACCAACCGATAGAATTGCTGAGAAAAGACACACAAGTTTTTTGCCACTACCACATTTGCCTGTGCCTCACTATTTGATGAGCATGTTCTTTTAATTCATTAATATCGAGTTCCGTGAGAAAAACGGAAAGCAGAGGCTTTCATTGATGACATCGAATGACTGGAGTTGGCAATACTGTATTTTAAATTCAGATAATACGCTGTTTCACTTTACACGTGTGATTTTATGTCTGTTCTTGGATGGGATGAACGTAACTCTTGGGATTTCAGTGAAAGTATTTTTGCATGTGAATTCTTTGAGTATATGCCAACATATGATTAAAATGCTCATTTACAACATTCCTACTTACAACCTTATTTGCTGAAACAGTCATATAGAGCAAACACAAAAGAACCATGTGGACTCAGTACGAAGAAGATGACTTTAAAATGTTTCTATTCACAGCAATATTTGTTTTGGAGTAGCTCTATTTCAGTCTCACTTCTTCTGTTTTCTGTACACAATAATGTGTGCATTTGTTTTCCAACAGGGCTCATCCACGTGCTGTTCCATTGCTCACTGTGTCTCCTATGTCTCTGATTCACTAACAAACTATTTTTGGTTCTTCTTTTCCTCTGCCTGAATTTCAACTCTTGCTAAGTTGTTGCAGCTTTGCCCTCTCCCTGCAGCGTGTGTTAGTGAGCAGTGCTTTCTGGCTTGGTATTTTTTATTTGTCCTTTTTAATAGTTTTGAATGGCAGAGCGGCTCTGAAGCTTGCTCTGTGGCCATCCCTGCTCTGTCAGGCAGTGCTCCAAATTAGGGACTCTGGCATCCAAATGTGACAGTTTCTAGGCGTGATGTTGAAGGATAAATTAGGAGCATCTGTTGCTCCAGAAATGGGCTGCCCATATATAGTCTGAACTGATTAGCCAAAGGGATTTAAGAACTTGTGGAATTGCCTGGGAATTGAAACAAAAGGCAGTGTCCGTGTGCACTTCGGAATTGTGTGCATTTACAAACAGGCATGGCTTTGCAAATATGTAAATTTAGTGAGCAAGGTATTTTAATTTTATTTTGCCTATCGTGTATAAAGGGAAAAGTGAGCCTCAAAAAAGTAGCTGTTGGCTTTTTTATTATTTTAGTAATTAGCTACTGTTTAAAAAAGAATACATTTCTGTATGACAATATTAAGGACTTTACAGTAGACACAGATTTGATTCTCAGGGTGGTGTTGAGAGACCTGTTTCACAGGCTGACGTGGAGTCTGGTTGAGTGGGCTGCTCTGGACACTGCAGTTGTTTGGTGGCAGAGCTCAGGAGCACAACCCAAACGCCATCCCAGAGCCCAGGCACTTGCTGTCCAGTTTACTCTGTCCGTACGTGACCTTGGCCTCTGAAAAGTTCCACTTCAGGTCGAGGTGCTGCTATTTTATTTGAGCTTCTTCCTTCGGAAAAAGGGGAGCTTGCATTTCTTTACAGAGATTACTGATGTGAATGAGAGCTCAGATGAGCTGCAGAAGGCTCAGCACTGCTCACAGCAGTTGTAAATGTGTTAGAAACTCTGTGCAGAGAGAGGAAAATTTGCTGTCACTCTGTTCAAGCTTCTTTGGCAATTCTGGAAAAATCTTTCCTCTTCCTGAGCAGCATCTCAAGTCCACTCTCTCAGAGCAGAAGTGCAAAGATGGAAATTCTTGTTTAAATCTCACATTTCTTACGAGTACCTTGTCCCTGATATGTGCTATTTCATGCCCTTATGTGGAATCTGCTTGTCACTGATGCTGACGGATGCAGGATAAAGTGCACTTTCCTTTGGCTGTGCCAAGTGGATATGCAGCAGCGTGCTCAGCTAGAAGAGCTAACAGTGGATTCTGTGCAGAGTCAGAATTGTCTGAGGGAGAGCTTTTCTTTCTTAAAAGTACCTGTTTAAAGGGTGCGTGTGCCGCTGCCTTGATGTGCCGGTAGAGATGTGACAGTGGCCAGCGATATGGAGCGAGGTGGATGTGCTGAGCTCGTTTCTCCTGTCTACTTGGGATTTTCAAATCCAGAGTGATTGTTTCGATTATCTCTTTTGTAAATTGAAGTACAAATTTTCAATGTCCCAATTCAGTAGCTCGGTGCTCAGGTCTGACGTCAGGGCCCACAAGTTTTAGCTGTAGCAGCTAATCCTTGCTACTGAGTAATGGGTGACTTTACATAGCAAATATGTTACGAGATCTGAGGTCAGTGGATGGGAATGAAGAGTCAGAAAGGAGGTTTGTCACGTCTCAATACTTGCCATAACAGGCCAAGTAGCAAGAGCCAAATTTGAGCGCCCGTTACAGATCATGTACCTTAGCACTCAGTTTGTTGTGAGAGCTACTGGTGTCGAAGCTCACAGTAAAATATTTCCAGGGAGTAGATAGACATGGGAATTAGGCCAGTAGTTGTTGCCTGTTTCTAGATTTAAATAATTAGTAGATGTTCATTTACTTCTGCAGTCTTCTAGGACTGGATGAAAACACAGGCACAGCGCAGCAAATCACCACATTTGGGCTATTTCTTCCCTTGAAATAATAATTTTCCTGTTTGCCAGCAGCACTGCTGTTTACAGCCTGAAGATTGCAGACAGATGGGTTCATTCAGTGTGAATTTCCAGGCAGCATTAAAACTTTGCCTTATTTTGAAGTGCCATGGAAAAAATAACTCCTGTTTCTGTGTGCTGGTTTTCATGTATGCAGTTGCAAATGCTGGGTGCCAAGAATGCAAAGGATGCAAACCTGCAGTAACTAACTAGGTCACTCTTGAAATGTCACGTGTTTGGGCTTTTGCCTTTTTTTCTTTGGTAAGGCTGCAGAAAGTAAGGGCTGAGCAAGAGGCAGCAAAACAAGAGTTCACCTATATGTTCTCTCTCCAGCTCTTCCTCAGCTTCTGCAGTGCCTAGAAAACGGTAGACCCCAAAGGGTGATTTGTCAAGGATGAGCTAACAAGAAGTTAGTTGTGAACCAGTCCTTTTTAATGAGCAGGTAATTGAACTGGGAAGCAGTAAGAAAGAACAGGTTCTAAATCCTAATTAATCATTGATAGTGTCTGTATGAGAACTAGTCAGAGGCTTTTGGCATGCATTTTGTAGTCAGAGTTTCTAGTTTCAGCTGCTAATGCTTCAAAAAACTTACGCAAAATTGCTAAGGTTTATGTTAGAGATATCTGCCTTTATGATTCCTTGGTTGTAAGCTCTGACTGTATTTGGAAACATGTTGGAATATCTGCCTGCCTGCTTCCTTACGCAGTCTTTCTAGTTGTACAAAACACTTGCGTGCTTTCATGTGCTGGCAGTTCCAGTGAGTTAATGGATGGAGAAATCGCTTGTGCAGGGCTCTGACAGATGAGGGCTGCCCTACCCACTGCAGACTATCACTCTCACAATGCTGTTGGGGAAACTATGGCACATCCAGGACCTGCTTTACAGCCAACACCTCATTGCAAATGCTTCTCTGTCAATGGTTTAGACTAAAAGTCTCAGAAAGATGGGTGGTAGGAGTTTAAAATGCAGTAAGTGAACCTTAATGGCATGGAGTTGAGATCAGTGAGTGAGGGAGATCAGAGCTGGTGTAGCAGGGAAGACCAGTACTGCTTACCTATCATGCTCTGAAACTACCACAGTTTTATTCCAACGTGTAAGGCAAAGAGATTCCAGGAGCCAAGTCATCAGTATCTCAGGTGGCCTTGTCTTGACAGCAGCTATCAGAGGTCAAAATTGGTGGTGAGAGAAACTGTTGTCATCACTGCAAGATGCTTGGCAACTACATCTTCAGAGTTCATGCCCACAGTCATGAACTGCTGTTACACAGGCACAGCAGGTCTTACTGTGGCACTCCGACTGTGCAGAACAACCTTGAACTTCTGCAATGAATGATAAGATTGTGTGCTGGGGACTTGGTCGCTGCTCTTCGCTGTTGCTTTGGAGAAAAACCAGATTTTTGAAATGGATTTCAGCTTGGTCCATTCTAACCCCAATCAATCACATTTAGTTATCTGCCCAGGGCACAGGGTATCCATCAAACTCTGATAAATTCAATGAACATGCAGATTGTATCATCTTTTGTCATCAGTACCGTCTGTTCTTGGCATTCATGCTATGGGGCTAGACTGTAGATATGTTCATTAGCAGATATGCTGATCAGTCATGAAAATTCATTCCCGAAATGAATTTGGATTTGGAATGAATATGGTTTTTGTTTCACCTCAGGCAAAGGGAGCCTGAATTCTTGATTACACATAATTATTTATACTCATATTTAGACCATTTTGTATACCCCCAAGGTGGTGTAAACTGGTATGAATTTAAATATGAGGTTAGATCTGAAGTGTTTAAGCATTTCACTCACTTGTAGGGTACTTAGAGGAGGAGGCAGAATGGGAGTTGTCTTTCTTTTCAAATGTCTTCACGCATAAGCTGATTTAGATGTGCTCTTTATTTTATTTTTCTTTGGAGGTCTGACTTAATCTTGATCAGAAATAGCCCAACTGGTTCTCTCAAGTTTTTCCTAGAAAGTTCACTTTTCAGTAGTTGTGATTAAGTAACGTGTTCAGAGGGGTGCCTGCTCTCCCCATTTTGAAGTTAATGGGAACTCTGCCTGTTATTTCCCAGAAGACAGATGATGTCCTGCACTTGAAATCCCAGTACATGAGACTGCCTTGTGTCTCAGCTTGTACTGCTGGGAATATTCTCCTTCCATCTTTGCTTCAGCCTGTCATGGCGAGGCATCTCTCCGTTCTCCAACTGTACTGTTATGTTGAAGGTAATGGGAGTCCTTGTGCTATGGGCCTTCAAAAAATCATTGCAACACCAGTCACTTGGCATTCAAAGGAAGTTTTTTGCAACGTTTAGGAATGTCAGACCATAGCATGTGCCAGGGTAGCTCAGCCAAAATTGTTGCCTGCTGTTTCCACAACAGAATGGCCTGCCCAGAGTTCAGTGTTTGCCATCGTAATACCTTGGGACTACTGATGGCTCAGTGTTCCTTCAAGTCTTAGTTTTTCCATGTAAACCCAGACAAGCCTGGTTTCACTGTGCTAAGACCAGAATGGTACTGTGAATTTCTCTCCATTAGTGAAATGTAAGCAAGGACAGTGGTTTAAACTACATCTTGGGAAAAAAAAAAACCAAACAAAAATCCCAAAGCACTTGACTTTCTACCTAGTCCAAATTTGCAAGATTTTACATACCATGTGAGAGATTTTTTCCTAATGCTTCTCTGGGAACCTCTCTTCCAGAAAATCCTGTTGGAGATTTCTTAAATCTGTCTCCAGCTGTCATTCACACTGAGCGGCAACAGGGACTGGACTTTCCCTTCAGTCTGTAAGTGCATTTATTGTAGAGGCCAGTAAGTGTTTAAGGACATATTGGCAACCTGGAAACATGCTGAGGTCCCAGCTTGATAGTAGGCCCACTACAGCTTGACCCAGCTGCTACCTCTGTCTTTTTGTTTGGGGTCACGCTACCTTATGGTCAGTCTCTGCCTATTGGCATGTATGATTCTCAAAGCACTGAAGCTTCAGTCCTGCATTTCAGTCTATAGGGGAGCAGTGAAACTTGTTTGGGCGCAGTGGAGGCAGAGGGATCTGGCTGTGTAGTTCATACTGGTGATAAGGACCTATTCTCCAATATTCTGTATTCTTCTTTCCTTTTTAACAGATTAGTGTTTATTTGATCTTCCCTTGGGTGTGCGTTGTCCTCTTTTAATTGCAGGTTTTTTGAGTATTCATACTCCTTTGGTTAGCTGCTAAATTTTGCTAATAAGTTCCTGATGTGTGCCAAGATAACGAAGATGATTAATGAAATTGTTACACTCCCAGATTCTTGTTCTAACTTGCTGTCTTTAACTAGTTTCAAACTTGGATTCATCTGCACTGTTACCTGCAACACAGCCATTGTGCTTTAGCCACAGAAGCAGGAAAATGGGAACATGCTTTGCTGTCTTCAGAGATTGTAACGCAAGAATCCAACTGGAAAGTTAAACACAGTGAGCGGGCTGGCCACAAGTGGCTGCTGATTCAGTCCTGAGTTTCATTGAAGCCAAGAGGGAGGTGACACAGGTATCAGTAGCTCACTTTTGCATTTGGCAAAAGGCATGTTCCTTCTGTGCCAGACTGCAATTATCCCACATGCCATAAAACAGGACTGGCAAAGATGGTGAAAGAATACATACTAGTACAAAGTGGTCCAAGGGGAATTAATAGATCTCATAATCACTGTTATACTGCTTGTTTTTCGAAGTACTTTTACTCTTCCTCCAAGACTAAAATACAGCAGTTAAGCTCATTAAAAACACTTTAACATTCACCATTTTTCATTTCCTTTGCAAACAGCACTGATCTGCTAAGAGTGTTTCCTTTCCCAGGGCCGTGAATATCTCTTTGTAGAAGAAAGTTTGCTGTGATAAAAGCAGGTTTAGTAAAGTGTGAGCGTGTGATTCTCTTCCCTCTGACAAGTATTTCGCTTCTCACTGATGTTTCTTTTCCAAAGATCTGCCCTGTACAGGGAATTTCAGATGTGGAAAGAAAAGAGCTCTTATGGAAGCATGTGATATAATACCCACTACGTGCCTTGAAATCCAATAAATAGTGCTGAGACATTGGTCAGATAATTCTTTTGAAAAATACTAGGAAACGCATCCAGTTTGCTTCAACTAGCTTTAATATGTCAGTGTAAAGCAAATTTGTCTTTTTCTGGACATTTGCATGGATTGCAACGAGGTTTCAAAATACTGCCTGTTAAAGACAGCTGTATTTTCTTCTTGCGATCCTTATTCAGGAATGGTCTGATGTGGAATGTGATGGTAGAGCTGGGAATCACCAGAGTTTCACTCCTGCATTTCCTTTCTGAGCTGTTATTTGCATTGTTTCATGCTTGTGTGGGTCCTTCCTTGAGAAGAGCAAAAGACACAGCTAGAAGGAAGGCGCACACAGCAGCTAGTCCAGCCGTGAGACCGATAGTGTCCAGCTACTGACAGCTCTGGGAGATTGTTAGCGTACGTAGCTGTAACGCAGAATAATGTGTGTACCTCTGCCCACCCAGCCTTGCAGCTTTATGCAGCATGGGGGCAGTTGCTAGATCTTTTCCTTGGCTGATGCTTCTAGAAGAGTCCAAGTGCACTGGAAGTACGAATATTTAAGCTTATGTCTCACATGTAAAGCTTGACATGTTCCAGCCCCACGCAGACTTTTCAGTGACCCCACTTGTTTATCTGCTTTGTAACAGACCCTGAGAAGAGCACTCACTCCGGGCACTCACACTGAAGAAGATGTATGTTTCATTCAAGCCTGTGCCTCCCAAATGCGCAGCAAGGATGTGTTGTGCTGCTGCCTGATCCAGGGCTGTTCTGGGGCCAAACACACCCTTAGAAACACCTTGTGTACGAATGATAAAAACAATAACATGATTAGTTTCTTAAAAAATGAGCAGAACTAACCTTTTCTGGAACAGACAACGTGCACTGTAGAGCTAAATGTTGCTTTTTAACTCTGGAGTGTTTAGAGTTTGTGATTGAAAATGAAATAACCTCATCATGGTTCATGGGCACATCTTGCACACATGCATCATCTTTCTACAAACAAATCAGTTGTTATGATAAGGAGAGAATTTAACAGCTACAGCCAAGACATCTTTCCCAAAGTAGCTCTGAAGAGAAGTACAAACTCATGATGTTGATCTGAAGTGTGAAAAACCTGTGTTTGGTCCCCTCCTATTCTGCAGCTTTCTTCTGTGACTTTTGGCAACGTCAATTAATCGCTTGATGCCTCCCTTTAATATCTGTGAAACTGTACAAAAGTATTCTCCTCACAGCAATATCGTGGGGATCAATGCATCCAGAGTGTATCACACTGTGATGTGGTGATTAGATGCTGTAGTAATCGGTGTCAGGCAAGTACTTAAGACTGCAGACACATAGAGGAGGTCCCCATGTGCATGGTCTGAATTTTGGTGTTTTGTCTTGAGAGGGAGCAGGAGTGTGGGCTCTCTCCCATCTGTATGCAGTAGGTTGAACCTCTGTTTCTAGGACGTATTATTTCTAAGCCACCGAGTGTCCGTGTAACAGGGCATCCTCTCGACGGATTGCAAAACATGGCTTAAAAACAATCAAGACAGCAGGCTGCTAAATCATTCTGCTGATTTACTTGCAACATCCTTTTCTTCTCTGTTTTATCTGGAAACTCACTGACACTCAAATCTAAGAATTAATGCCAGTGATTTGTGAATTATTTAGTTATGTGAAGATTGTCTATAAAATGATAGCTTGCAATTCATTAGCTGGGCTGATATATTTACTGAGGCTTCATATCGCTGATGACATCACATCCTAGCCTAATTATGTGATTTTATTTTTTTTTTTTTTCAAAAGACGAAAGGAGAAAGCTGTTTTCTGAAAAAGGTGGGGGGTGGCTGTTCAGTGGCTGTCCATACAGCTCATGTTTTTAAGTACTGTGGGCAGAAAGAGATTCTGCTGAGAGCCTATAAATCCAGGCATTCACAGGTGTTCAGGTGCCTTATCTCCCCTTGAGGATTTAACCACAGACTGTTGATGGTCTCCTTAAATGTAAACTCTGATAGGTTAAATTTCAGCACTAACAGCATGGGTGTCAACACAAGAAGCAATGTTCAATATCTGTGGATTTTGGTTAAGAAATGAAAATGCTTTTATGCTTCTTAGAGAAATGTAAATCTTGTTGTTTTGTGGCCAGAGTATGTTCAGACTGCAGAAAGGGTGCCTGATTTTGAGCTGAGAGAGGTGCAAATTAAATCTGAATCCAAAAGATTTCCAATAAAGTCCATTGGCTAATCCTGTCCTTTAGGGCTGGATAGGGTGGGTCCAGCTGGTGAGGTTAGTGACTTCCCAAGTGCAGCTCCTGCCTACACTAGGAGAAATGTGTCTCTAGTTCTCCTAGGTTTCAAAGGAAGGAAGATTGGTTTCAAAGTAAGAGCATGAGCCTCAATAAGCCTTGTTTGGCGAGTTCTGCTTAGAGCATGTGCTGCATCTCTCCAAATGCTCCTGCATTAACCCATTGCCTAATTCCCTTCTTCAGCCATATGTAGTCTTCTTACCTCTGAATCTAATAACGTATTTACTTTCTTTCTCAGTAGCCGCTTAAGGATTTAAGAGGCCAAGACCCATTTTCGGAAGAGATTCTTCAGGCCAGATTCAGCCAGTATGTACTCCCTGTGCCTACTATTTGCACTTGGTTGGATGGGACTTAGAGATGCCTTATGGATAGGAAACAGTAGGCACTGATATTTTTAAAAGTAAATTAGACTGTCTGGGTCTTAGGAACATAATTTTGATTGGCTTTCAATGACATGTGTGCTTCTAAGAACTTAGGCCGCCTTTAGAAATGGGACTCCAAAGTGAGTTATTTTCAGTGATGTGTCAGCATTAAGATTGTGTATGGTACGCCTGTTTGAACACATTCAAAATGCTCAGGTTGACTGTGACCCTGGTTGATTGGCCATGGGCAAATGCTAAATGTATTTTTCCTGGTTTTGAGCATGAGTAGTCTCCAGTGAGTTATCTGCCTCTCATTGTGCTAGACACTGAATATGCAACCAAATGAAAAAATATGTCCTGTCCTGGTGCAAAGAACAGGAGAGCTCCAGCATGCAGAGGAGAAGGGGTGGGAGGGGGGAAGGTTGACGTTAATGGCAAGATTCTTACAGTTATGAGATGATCATGGCTAGGACCGATACATAATAGTGATATTATTTATGCCCACATTTGCTGTTTTCTAGGTAGTAAGAAGGACTTCTTGCCATCCTTCCATGGTAACTTTCTGAATCTAATAAAATGCTGAAAAGACTGAATTTGTAGCTTTTGCCAGTTACATCAGGAAATTATTGGTTCTGGTAAATAGTAAATAATTGTGCATTTGTGAGTTTGGTTGCCAGCCAGATAGACACATGCTTCCTCTTGCCTTACAGCCAATCCTGCACTTGCCTTGCTCCTGAAAGGGCTTGGATCACTGATGCGCTGCTGCATGCTTTCAGGCATAGCCTCCCCTTTCAGGCTGTGGCAGGGTCTCCCAGGCAGAGTGCTCTAGCTGGCCCCTTTCTTTGCATCTAACTGCATGTAAGTGCAAAGAGCTGATCCAAAACATCTTGATGCCAGCCTTTCCGTTGCTCTTGCAAATGTTTACGTTGCTCTGTTTCAGTGCTGAAAAAATGATCATACTGTTTCAAGGGCGCCTAGGCTTTGCTTTCTCTCCCCTGTGCAGCCAGCTCCAGCTCAAACTTCAGAAGTTTCCTTACTCCAGGGCAAGATTCAACAGTCTCGGAGATTAGTGACCCTATGTCCAAAGCCAGGAAACTGTAGTTGAGCCAAAACCATTGGCATCACTGCTGAGAGTTAATAAATACGTTCATTCCTGTAGTACATTTTTATTGGCATGAGCGAGCCTCAATACATACCACCTTGTTTTCTCTGTGCCTGAACAAGGAAAGTTGTGCAAGCTGGACTTACCAGTGATTAAGAGACCTAAGCAAGCTGGACTGATAAGATCATAGATTTTTAAGACCGCTATGTGTCATTATATCATCTTATCTGAGCTCCTGTGTAGCACAGGCTCTAGGGCTTCATCCTTTATCCTCCTCAAGTGAATACATTTTGTTAGAGTGAGACTTTTCTCTAGAGATGACCAGTCATTACTCTCTGGATTTGAGTTCTTGTGGGCATGCTGCAGAATCACAAGCAGCTGGCCTCTATCAGAGCTTCTAGACAACTTCTGTTCCTGGTTCCACATGTGATGTTTTTGATACTTCTGCAAAAAACAGGCAGAAATATAGGTATTTTTAACTTCTTTGAATTGTCCCGAAGCCAGTCTCTCGGGGTGCGCTCGTTGCACATGGAGTGCCTCCTTCCAAGAGCATATCTCCAGCCCCACACCCATCTCTCCCTCCACATTTCCGCTGTTTGCGGAATATTAATCTTAATATTCTTAATATTAATCTTAAATAATCTTAATCTTAAATATGTCTGAGCTGGGGTACTGAGCTCTTTCAGATAGGCTGATGCTTTGGGGCGTTTTCGGTGGTTCCATCACTTTCACAGCTGGCTGGGCACTGGCTGTGACCAGCACCTGGCAGAGGCACCAGTGCAGCCCAAGCTCCCGAAACCTGCATGCACGCCCAGCGCAGCACTCAGGCTGAGTTATTGGGGTGCTCATGCACAAACTGACTGTGGCTCATGCATAGAATATTTGGGTCCTCAAGCATAAATTCCTTGGTCATTCATGCATGTACTGAATGGGCACTCGTGCATAAAATACATCACTCAAGCTAAGTTATTCGGGCACTCATGCATAAAGCATTTGGGTGCTCAAGCATGACCTAATAGGGCATTCAAGTATATACCGATTAGGCACTAACGTACAAACTAATTGGCTGCTCATGCATGTTGGGTGCAGTTGGGCACCCATGGATAAACTAATCCTGTGCTCATGCATGAATTAATCGTGCACTCATGGATAAATTAATTGCCTGCTCATGCACAGACTGATTAGGCACTCGTGTGTGTACTAATTGGGCACTGATGCATTAATTTATTGGGTGCTCATGCATGAACTACTGGAGGATTCCTGCAGAAACTAATTGGGTGCACATGGATGAACTAATGTGGCACTCATGCATGAGATAATTGGGTGCTCTTGTGTAAATACCATAAACCCTGCAGTTCATGCCCGATACTCTCATTCCTGTGCCTTCCAAAACCTTTAGCGCTTTGGGTGGCTTGGAATTGAGTTTGAATTGTGCAATTTAGGCCTAGAGCTGAGCGGGGCAGTAATTAGAAACAGATGGCACAGAAGAACTCCTTCTCTTGCAGAGATTAATGACCATCAGTTATGTATTTTATGCCATCCTAAAACATCCTCCCAGCTCACATAGTTGCTGTTCCTGTCCTTGCCCTTTGTAAACACCAAATTCCCTTTCTGTTCCAGATCACTCTGCTGTTCTCCCCAAGCCTCTGTTTCCTTCATAGCCTGTAATTTTAGAGCTCACGTGCATCACTTTCTTTACAGAGAACAACTTCAGTAAGTAAATAAAGCTGTACCTGTTTCTTTCTTCTTGTGTCCTTGGGTCTGTCTCAGGTAGTGGGTGTGCCTCTGCTGGCTGAAAATTACTGCTTTTAATCATGAAACTGACATTCATCCCCCGAAGGAATGCTGATTTCTAAAGGGAATCCGCCACCCTGAGACAAGTCAATGTAGCACTCCTTTTTTAGCGTGAAGCATCTGTCGACAACAAAAAAAATTGGTAGCAGAATTAGATGATGTCGTTAGCAGTGGCCTCCCTTAAGACCACTGCCACAGCTAGGGAGAAAGTAAAATACTGGTTGCAATGCGAGCTGTGCCAATGAATACGTACTGAATGTGTCGTGTAAGAACACATACGCCAGCCACGTGACTATGGCTGAGGCTGCCATCACCAGATGGCACTGTTACATACACACCGGTTCCGGCCTTTGTGGTGCTGCTGGAGGGCAGGATGCTCTTTAGGGAGAGCTAGGAAACAGCAGAAGAGTTGCTATTCTCTTTATTTCTCTGAGTAGATTCTGTTGTGGTGGTGGAAAGCTCCCTGGGGAACGGGCAGTGGTGCTTGAGTTTTTTTGCAGGCTCTTTGCAATCGTTTCTCTTCAAAGACTAAGACTTGTAGTGTAACCAAAATCAAGTTATACTAAGAAACCAACTAACCACCCCCCCTTTCCAGACGGGATGGCACCACTTTCTTTTCTAAAGCGACTCTAATCTATGGATCAGCGGGTGTGAAGGGAGCTGGTTTGTCTACTTTTACTCATACAGGAATGTGTATGTGCAGGTTGGTTACCTGCACAACCACAAAACTGTATTTCTGATGCTGGAAACAAGGTTTTATTTCTAATTTTCAGGAACTATAATTCAGTTTTTGAAACCATATGTGTATACAATTCCTGCTGAAGACAGTAGGTGGGTTTTTGTGTAGAAGATGTTGAAGAAGTCAGCTCTGTGGGTGGCATACATCCAACTTCATGTTTTATTGGTCTTAAGCCAGCAGCACTGCCCTGTGGGTCGCTACTGCGTATTTCCAAGTGGCTGATATTGCGGTTTTGAAGTTTCAGGCAGGAGCCCGATTGGACATAAGGCACAAATAAGATACAACAGCTGTCTGTGGCCTCTTGTCCTGAGCTCATGTGGTGCAACTTCAGCAGTCCAGATCTACAGAGCTTTTACAGCAACATAAAGAAGGAAGTAATAGACCAGCTCCATCCAGGACCTTTCACTCCAGACACAAGGGTTGGATGTTTCCAACAAGTTCATTGCTGCATTTCAGAAGTAGGTAAGATGGCAACTGCAATGTAACTCTGCAGCCGTTGGGAGAGCCCTAGCACTGGTCCTGGAGCCCGATTTGGCTTCCTGGGGGTAGAGGGGGCTTTGATACACTGCTGGCTGTGAGCACAAACTGCAAGGAGGCCCCGGGCTGCCTTGGTTAGCGCAAGGACAGAGCCTCCACTGCCCTGTGTCTGAGACCTTCCCTCCCTTTGCTCATTCTTGCCAGCTGCTTTGGGAAAGCCAGTACCCATGTGTGCCTGGCCTCTTTTAGCAGCAGCATGTTCTGCTAGATTAAAGTGACATGTAATCATGACCTCTTAGTCTGTGGGATTCTCCTTGTAAAAATAAAAAGCATTGATTGTGCCCAAGGCAGAGCCTTATTACAGTTCTTCTTTGGGGTGGATGCTGCACTGCAAGTGTCAGTACATGACTCGTTTGAATGATGGAGCACATACAGGAAAAATGTGTTAGGGCAAACATTTCTATCTTTTTTTTTTTTTTAAAGGGAATTATTGGTGTCCTTTCCAGGCTTTTGCAGTGAGCCACTGCAAAACTTGAGGCAAGTGTGTTGTCTCCCTTAGTTTATGCAGGTATAAAACAAACATACAACACATATTTATCTGATTAACAAACTCCCACTGGAGCAGGATGCCTGGCTTCTGTTTCTCACTCTGCCATTGATGACTGCAACGTCTTAACGTGTTGGACCTCAGTTTATATATTGATAAAAGGGAGATAAAAATACTGACTCCCTAGCAGGTGCGTTTGGAGTTAATAACTAGTTGTAAAGCACATTTAGACTTACCACTATGAGACAGATTATCCTGGAAAGTGTTGTGATTCATTCTGGTCCTCTGATGCATTTCCCTAAAATGTGGTCTGGATTCTGCACTGGGGAAGGGACTGTTGATGGGGCTATAGAGTGAATGTGGGCAGGTGGCTTTGTTTTGCTTCCTGCATTAAAGGGTGCTACCTGCTTCTCCTGCAGCTCCATCACCTGCTGTGTTGGACCAGACCCTTCAATCATATGTGGCATTGTATGATGGGGCAAAGACCAGACCAGCCAGGTCTGAGCTCAGCTGGGGATCCCCAGCTGCTACCCCAGTACAAATACTAAAATGATCCCCTGTGCTGCATCAGAAGGCGTCTGTGTGCTCTGCAGCGCTGGAGCCTCAGTGTCTACCAGATTGCTGCCAGCTAACTGGAGAGGGCGTTGAGTAAGAAAATCAAGTGTTATTTTCATTTGGTAAACGGAAAGCATGGAGCAGCCCTTCCCATGTTTGTTGCTCTCTGTTCAGATTATTCATTTCCACACCATTAAAATGCGAATGTAATTCCTGCCCTTTAAACTAATTCATGTAAAAACTTTTTCTCCAACCACTGTGTAGTCTCTTAATGAAACCTGGGACTGAGTAAGCCAAGGATGGAAATTAAAGCATTACCCAAGTGCTCCACTCAGTGCTGCATTCCTGAGGTGTCTTATCTGATCCTGTACAATTGCCACAGGCCTTTTGGGGCCTCCGCTCTTCGGAGCTGAGGCAGCAGCTGCCTGAGCAGGGGTGGTGCCTTTCACTAGCGTAAGGCTGGTGCAGGTGAGGAGAGAGTCGGACCCGCTGCCTCCTTCCCGGCAGGAATGAACTGCACGGCTTGAAGAGCAATCTTAATTGCTGCTGAATCAGTTAGGCCATCTTTAATGAAATCCTCCCCTCCCCAGCTTTGACATGTGATTTTTATCTTTTTCCCTGTCAACAGTATTTAGTTATATTAATGGCTTTCCTGGCACGAGGCAACATGGTTTTTAATCTATTTGATTTTGGTATTTCTTTCTCTTACACTCGGAATCACCCCATCATATTTGCAAACCAGAACTATCCCAGTTTTGCCCCAAGTTTGCACAGTGAAAAGAATGAGTTATCCGCACAGGCACCTGTCCGTTGTTCCTTTGCTGCTGGCCTGCCATCAGGGACTGCCTCACAGCAGCGTGAACTTGGAAAGCCTTGTCCCATGGACCTGCTGGCTGTCCCCCAAATGATGTCTCATGGCCAGAGGCAAGAATTAGCAGGAGGCCCCAGTTCCTTCTTCACTGTTGAGCAGTGGGACAGTGACTGTCCTTACTTGAAGCAAAGTGTAAAGTTACAAGCTAGCCTAGAGTAAGTCATTACTCGGCACAGATAAACCTATAATAATGTGTCTGTCTGCATTTATAGGTAGGAATTTAACATGAACCTAAACCAATTAAAGTAACTGGAGCTGCCCCTGGCTGCTTAAGGAGTGACAGCGATGCTGCGTGGGAGCAGATACTCCCAGGACACTTGGGCACACGTGAGAATAGACAACAGAAACCAGGGGTTTAAAAAGACGCTTTGTGCGGCTGATCCTTCTGCTGATGGGGAGTTGTTTTGCGCCATGTACTTTCTTGTGCTTTATTGAGTTTAATTTTAAACATCTCAGTTGACGGGGCTTCTCTGGTTTCCCTGGGGAACTCATTGCTTAGCCTACCCTAAATTTCCCTTTATCTTAGATCTTCCCTTTTTAAAGCACACTAATGAAGTGAAATACTACTTTTCCTTCTCTCTGTGTTTCTTATGATATTAAAATGTATTCTTCCACACCTGGGTTGGCAGGGAGGGATTTAAATCCATTCTGCAGCCCTGCTGGAGCACTGAAGAAATGTATAAGTCGGTGGGAAAGAGTTTGTAATAAACCCCCTGCAACTGCAGCCAGTTGTACGCTCAAATACGGGGCTCACCTTGATAGGTCTCATCTTTTCTGCCGTGTTTCCTCTCATCCTGTAGTGTTTCAGGGTATCCTGTTTCATCATAGAAGAACAGTAGGAAAATACATGTTCTCTAGAATTTTCAAACATCACAAGAGCATTCAGAGCAGAGGAGTTTTCTGCCAGGCCTGTGTGTTATTAGAGCAGAGGCAGATAGGATTTCATAACCAACCAGTGCAGGGAACCTCCAGAAATGGGACTTAGAAAACAACATGCCAGTGGGTATTAACCTCTTCTAATCAACATCTGCTTCACTGTTAGATGTGAAGTTTATTTTGAGAGAACTGCACAGAAAAAGGTTTTTTTTTTCTGATCTTCTAGGCTACACTAAAAAAAATGAAAAAAGAAATCACTGTAATTGACTGAAAACAAAATATTTATTTCTGTGACAGCTTAAGTAATAAATAAATAGACAAAGTGTTTTGTTTACAAGATTTTTGATCTATTAATTTTTTTTAATAAAAATGACTCAGTATTGACCTGGATATTTTGAACTGAAAAATTGGAATGGTTTAATTTTTCTGGATTTTCTTTCCATATACTTTCTCCCAATCTTAAATGCTTTATACAAACGTTTGTGGAGAAGTTACACATAATATTTCAGAATGGCCTGACCAATTTTTTTTAAAAAAAGCCACTTGGTTTTTTTGTCCATCTCTGATTTCAATAGAAAATAAAATTGAGGTTCCCATTTGCATAGAGATAGAAGATCCAAGGGAATGTTGGTTTTAATGTTGCATTTATGCATTTTTCTTTCAAAATGTGTCAGAGCGGAAGGGAAATGATGTAGGGAATAAAAGAGAACAAAGGCTCGATGCAGAAACGAGCATGATGACAGTGCAGTGAGGCAGTTTATGACCAGAATTGTTCAAACAGCTGGAGATTGTATTACACTGTTTATCATGTTTAAACCCGTGTCAAAATGACATATATTGTGGAAGTTTTTGTGTGAGATTGTGAACTAGGTATTATGTGAAAAAGTCAACCATATGTTATAATATTCTTCTGGGGACAAGAAATCTAGCTGAGACTACAGGGAAGGGTGAGTTCAGTAAAGAAGTCATCTTATCTTGAGACAGAGGTGACAGCGTGGGCTGCATACAAAATACTTGTGTGGTTTGCAGAGCTCCATGAATCATATAATTTAGTTGACGTTTTCCCCCCACTTTTTATCTCTTTGTAGAATAACCTTGGGTTTGAAGTACTTTTTTCCCTGATTTTGAGGTTTTTCCTAATTTGAGGGGAAAAAATAAATCTGTTTCTTCCCCTTTACATTTTCTTCAGTCTGTGACAATCCAGAATGAGCATACCTGTGGCTGGCTGCCTGGGAGTCACGTGTGTCGTTTCTGTTTTCCCTAACTCAGAGAGACTTATTCTTGTCATCACATTTTGCTTGTGAACGCTTCTAAAATTTGCAAGTCAGCAGAAGACTGGGGCACGGCAGAGAGCTCCCCTGGCCTACTGGACAGATTGAATTTCACCCACTAAATATGTTTCAAACTGCGAGAATTCAAGCAGCTCACAATTTCTGTGGTCATTTGTGCTAATCAAGTTTGACAGCCTGAATGTTAATGGAAAGTAAACAGGAGAGAGGGTGCTAACAAGGTCATAATGAAGCTCGCATTTAAATTGAATTGAAATGAATATATGAACACTCATGAGAAACAGTTTGTCTTCCTCCTCTAGGCTGTAGTGCAGCATGTGGTAGCAATGGGCAGTTTGTGAATGGCAGATAAATAGGAAGCTATAGCTGTTCTGCAAGGACAAATCATAGCTATTTTAAGAAAGAAAACTGAAGCTAGAAAGGAGGGAAGCAGGGGAGGATGCTCCTTTTCAGAAGCCCACCAGTCACCGCGGCTGACTCCTGCCGTCTCATTGCTATGACTCCCAGCTAACCACACTTACGTCTCCAGTGTAATTGCTATTGATTTCAATGGCACAAGCCTGCAGGGAAGCACTGATCTGGGGTCAAATTTTACCAGATGTGAACGCTCTCAAGTCCTCTTAAATCTGATTTTGAACTCAGGACTGCTTCACTTCTTGCAGGAGGGGGCTGAGGCAAGATCAGGCTGGCTAGCAGATCCTTTAAAGAAGTATTTTTCTTCTGCCATGGTCAATCTTTTAATTTATTCTATTTTAAATAATGGCTGAACGCAGCCAAATGAGTTACTTGCATTCTCTCGCACGCGTGCATACAATGAATATGTCATAGCTGAGGAATTGAGCTGACTTATCCAAAGCTGTTGGCTCTTTCTTTCCAGGCGTGCTTTCTTAATTCCAGATGGATAAGAGAACAGTGGTGTGTAAGGAACCATCCCCCTCCTTCCCCTCCTCCCAACTTTGGCATAGTTGTGTTTATTGCCTGTGACTGAGGGAGTTTCAATATCCTTGCAAAGTTCCATCTGAGGAAACCCGGTGAACAGAGCATTATTGGTACAAAACCCTCTGTAACCATCGGATGCTTTTCCGTGACTCAAAAACATTTCAAGCTCTTTTGTAATAAATGTAAATGGCAAACCAGAGGTCAGGGATGGTCTCAAGGGCAAAGGCTTGTGTCTAATCTTTATTTTCTCTTTATGAGCTGCTGTAACAACTTTGAAGGTATGAAAGAAATCAGCAGAAATGTGAGACAAGGCAAGCTTATTAGGAAACTGGTACATAGCTTCTCAGACTTGTTCTTTGACCTCCTTTGAAACAAATATGGGGCCAGGATCCTCAGATGGTACAAAAGCATAAATATAGCCGTGAATTTACTTTAGCAGGGATTTAGTCTTTCTGTTCAATGATAGCTTCCCTCTTCCCACCAGAAGGTGCTTGCACCAGAAGTTTTCAGCCATTTTAATCTTGGTTTTAATACAATGATTCGCTTTACATATTTTTCTGTAGAGATGACAAATTGCTTGAGCTTAACATTTTTGGATGTCTTCAGGAAACGTGGCCAGTTTAAGAGATAAAGGTTTTGGTCTTGCAGTGATCTTTAAAGCCGATCCTCATAAACCTCCTTAAAATTTGCGTGGAGGGGGACAATTTTGTGTTGGACTCTTGGTTTCACACCATTACGTTCTTACCTTTACAAAACCAAGGTTTTCACTATTTGAAGATCTCTTGGTACTGTTTGCAAGGATGGAGATAACAGTGCCAGATTGTTAGGCTGAATGCTCAAGTTTTTTAATAATCTGCATGTTTCGCTGATGGCCTGACAACCAGAAAGTGAAAGGAAAAAAAAACCCCTGAATTCCTTTTGTGTCCAACAAGATGTTCCATTTAGCTCACCACCCTGCATAAGATGTTCCATTTTGGGACCGTTGCATTTGGGGCTGGGGAAGCAAGATTTGCAAGGCTGCCCGAAGTGGAGGAAATGCTGGCACTTGCTGTGTACTGTGACTAACTGGATAAGAGGCTCAGCTCCAATCTAGGAGCTGTAGGTTTGGTCTCCTTCAGTTTAAAATATGTCCAAATTTCACCCAACCAGACTGGAAGTCCTTTCAAGGTGGGTGACTTGCTTAGGCTCTCCCTAGTCCTCCACTTTGTGTGATACGTTGGGACATGAAGAGACCGGACTCTGCAGTCTCGTGTAATGGCCAGCCAGGGGTGAATCCTGTCCTCAGTCCCTTCCACTGGCCAGAACTGGGCAACGGATTCATCCTGAGGCCAGCTGTTGTTTCCCAGCAAACAAAACATTTCCCAGCAAGTTTGCTGTGTACCCCAAAGAGATTTCATCCATTTCTCACTGAGGCATTGCATGCCTGCTGCAGTTGATGCTAAGTTTCCCAAACCATCCCATGCTGTTCCACCACATTAAATATTGTGCTGAAGCTAATTAAGCTGACAGTTTGGGAATGTTTTTATTAACTTCGCTTGCTGAATTTCGTTCCTTCTTGGACCTTGACTCTTGTAAGTAACTTTCAAAAACTGATTCAGAGCATTTTTCTTTTATCATGTTCTCATTGGTATTAGCCTGTAAGTTGACACTAGACTTACTGCCTATATCAGTATAAAGGAAGAGTAGATGTCTAAATGCTTAATCAAGTTTAATCTAGAGGCATGTGACTGACAGGCCTTTACAATACTTCCTTAGGGTGGGAAAATTGAGTCTCAAACACATTTAATTCTCCTTTAGCTGAATATCCGCACAGCAGGCATTTCTCACAATGCTCCAGGCATCCCTCCCTGCCGCAGTGTCAGGAGGGCTGGGGCAGGTCCTGCACTCCTCGACTCGGGCCAGTGCTATAGAGCACCAAAGCTGAAGAGCCTCGATGTGTGGGGGAGCGTGCAGCGCAAACCTGCAGCCAGGGCCAGTTTTTTGACACAACAATTTCTGACTTGGAATTTTCATTTTTACAGTTCTTCATATTTTATGTGTAAAAATTCATTTGAGAAAAAACTCACTCCTTTCAGGCTTTAGGCTGCAGGTCTAAGAATTGAATGCTCAGAAAAAAGTCTGAGCTGTTCCATAAATACATCTCAGGGACCTTCACCTCCCTTCAGGCTGGTTTCTATGCCAGGAAGAAAAAAAACACTGCAGGCCTCAAATCTGATGAAATTCTTCCGTTGCTTCTGTGTGAGGAAATGGTTGAAGTGACAGAATCTGGTCAGTCTGCAAAAGCTGTTTCAGTTGTTGAAGAGGGGCCAATCCTCATGAAATTACTGAGAATTTTTTCCTTTGGGATGATAAATGGATAAGTCTTTGAAAAAATATCCCATACTTTAAAAAATCCGCTCTGAGCATCAGAGCAAATACAGGTGAGGGCACAGTGCTACATGTGCTGCAAGAGAGCAAATAGGAGACAAACACATTGGGGGACTGGTGAGGGATGAGAAGGGGATCTAAATATGGCATAGTAAGTCCATTTATTTGCTTGTCACCCCAGACATATTAAGCACTGGCACCTATAGCTGACAGATAAACAAACTGTGCTCCCTTTTAGAAAATATGTGAACAGGGTTGCTCATTGTCAGTCTTGCAGGCAGAAAAATAATAAACACAGATGTATATTGGAGAAGGATGGAAATGCTCTGAATTCTCCCAGCTGAAATTCGGGCTTTGAGAGGAGCCAGAGGAGGGACTCCCCCTGGATGTCATTGGTAGCAGCAGTGCGTGGGCTGTGATCCTCTAATTTAAGGACTTGAGAAAGTTAGGATGAGGACCTGACATGCTCCTTACTTCATTCATAGGCTTTTCTGTCCCCTAAATGGTACTGATTTATTTTCCTCCCTACTCTGATCCCTCTTGGGTTTGATCCCTCTTGAGCTGCGGTAGTGGAGAGGATGTTGGTGACATGAGCTGCCAGCCCTATTTTTCTACCTTTTATACTGGTATATAACTTTGAATTTGAGTGGGGAGCTGGTCTGTGGGCTTTGCTACTTTGAGACTATGTGGCTGTTAAAGAAAAATATTTGGTTTAAATTTAGATTTTGTTAATCCTGTATGTGAAATAATTATTTTCTAAGTGACAAGAGTGTACTAATTATGAATTACTTCATTAGGCAGCAGTTTTAAGAGAACCCAAAACACCACTCAAATATGTCTAGTAAAGAACGACCTAATTAGCAAACTGTGCTGTCTGCGTTGTGCCCATCACTGGGAAATGTTAGGATTTTTCAAGTTAAACTGTGAACTTGAGCTGTAAACTGTGTGTGCTCCATAGACAGTTCGTGGTGCCACAACGCAGTAACTGTGAAAGATCCCTGCTGCCCAGCCCAATAGAAAGCAGAGAGAAGGCGGATTTGTCGTGTGGTTTCTGTCTCGTGGTGAGGCGTGTCTAGGAGGGCCAACACGTGCCTTGGCAAAAGCAGGGCAGCTGGCTCTGGCGCTCCTCGGAGCACAGCCTCCACCTCCAGTGTCTCTTTGCCATGGCTGTGCCGGGCTCTGCGCCTTCTCCCAGGCCTTTGCCAAGGTCCCACAGCTCAGACTTACTTACCCGTTCCACCTCTAAGGACATAATTAGCTTTCCACCTACTGTACTATGCCAGCAAAGCTCAGTTATCTCATTATTGGTTTTAATTGGTGGTGTGCTAATACTTAGAGGTCCCTGTCACAAGTTAGAGCCTATTTTTAAACTTTTTTTTCCTGAAACGGAGGGCAGCTGTGCAAGAAGAGCCATAAACCTAGAAAATGATTTTGCCTCAAGCACATTTTTCTAGTTTGTTGTTTGTAAAATCCAAATAGCAGAGATTTGTTTTGTTTGATCTGTTTGTTTGCAGCTAGAGAATACTGTCTTGGCTGTGTTCTGATAAATCCAAAACCTTCAGAAAAAGAAAGTTTCTGTAATAAAAAACCAGGTAGGATATGCACAGTAACTCCTCAATAGTTCTCATCGCAGAACTTCTGCGTGTATTTTGAGATCCAAAATAAAATTCCCATAGACTGGTATTTTTTGGTTTATGTCAATGTTCACAAGTTCCAGACAGGTTCCCTATCCCCTTGTGCTGTATAAACAGTAGGGAAAGAGTCAGCCCAAGCGAGTTTACCATACAAATAGAAAACAAACTGGGATTAAGCAAAACTTGGGAGAAGTTAAGGTTTTTCATTTATGAGTGATTTTTTTGGTGAGGTATCTGAAATGCAACATCTAGTTATAATTGTAGTAATGATTAATTTTATTATTGTTTATCCTACAAAAATTATAGGATCAGTTCTCAGGATCTTATCATGAGTGTTAATTAGTGTTATTTGGAAAGTCCCAGCATCTAGAGTTGAGATGTTGTTTAAGACTCAGCTTTCATATAAAAAAACCCAGCAAGTTTCTTGTCTTTGTGTTTTTTGAAGGAGCTTGGAAACATGACTGAGATGCTGAACAAACTCCTAATTTGTGATTTAAGAAGTCTGACTCGTGACTTTTTAAATGTCTAGTGTTAGAACTAGTGGTAAAATGCTCATGAGAGAAATCTAGCCCAACACGAGGCTCATGAATCCTTGTTGCATAATAGCATTTTCATTGTTCTGCCTTCATTTTGTACAGAATCATGCAGAAATGGGAGCCTCCCGTTTCAAACCTGTACAAAAGTGAACTGCCAGCAAACAAAGCAGTGTTTCATTTCAGCTGCTTTGGTTTCTTGAAGCCTTGCTGCTTTGCTCATAGAGGAGGTGGGACTTCTCGGAGGTGTACACGTTGAGTTTTGGAATCTGCCAAGTACCAAGCCTGAGATCTGGGGAGCTCCTGAACATCGAGAGCTGATATCAGAGGGTCAGATTGTGCTGATCCTGCTGCTCCCGTACGGCTCATCCAGCGCTCAGCAGCCGGGTACGTCCCTGTGGGAGGTTCTGACCCCTGGTCTGGACAGGAAGCTGGCAGACAGCTCGCTGCAAGGTGTTGAGGGGAAAATAGATTAGTCTGAGACAGAGTGAGTCTCAGAGCTGTCACGGTGCTTTAAAAAATAAAGCTTGAGGTAAACAAAGCAACATGCCTGTTTCCACGCAGTCTGTGGGATTGCTGCCGCCAGCCTTTCTGACGGGCTCAGGAATTCCAACTATTTCTTACTCCAGCTCCTCTCTGCCTGCCAATGTTGAACAAGACTCCCCACATGGCTAGGCGCGTGGCAAACGTTAGCTCCTGCCAAGGCAACTGAGGTACCAGAGGAGAAAGCACTCGGAAACCTGTGCCTGGGCTCTGTCCCATGGCAAGGCGGTGGCAGGTTGGGAACTCAGATACGGTTTGCAGTGTTTTGCTTTAATGCTTGATCATGATTCCTTGGTTTATGCACTATTAGTACCGTATGTTTTGTATTTCATATCTTTATATTCCAAATTCGTTAAACATCAGATCATTTAATACTTCTCCTGAGATAACTGGATCGGTTTTGTCTTTTTTTGTTGCTGCTGCTGCTAAAACAGTGCCCTAGGCAGGACTCTGCTGGCTCAGGAATTGGAAACAGCCACAGCTGTAAAAGGCTGAGAAAGTTTAGCAAATATATGACAAAGAAAAGGAAAGAAAATGCCAAAGCTGTAGGGGAGCACAGGTATCACATCACTGCTTAGTTAGAGATTTCCAAGCATGATCATTTCCAACAGAAATCTTTTTTACTTTATTTTTTGAATGAATAAATAATTGGCACCTCCGATGTGGAGCACCCATGTGACTGGCAGCAGGACTGCTGGGCTACTACCCTGTCTGCCCCTCTCGAAGTTACTGCAAGGAAACGAGGATTTTCTGCCCCCTACTCTGATTTTGCAATTCTTGTATGAATTGGATTTAACTCAAGTCAGATGAAATTGAAGATGGCCTGCCACTCATCTTCCCATCAAGCTTTCCAAACAAAGCATACATGATATGTATCTATTTTTTTTGCACATTTCTTCTTAAAAGGATGGATTTCACCCTGTGTGGCACACCACGGTTAGTACAAAACAACCCCCAAACACAAGCCCTCCCTCCAAGCTTGCTGGTGTTGTCCCATGTAGCCAGGCCGTACCTGTTGCAGGAAGCATGCCAGCCGCGGCTCACTTCCTCGGATGGAGAAGAAGCAATTTCTGCCAGAAGAACTATAAAAATAGCATCCTCTTTAATCTCTGGCTCTGATTTCTACCATAAGTGACCGTTAGCGATGAAAATACCAGTCAACTTTATTGGCAGTAAAAAAGATGTATATTATTTGAAAACCAAAAAAGGCAAGGAAAAAAGTTATGGGACCATTAAGAGGTCCACGAGGAATCCTCGTTTCATGTTTGCTTTGGGAGTTTCAGCTGCTCTGGTAGGAATACTGTCTTCCTGGATGCCTTGCACGACTTTTTATAGTAGATGAAGCAATTGCTTCTGGAAGAGTTATTCATAGAGTCTCTTAAAATATTGTAATTTGGGTGACAACAGCAATTCAGTAATTGTTTTTGCCTCAAAGTGGTCATATTAATTTGGTGCTCCTATTAAAACAATAGGATTTGTTGTGGGATTTAAGCCCTTAATTATTAATTGCAAGTGCTCCATAGTTAGGTAAGGTTATGTTTAAAGATAAATTTTATGTCTTTAAGACCACTGCTATAAATTAGATTGGCTTGAGAATCTGAGGTTGATACAGATATTGATAGGGTTTTTACAGGGGAGGGGGCCCATTTCCTGTCCAAACCTCTTTCTCCTTCTTTCCTTCCCCTCTTGTTTCCTAAGCAGTTCTTAGAATTTTGAAAGCATAACAAACAAAAAATTAGACATTTTTCATTGGGAAAGGTTTTCATCAAGAAATCGTATTTTATCTAAAATTAAAAATTCACTAAAATGCACTCTTCTTCAAAACTGGATGTTTTCTATTTTTTGACTGCAGTTTATTTTTTCATTTAAAATGTTATCAAAGTCTATAGATATTTTCCATTATAGAGAAATGTCATTAAAATTTTTACATAATATATAAATTTAAGAGGGAGCGAAGAAAACTGTAAAATCCACTTCATATACACTCCTTACGCTTCATCCATGGACAGCTTTGACAATTTTTGATTAAATAGTCTTAGTTTTTTGCCCATACTGAGGCAGAAAAGGAAAAATCAGAATGTAAAATATGTATCAGAGCTCTTCTGGTTTTGTTAGTGTAGCTCCAAAAAGATCTAAAATACTTCTAAATTATTCTTTTTAAGTAGTTAATGTAGAGGTATGGTTAGTATGAAAATAAATGAAGTGAGCTCACGCCTGCTTTATTTACGTAGCCAGATTCTTTCTTTGGTCTTGAAACTTTACTCTGATCATGTGTCACCTGTCCGTGTAACCAGATAGGTAACTTAATACTTCGTATTATGCTGTGATGAATCACAAGATGATTCAAAGATCTATTTTGTCAGTACACACTATGTTTAAGAGAGGTGAAGGATCAGAAGCTCAATTTAGTGTCTGTTTTCCACTCTCAATCAGTTGATGGCAATTGCACTTACCACCATTTGATTTTCTCTTTTAGTACTGGCTTGAGACCCATGTGGGTGATTTTGATCTTTGCTGTTGCACCCTCTGACATCACAGTGATTTATATGGGGCATCTCTCATTGGTTTCAGTGGAGCTCAGATGAGAATTGAACAATTCCTTTGACTTTCTTCATGCTGGGGGCAAAGCCGGGGTGTTGATGGTGTGAGGTAGTTGGAGTTTGCAAGTGGGCCACCCACCCCACGTTGGGAGCCTTGTCAGGGACTAGAGTTGCCATCTTTGTCCTAAATACCTCTGTTTTGTAGCAGCCCACATCAATTTTCCTTTGAATTTCCTGTGTGATCACTTTGGCTGATGCGAAGACAACTGTCTAGACATCTATTTAAAAAAAAAAGTCTTTCTATCCTCCGTTCTGAGAGAGGCCAGAGCACAAGTACAGATGGGTAAATATAGGGCATATGAGATTGATTTGAAACCAATAACTGGGAAGGTAAGTACTTGCACTCGACTCTGAAAGAGCTGCAGTTCTGTTGCAGAGTCCTACATAGCTTTTAGATCTCCCTCCTACTTGCCTGCTCACTATTGATGGGACTGGAGTATTCCATTTCTCCACGACCCTTAATGGATTTGTTTTTTATAAACAGGCAGCAGTTCCCGGGAGGGGTGCAATTTTGTGTTGGTTTTATTTTGTTTTGTTCTCATATGAAAATATCATCTTGGCATCCTACTATTCATTGCAATCAGCTTAAGGAAGAAAATAGAGCGCGTAGTGAGCTGGCTGTTTGCCTGATTAGTTACAGTGGGCCTGTAACAGGTGCAGTTCTTAGTGTTTTCCCCAACAACTTTATTCTGTTTTCCTCTATCTCCAAATTTCTTCTGCCGTCCTAAAGGGCAATTATACTAGCTTTCATATCCATGTGTGCAAGAGCTTGTTTTGAACCTGGAACTTTATAGCATTCAGCTGAATTTCCTGTGTTTCTGTCGTGCAGCCCTTCAGTGATGAGAGTTTATGCTTCTAGGTCTCCATCTTCTCTGAAGTATTCTCCAGCTCAGCAATGACAAGTAATTTACAGGCAGATTTTCCCTCTTGTTTTGAACTGAATCAAAAAAGCCCCAACCTAATGCGCTGCAGTATATTAAGAGAANCTGTGTTTCTCTCGTGCAGCCCTTCAGTGATGAGAGTTTATGCTTCTAGGTCTCCATCTTCTCTGAAGTATTCTCCAGCTCAGCAATGACAAGTAATTTACAGGCAGATTTTCCCTCTTGTTTTGAACTGAATCAAAAAAGCCCCAACCTGATGCGCTGCAGTATATTAAGAGAACAGCAAAAAGTGCAGCGCATGGCAGCAGATAGAGACTTGTCCCTTTGTCTTCCACACCTCTCCTGTAGCTTCATCAACTTTGATATTGGGACCTACCAATTTTATAAGCTTTCCATAGCACAGGAGGCCTTAAATCAGGGCAAGCCAATAACCCCACAGATCAGAGACTCAGAAATATCAACAGAGTGCAAGTCAGCGTCACACGCAGCATCACCCATGTGCTACCTGCTGAACTCCTGCCGGAGATGACATTTTCTTACCCTGGCCCCAGTCTCTTGGGGAGCATCTGCAGTGCTCTGGTGTGGTGCCAGGCTGGCGTGGGGCTGGTTGGCCTGGCAGAACTGGGGCTGCCTCACTGCTTCTGGCTGCTGGCAAAATTACTCTGCGAGCACAGTGTGAAGTAGTGGGCCTTGCTAGAATTGCCTAGGGGACGTCAGAAAAAGAATGAGTTGTGTCGCTTTGGGCTGATACACGGCAGAATCATTGCTGTTCAGGGCTCCACTGTTTTCTGGCTTTGTTGCACCACCCACAGCAGGGCAATGACTTGCACTGTGTTTAGCAGCTGTTCTTTGAATTACAGTGGCGGCCAACTTCCCCCTCCAAAATGAAGCCTTTTTGTACTAAAAAACACTGTGCTAATATGTTTTGATGGAGTCTTTCTTTACTCCAAAGAAGTGGAAGTCTAAGGAGGCCCGGGGCAGGGGAGAAGCAATGGTATGTCTGTGGTACAGGTGGGTACCACGCAGAGGGCATGCAGCATGCCCAAGCTCACGAGGGAAGTCTGCAGCAATATTGGGGAATTAACCCAGATCTCATGAATGCCCTGCCTGCTGGCACAGTCCCAAACCACCCTTCTTCTTCATTATAATTTAGATTCCCTAGTTTCCTGCAGTTCTCTTAAATGAGTTTCAATAGGAGACTTTACCCCTCGAGGAGGGGATGAGGCATTGTATAGGCATTTCAGCATGGAAATATGTTGTTCTTCGTTATTATTCACTATTTTCTTCAAATGGATGCATTTTTTAAAAAAACTGCATTTTTAAAAAAAACTTTAAAAAAACCCCTGAACTTTGAATAAACATGTTATTGAGTATTTTAGGGAGCTAAGAGAAAGCCTGTTGACCTTTCTGACTATGATAATTGTTTAGAGTTGAGTAACTCCTTATGAAAATATCCGCTGTTGACTTATTAACCCTTTTGAGGAGCAGTTTTTGGAATTTTTCCATTTGGCTTCAATAGGTCTTGGATTCAGACCGTGATAGTACGCTTTCCATCTGAAGTGGTTTCAGCGTTTTTAAATACAGCCTACGTATTAGTAAAAGGATTTTTCACATCAAACGCATAGTCAGGAGAGTGAAATCAGTGCTTATCTATTGGTTATCTGGTTCCTCAAGGCAGCAGCTTTGAGAAAAATGAGTAAGATGGAATCAGAGTTTAGATTAACATAAAACGTTTCGCTGGAATTGCAGGTATTTTTAAGATACTACAGGAAAAATAATACATATAAAAATATTAGAATGAATAATTTTTTCCATTAAAGGGACTTCGGTGCTTCTATTAGGTAATTCTAAGCTCCTTTCCCATTAATGGTAATTTGCCAGCAAAGAAAGGTACATTATATAAATATTTCAAAGTAACCTGGGCAGCAATTTGAAGATGTTAAGCTTTCAACTTGACAGCCCCTAGCACCTTGATTCATCTTAACATCCAGTAAGATATTAAATGCAAACAAACACTTTACTTGAACAGGACTGACTTCAGAACCAAATGAGCTTCATTCTACAGGACTGAATGAATATTAGGGAAGAATCAATGTTTCCTCAAGAACGTTAATTATCTTAACTGGAGGAAGAGCATATAGGGATGGGCACATGAAGTAAACCAGAGAAATTTTTCTAAACAAATCCTGAATCTGTGGTCTGCGTACAGGCAAACCTGTATTCCATCTGCGCTAATCTCAGAACAGCACTGTTTGGATTTGGTTCTGCTTCGCGAGGAGCCAGTGCAGCAGCAGGACTGCGCTGTGCAAGAGGATGGATAACGCCATGGATGTACAAGAAGCAGCTGAAATAGGTGTCACAGTCAAAGAACTGCTTCTCTGTAGCCTGAGCCAAAGCCTATAAAAAGGGAATGAAAGCCTTTATGGTGACTCCATTGGCGTTTGGGTGAGCAGTTGTGGGCTGGATATGCTGAAGGAGTTGACACCCATGACCAGGGGATAGTTACTGAAGGAAGGGCAGCTAGTGGCTGCGAGGAACCAAACTTAAAAACAGGACTTGCAGTGTTCATGATGCCACTTCTGGAGAGCATACAGGCTGGAAACTTCTCTGAGCCAGGATTTTGTTGGTTAGAAAAAACTTGTAACTACGGAATCCAGTTATTAATATGTTTTAGCTCTAGGACTATACTAAAGTAATCCGTAGCAGATGAGTGAAGTTGAAGGAGCTGTGGTCAGCCATTGGAGAAAGGCGAGCAGTGACAGGGAAACAAATTGGCATTAAGGCTCATTCTGGGGTCTGGGTTTGCCCGGGCTGAGGGAAGGTTCACCGCTCATTTACTCTCCTTCCTGTCCCTTGGCACTTCCTCTTGCTGCTGCTGCTCAGAAATGGAAAGCAAATTCAGGATGCAGCTCTGGGTTTAACAGATGCCAATCAGTGAGTCCCTCCCACTCCTGGCACTTTTCCTCTTTTCCTCCTACCTTTCCTTCTGGCTGTGCCCCAGGTAGACATTTAAAGTCAGCAGCCCTGCCCTTGGACCTCCTACTCTTATTTTAAAGCTCTCGGTTACCAGAGGGTTCTGAAGCATTGTTGAATTTCTCTGTCTCTGGTTGTGGGGGTTTTTTGTTTTGTTTTGGGTATTTTATTGTTATTTTGTTTTTATAGGGTAAAAAGAGAAGTGACTTCTCTTAATTCTCTGTCAAGTATGGGACTGCTGGAGGAAAGGCACAGTTTCCAGTCACACTAAGACTTCTTTGCCAGTTTCTGTAACTCTAGAAAGTAGGTTACGGCCGAGAATATGGGGATTTGATTCCTCACTGGATATACTGGACAGAAACTGGCATGGAGGAATATTGTAGTGTGTATCTTATACCCTGTAATTAGTTCAGAGCCTCTTTTTGAACTCCTATTTGACATGCATGTCCTCAGAGGATTCATAAAACAGGGGTCGCAGTGATTTGTGGTCATTAAAGATTATTCTAATCATTGCAGTAATCCCTGGGACTGATATATAAACTCTATATAAACAAGTACCAAAAGGCTGTCTCTGTCTTTAAGAACTTACAATCTAAATAGAGAAGAAAGGCAAACAAAGGATTATCATCACCAGGGTTGGGTCGAGCTGAGAACAAAACCCAAATCTCCTGCATTGCCTTTGCAACGTGTCCCTTCTTGTTCACTCAGATCATCTTGATTTTTTTTTTTCCCCAAGTGAAAGGGATTTCATGCCAGAGGTCTGGCGTGATTCCAGGTTGGATAACTCTGGGTGTGTTTACACTGTGCATTGAAGTAGAGTTTCCTGAGCGATCAGAGGTTACAGCCACTGAGTCCAGAGGGCACAAACCAGCATTGCTCAGGCCTCCAAACTCACGCCCAGAAGTTGTCCGGCTGCCCTTGCTTTGCGGCCACGCTGTAACAAGGGCAGCGTAGCTGCTTCCAGGCTCGGTTTCATTCACCTCTGGCCAGCATGATGCAGCGATTGCTGCAAACCACGTAGGTGCTTTTATATTGTACTACCCACTTGACAAGGTGGGAAGACTGTGTTTTGGGCTGTAGGTACCCACCAGTGTAAGGCATGCCCTGTGTTTCCTGGAGTGGGCTCATATCCTCTATTTCCTAGGCTAAACTATAATAAAATACTGCTGTTTGATGTTATATGGTGTTCTGCTTCTTCTCAAAAGTGTCTGCAGTCACTGGTGGGCATGGTGAGCCTTTGCAGAGACTGTGTATCGCTGTGAGTGTGTATGAATCAAAGGGGTTTGGGGGTTACAGAATACTAAGTGTAGGCTGTTACGTTATAGTGTGATTATTTCTGAAACGTGCAAAGCTTCTACAGTACTTCATTATCGGGAAAAAGGGCTGTGGCAAGCTGGGTACTTTTCTGAGGCATACCACTGCCACGGGACTGACACTGGTCTCTCTCACATCAAGCAAAGGCTTGAGCATCCCTTGCTGAGTCAGTCAGTCATGTCGGCTGAGCTCCAGCACGGCTGTTCAGAGGGAGCGCATGTAGCAAAGCTCGTGCAGTGAGCACAGGAGGAGTGCGGAGAGGGGAGTTTGCCGTGTGGGACACAGGAGAGAGATCTGTGTTTCTTGCACTCCTTGATGCTGTGGTAGAGCTAGACCTACCCTCGTCATCAATCGGTCTTTCAAATCTGTCTTTTGTAGGACAGGTGCAAGAGTTGATAACTACCTAATTTGGTGATGTTGAGCTCACTGGTTAGTATTTGTAAAATGTTGCAGGAAGGCTAGGTGGTACTCTTGAGCTGGATTTTGCCAGTGCTTACCCAAGAGGAAAAGTGCTGTGGAAATCAGTAGAGGCACTTGCTCTTCAGAGCCAGGTACTCTTCTGCATGCTGGAAGGTGGCAGAAGGTGCTCTGTGGGTCCTCAGACTGCAGTCCAAATTCAATCAGGAAAGCACTTAAGCACATGGTTAATTTGAGGCAACGGCTTATTAGTGTTATTGTCATTCAGTATTTGTGTCTTTGGCTTGCTGAGTGGGGACAAACTGAAATGCATGATTTGCTGACCCCACAGCTGGGCGAGCAGGTCCTTACTTCATGGTGTCTTCTCTGGATGAGGCATAAGTGCATTTGGTGAAAGGGTTTTATGTCTCAGGCTGAGCATCTTGTGCCATCAGTACAACCAGCATTTTTACACTGTTGCTCAAGGGAGCTGCAGGAGGAGTGAGTGCCACTGTGCACAGCAACACCTGCGTCATCTGGTACTGACTTCTTCAAAGGACAAAACCACCTCTGATCCTTACGGCAGAGCCCCATACACAGTATTTCCCCTCTGGGACCTTTCACACCACCGAAACTGGTAGTGTTTACAGTCCTCTCGGTCATTCCTTTGAAAAATAAGTTTAGTTTGTAAACAGTCAAAACCAGTTTAGTTTAATCAATTTTACTGATCAATAAGTGGTTGGAGACCAACTGACTGCTTATAGCTGGGACATTTGGGCTGGAGAGGGTCTTTGGATGATGAGATTCTGCAACATACAGCTCACACCTGGAAATGTTCATAACAGCTGATAAACATGTATAAACCCTCTATCAGCTGTTTATTAGAGATCTTTAATTAAAGATATGACCCTCAGTTGTGCTAAGGAGAGAAAAAGAAAGAGGTTGGCAGGTGTGGGGTGAGATTTTGACAGCCCATCTCAGGAGGATTTGGGGCAAGTGAAGCACAGTGCCAGCCAGCCCAGCTCTGGAAAGCAGAGTTGTGGCACTGAGCAGTTGTCCTGGGCTGTTAAAGCCCTGCTACCATGGCTATGTGGCTTGCAAGGCCTGAGCCTCTAGTTCTGTATGGTTTTCTCCTTCAGCATGTGGATGGATTGGACTGTGTAGTTATTTCTGAGATCTCTGTGCTCTCCTCTCAGTCAGCGTAAACACAGTCTTTGGTTTGTAGCAGCTGGATTTTTGAAGGGTATATAGCCATTTAAGATAAAAATAGGAACTGCTCTAAGTCTTTAGATGCCAACGTAGCCTTACAATCTGGCCCTAGATTACTGTTGAAAATGGGATTTAAGCTTCTATCTCCTTAAAGTGTCCTTAAAAGGTTTACTCCTGGACAAGTTTATGCTTGAATTTAGAAAGTTTGCCATTCATCGTTTGTTTGACCATACTAGGTATTTCACCAAGAAGGAATTAATGTAGGGAACAATGAGAGATGATTTTGAGGAGAAACAGCAAATAACATTGTTCAGAGGACAAATTTGTATGAAGTTGAACTGTGAATTTCTAGGAAGATACCGTTTGTCACAGAGAAACAGAATGTTATAAAAATGAAAAGATATAGCTGAGCTATACATTTTACTTTTAATTTTCTTGGCTCAGGATGTTTGGGAGCTTTCTTTCCAGATACTGAAGCGGAGTATATTATGCATGTGACACAATATGCTGTAAGCTCACATGGAGCCTGCTGTAGCCATTCCCAGTCACTGCTGTAACGCTGTGTCACGGTGCATACAGCCCCACAGACACATCAGTCTAATGTCCTGTGAGAAGCATCACATATTATTGATAATGGGATTAAGGTATCTGAGCATTTAATTCTGTTTTCATGTGTTTTTGAGTTGTTCCTAAATGGAAGAAAATTTCAGTGTAAGAAAGAGTATACTTGAAAGACTGAACTTCTCAACCCAGCATCAAGAGGGATAAACTGTATTTAAACAATATGTTTAAATAAAGTCTGAATTGATACTGATTCATTCCAGATGAGACTTTGGGATCTGTAAGATGTGTGGGCTTGTTGTACTAAACTCTAAACTTTTTATCAGAAATAGTCACCCCCTGTACTAAAACACATATCTGCAAGACTTTGACACATGATCGCGATCATGGCAAAAAGTGGCGGCCGCGGCCCTGGCCCTGGCTCCTTATCGGCTTCAGTGACCTGGGGTGTTGGCTCAGAAACAATTCCTCTTGCTGATGTGTTGGTGTAGAGATCAATGAGTCAGCCTCGCGGGGTGCCTTCCCACATCTGATATGGCATTTTGCAAGTCATATAACCATTCTTTGCCTCAGTTTCTCTCTCTGGGAGACGAGGATACCAGTTTTTCAGTGAATATTAGGGTGAGAGATGTCATGCAGATGCAGTGGTACATTCCTTTGTACTCATTACATTGTCCAATATCCTTTTTGTCCCTCATTTCGGTATATAGTTTTGTAAATCTCCATGTTCCACAGTCTTTTATCAATGCATTTTTTTTAGTTTACGTTCACAGTGTTATATTACTATTTAATGATGTCTGGGGTTTTTTTGGTCTTCCTTAAAAGACCTGGCAGGAAGACAAGCATATTCCTTTTTTTCCTTGGCTCCCCAGTATACTTCCAAATACCCAGCATAAGAAAGCTCTTAAGCATATGCTTAAGACCTTCATTATTCAGGGTGGCATGTAAACACAATGTAATTTTAAGCATGTTCCCAAGTGTTTTTGTGAATAAAGATGTTTTCTCAAACCAGAACAATACTTCTGTACGGGCTACCAAGCAAAGCTTCATTTCTTTGATCACTGGTAGTAAGGACATGTTCTGGTTTGAACTGCTGGCTCAACTATTTCAGTTGGTAGAATAACTTACCAGTAACAACCTGGTAGAAGGGATGCAGAGAGCTCCCCGAGTCCCAAATCTCACTTTACTTGAACAGTAGTTTCTCTGTAGCAGTTCCTTGGCTGTGAAGCCAAAGCTCTGACTTGAGCATCACCACAGAGCATGGCATCGGTAGGTCATTGCGCTGTGGTACACATGGTCTGAGCAGCTGCAAACGAGATCTTCTCCTTTATCCCTCCAATCTCTTTCTCCTTGCTTTGCACTGCAGTGTCACACAGAAGGGCCATATGTATGTGTCTGCGTGTATATATATATGCACATATACATCAGATTCTGTTCTGTCTTCATGCTGAGGGTTGCTGAGAAAAACTTCAGAATAAGAGGTGGCCAGCTGCACACTGAGGCTTTCAGCAAAGGAAACCAAAGTCATCTCCAATTGTGAGGGTGTTTAATTGCTCTCTGCACAGTTCACTGATTTCAAGGCCCATAGGGACCCCCGTGATTCTTTTGCCTGAACACCTGCGTATTACAGCCTGTGGCATTTCATCCAGTGTTTTCTGCATTACAGACATTAACATGTGGCTGAACTGAAACATATCTCTGAGTACAACATCCAGTCTCAATTTAAGCTTCTTTTATCAAAAAGGACCTCATAGAGTTAGAAGGAAATGAGTTTCTAATATTCTAGATATGCACAGGACCCGTGGAGTACTTCTGCTTGAAAGACTTCAGGTGAGTGACCAGCTACCGTGTCCCACAGCATGCATATACAATTGTTAATTAGTGTGAAGAGCTTCTACATTACTTTGTGTTTCAGTAGTTTTTGATTCAGTTTGTAGTCACTGAGCTTTTTAATACCCATTTCTACTTGACTGAGATAGCAGGTTAAGACACCATGTAGCTTGTTTCATTCTGGGCCCCTCGGTGGTAAAGCTTTCCAGCATCATCTCAGCCAGGAGATGACCAGTTCAGGTCGTGGGATGTAGAGCTATCTATGGTTTTTTGTGTGTGCATGGGGCGGAGGATGTTGCTTTTCAGTCCCGTTGTCAAACTTGTAGGCAGTATCCATGTAAACTTCTTTCCTGGTTCTTTCAGAACTGGTTTCATCATCCTTCCTCCTGCATTTGGCATCATTTCCAAAAAGCTTATTTGCTGTCCACATCAGCTGAGAAACTTTTTTATAAAATCTTGGCTGTCCTTGCTGTTGAGTAAAGTCCAGGATTGCTGCTCATGAAGATTGTTTCTGTAATGCCAGGTAATGCCGGCATTAATGTGAGCTTTCATTTAACTGCTTTTCCAAGGTTTTGCAAGCAAGAAGTTTCCTGCTTGCTTTTTGTTTTTCATGTAAGGCTTCATATTCTTGCAATACTCATGTAAAAGTTTTGGTCATCTCCACCATCAGTCAGGTTCCTCCATAGATTTCCACAGTTTGATCATATTCTCTGATGATGTGCTCTTTTCTAAAGAACTAAAACCAACCTTTCCTGGCAGCTGTGTTTTGCAGTTTTATTTCATTGCATTTTCTGCACTTTTACAAATTTTTCTGTGTGTGTCTCAGCCCTAAATCAGGAGCCTAGGTAAATTACAAAAAAAACCTGTCCTGATGTTTGCTTCCATTTTGTCCTAGTTGCTTGCATTGGCAAGGTCTTGAGCCTCCCAAGTGCTGAGTGCTCCAGCTGGAGTCTACATGACCTGTGCGTGTTCAGAGCTGTGCGAGGCATTCAAGGCCCAATCCTGTGAAGTTTACTGAAGTCAATGGAAAGGCTGTCATTGATTTTGTTGACCACTTAATCTTTGGCAAACACTTTACTGCCAAACATTTTAAGATACTTAAAAAAAGAGGTGTGTCAGCTGGAGCCCCTAAACCAGACAAAAGATCTGTGGACATATGTGTGTGTGTCTGTGGGAAGGTCAGTGCTCTCGTTTGTGTTTGTAGTATGTCGTGTGCAGTGGGTAGGAAGAATTAACAACCAGCAGGAGATTGGTTTCAGTGAGATAAGTGTGTGCACTGTGGGCACGTGTTGTGATGCGCGAGTTAGGAAAAGTGAAAATCCTGTAACTATTGCGAACAGCAAATCCCTCATTTGACTGGAGGGCAGGAACTCAGGGGACTGTGGACTCTAGGAGCCCCAGGGAGGAGAGAGCCCACCCGCTGTGGGTGTACTGACAGCAGCACGAGTTTCTGAAGGCAGAATCGGGAGAAGAACAGAGTCCATCTGCTACCAGAGGTCCCTAGTCAAATTGTCTAACTTAAGTGACCTTTCATGGTAGCTGGAACAAGAGACCTGTATCATGTATTTTGTCTGTATGTGTTTACAAATACACTCATTCCCATTTGTAAATGTGAACTCATCCCTGTGCTTTCCTGGAATACACTTATTTTCTTCTGTGTTTGTGTCTGCTATAAGAAAGATCTTTGCTTACTGTGACAAGTGAAACAGTAATTACTTCTCCACAAATATGAGACCCCTTTAAGGGTACCACAGCCTGTGGCAGTGTTGTGAATGCCAGGATTTATGTGGTGTTTCCCAACAAACTGAAGTGCCACAGAAAGAAAGAGAAGTTTGCAAGGGGCGAATGGTTGAGAGGCAACTCAGAAACTTAAGAAAAAACTGTTTTTACAAAGATTCTCTTTGCAGCTCAATGTCTTCCCTTCTAGGGTACTATTAGGGCAAATCTTGAAACTTTGGTACCTCTGAGGTAAGTGCTTTTTGGGAGGTAACAGCCTTGCATGCCCATCTTGCAGAGGACCAGTTCAAGCCCAAGTAATTGCAATGTAAGGGCTTGTGAAATCTCTGTTTTCTTGCTTCCCTTAGCAAGCCACGCTACCTGCCACACCTCCAGATGTTGCAAACAGTGCATGGACCTGTACTGAATATGTACTATTATTCTGATCTTTTGATCTTGCAGCACACTGCAAACCTCCAAGCCTCAACAAGCCCCGCTGAAGCAGGGGAAATACTCATATTCCCACCTTTGCAGGTTTGGAAACTGAGGCACAGAGGTTTGCCTGCCCTGTGGCCGCACAGCAGTCAATGGCAAGCTGAGGAATACCAGCAACCTCGTGCATGGGGCCAGGATTTCACAGTAAATCCTTTGACTCCCAGTAATGAAACTTTTTCACTTTGCTGCCTCTGTCAGCAAATTGCTGCTCATTGGAATTTAATGATGTCCTTCCTACGTATCTCACCACTACCTTTTCTTCCATTTTAGAGCAATAGATGTTGCAAAACAGATTTGTTAAAACTTCTGATCTACTAGCCTCTGTGGTCCCAGCAGAAGGCGTGTAGGATAGGATGCTTGTGGTGCTCCCCTCCTTTTGTCTTCCTGCTGCACACCATAGCCACCCTCCTTGGCAGGTGCTTGGTCCTCGGTTCGTTTTCATGAAGGTAACAGGGAATTCCTCACAACCAAACAGAGCATGCATGTGAAACCTGGATAAACAAGAGAATATATTTTTTATCTCTCCCTCCTTCCGAATTTCTGGAGTGCCATAGTCCCCTCCATCTCATGTCGTGCCTGTGCAGCTGTGCCCAAGGGCTGGCTGGTGGGAGCACTGCAGTGCTGTATTTTGGGCTGGCAAGGGGATAAGGCACTTGTCCGGTGGTTGAAGAAGAATTTGTTGCAAATCAGTTCTGGGGTGATACTGTATTTCAGTCTGTTGGGACTAGGTGTGTAACATGACCCAGGAGGGTAACCTGAAAGCAGAGCCCTGCTAAAATATACTGCTCCTCCTCCTGCATATGTTTTTGTAATGGTTGCTAGCGTGATGCAGATTTATGTGTGCACTGTTGGCGGTGGGTGCAGAAAGCTTTGACAGGATTAGCACATGATTTTAGCAGCCCTCAGGAAATATGAGCAAAGGCTGATTTTGCCCTCCCTGTGCAGAGGGTCTCTTGCACCAAGGGTATTCTGACAAATCTCATTGCATTTGCGAAGGTGTAAGGGAAGGCTGGTAACAGTGTTTGCTGCTGGTGGTGCTCTACCTTGGCAGCAGAGCCGTCCAGGTGCCGTGCCGGCAGCACCTGGGTTTATGTTGTCATATCGGACACTGCTGCCAGACGCCCTCGCTCATCTCCTGTGCTTGTGTGGGACCTTTACCACGTGCACTGAGCACTGCACTGTCCTCCAGAAAAGAAGGATTGCTCTTCCAAGCCTTGAGCAAGAGCCCTTCTGCAGGCTGGCTTGTTTTTTTTTTTTTAAATTTATTTTTTTCTCTTGGGACATACAGGTGAAAGGACAGAACTGCTGCATGGCACCAGTCTCCATAACTGGGGAGTGATGCTGGTAGGCTGGCAGGAGTCACAGAGGAGTTTGAGCCCTCTCTATGAAATTAAGATATTCACCAGATGATTTTCGTAGCGAAGATTGTGCTGAATCTGTGTTGTGTAAGATTGACCAGGTCGATTTTGAATGTAATGACAATGGCAGCTTTGATCTGCAAATTAATGTATATTCACTGCACAGCTTGGAAATCCTGCTCCAGTAGATGCTATGGAACTTTGATATTATCAGATATGAGTCTATAGATTACAAGGATGTAACAGTGGGAACTGTAGATGCTGAAGACATTTAAACAAAGGACTCGGTAGTTAACTATTGCTTTTCATTGGACAGGAGGGAAAGAGAGGGTAGTGTGCTATGAGAAGAGTCTTCATTCAAGTGAAACCTGAACTTTATAGCTTAGTATAGGGAAGAGTATGTAGAAGAAATATTTTAAGATATTCCCTCTCTTCCTCACCCTCTTGCCCTCAAACGAGCCAACTGCATTCTGTGTGGCAGAAACAGGTTTGTTTTACATAGGGAAAGAGCTTGGATTTTTGGAGACGGCCTCGTAGTTTAGTTCTGTGCTTTTATTCTGATAGATTTAAGAAACCACTCAAAGTTCCATAGTCAATGATAAAATGGCCTGTCTCATCGCATGATCTACTAAAAAATGCACTTTCATCCTAAGATCATAATTGCACGGATTTCCAAGAAAAGGGTAAAAAAGATAGATTGACTCTGTAAATATGCTGTACGTTTTTAGAGGCAAGGCCAAACAATTCCCTTTTGAATGTAATAAACAGAAATTATTTGTCTTTCAAAAAGGCACCGCTAGGTAGGAGAAAGCTTTTGACTGCAGAGGAGCCCATTGAATGTGGAATGCAGGAGCGGGAAGAGGTGGGATGGCAGACAGCGTTCCAGCGGCTGGTGGGAAAGGTACAGAAGGGCAGAGAAACAATAAAGGATAAATGGAAACTTTCTAAAGTTTCCTGTAAATTCTCTTGTAATGGTTTCTTCTTGAAAGCATACAACCCACAGACCAGCTTTAAATAGTTGCAATCCAATTTGCCGAAATTAAATTAAAATAGGATTTTGAAGAAATTGAGACATTTAAGTTAGTTGATGGCTTTTAAACCAGGAAGGTGAGCACATGGAGAAGGTCCATGCAGCAGACTCATAGGCTGGGTATGTTTGGAGAACTGTTTTGGGGCTGAGAAATTACAGACTTCCTTTATGAATTGTGGTGGAAGCAGTTGAGTGTGCATGGACCCTGCAAGGGAGGGGTGTTCTCCGAGGTGATGCAGATGCCAAGGAGGAAGAATTACTGGTGAGCTTACCTAGAGCGGCTTGACGTGGCACATGCTTTGTATGTTATGATTTTAACATTGCATGTCTGGGAGAGCTCCATCTGTTGTTGGCACCTGCAGTGCCTGGTCCTCACTTACATCTTGAGACTTACGTAGAGCTTGAGGTCTGGCCGTGTAACTCACTGACACCCAAGCGAGCGCTGAGGCAATGTCTAAATACAAGATGACCACTCTGACAAACCTGCATATGGGAGGGATCTTTTCCACTGACCCCTGAAACTGGGCATGGTAGAAGAGGCCTGCAGAGAAACTGAGGGAATTAGGTGTAAACCTTGTGAACTTGTAATCTCAATTTTGCTTAAGAGCTGGCATCATTGAGAGAGAGAACAGTATCTCTGTTCTCTGAAGAGAAGCCTCTCTGAAGAGGCTTGAGTTCTATTGCCGTTGCCTGAGATATGGAGCATCTTCAGCAAGTTGTTGGGTTTTTTGGAGTTGTTTGCTTTATTTTTTCACCAGCTGGGTATTAAATACTGTTCCCAGCTGTGTCACTGACATGCTTTTGTAGGAGTTGCTGTACCTCTTTTTGTCTCTGTGCCTCCTGCCACACCTTGTGTGGAGGTTTTGGTTGTAAATTCTTCAGAACAGGGATTATCTCTTCCTGGGGTGATTATATGCAGCACAGAGTTAACTCTTCTCCAGTGAGCCATACAGGGAATTGACAGATGGGTGGCTCATACGTGATGATGCTTCGTTGCTTCTATGTGGGATAGCTAGCCCCTATTAAAAGCACCCTCTAAAGTCAGAGCTTTTCTGTATGAGTGGTACTTTGAGCGAGGACAAGACTTACGTTATTAGCTGAGTTAACTCAGTGGTGGAAACAAGTCCTAAGTAACTGTGCAGCTGCTAACACATTGCATCTCCAACCGTATCTAAGGCCACTAGACATTTTTGAAGTGAAAGCAGTGTTAATTTGAAGCTGTCCCCAGTGTTTGGGTCTCTTAAAGAGTGGTGTTCTCATCTGAACAAACTGTTCAACTCTTGCAGTCTTCTACAGCAGGATGTAAAGGACTTTCCCATCTTCTTCGAATTGAACTGAAATAGTATTTGTATGTTCTGGGGTGGGTTTTGGGGTAGGAGCAGGATAAGCCACTGTAATTGTGCCGTTCAGTAGACACAGCTTTGTTTATTTTTTAAGCTGGCACAGAAATGCAGGATAAGCTTAGCTGACCACAAGCCATTAAGCGTTATGACTTGAATTGAATACTGAACAGTATTGTTAAAGCATAAAGGGAAACTCTGGAATAAATTAACAGGTCATATAATATCTCACATTTCCCAGAAATGCAACAGCAGCCACTCATCTCTTTTCAACTGCTTCCCCAGCGAACGGTGAGATATTTCTGCTCTAACTCAAGGCATCCAGAAATCAAGACATTTATGTTTGAGCTGGTCACGGCTGGAGCCGTGCTCCCTTTGCAGTTTACAAGGTGAAATGGGAATCTCTAGAGGGTGATTCAGCTTATCCTAAGACAGACATCTAAGATGGATCAGATTAATTGCTCTCAGAAGGTGCCTGTTTCTCTCCACTGAAGGAATTCTGTAACCACCTTCTCCTCCCAGGTATGGGTGATTATCACTTCACTGACTTAAACGCTGGTGCTGGTGTACAACTGCACTGCTGTGACTGGAGCAGGATGGTGCTGATCACCATTTCCTTGCACCATTGGGATATTTGGGAGGAAGAGCGTATTTGGTGCTTACAGACTTCTGTTTGCCATCAAGAGATGGCAGGGCTTATGCTGCACATTGTGGACCTGATTGATCCATAATACATTTTGTTAGTTTTCCTTGTGTGAGGAATTCCACGCTTTAAGAGAATTCATATTGTACACCAATGGGAGTGGATGCAGGTACGTTCCTGTGAGAGGGCAGGCTTGTGCATCTTTTCTCTCTAATGGGCTACAGCAGATCTGAGAACAAAATAGCTGCTGTCTTTGCCCGCATGGGTGATTGTGGGACCTGGCTCCACGTTGATTAAAGATGTGCAAAAGCTTGGAGGCTGCCAGAGCTGGGATTGGGGCTGAGCTCAGGCCAGGATACAAATCCAGCTGAAAAGCAGAGTCAGCAGCCTGTGCATACTGTTAGGCAGTCCTGCCTGCTCTGTGTAATATATGCTCTTCAAAATAGGTAATGTCAGTGCACTGGGATATCAAAGCCTTCTGTAGCTGGACTTCATGCAACTGACATGTATTCTTGTAGTTGTTGTGTTTATTTGAGCTGGTTTAGGGAAGGGTTTTACACTTGTGTTCTGGAGCTATTGCCTCGCATTTGTATTTTGACTGACTATTTCTAGGAGGCGGCAGGCAAACTGCATTGAGGCAGAAAACTTTTTTTGTCTGTACACTGTCTGCTACAAATTCACATTCATATGTGTAATCCCAGAAACTTTGATTGGAAGACTGGAGCTCATTGGAGTAGGAACTTCCAGGATTAGACCCTAAAAATATGTTGTTATAGCAAATAATGTATATTACTGCTTAAAATAGCATAGTTATAAAGCAGTGGCTGGCATCCAAAGCTTGACATCCATATTTCTTTTGTCAGGATATTTTCCCACTAAAAGTGAATTAAAAACATAGAAATCAAGGTCTATTTAGGCTGTTCATTATTATTGCTTGGTTAAGTATAAACAATTTGTCAACACGTAACAGACACTTGGAGAGGATATTTCCTTGCAATAACACAAATCTGAAATTCTTCTGGCGGTTTCCTAACCTGGCACCCGCAACCTTGAATCCAACTGCACAACTCAGAAGTTTTGAAACTAGCCTTCTGAACTGGACTTTGCGTAAAGTTTCTCAGCAGTATATAATTATTCCCATTATACCTGTCGTCAATGATTCATTGACCGCTGAGGCATACATATGAGCTATTTTTCTCGATGACTTTTCGGGAGGATGATTCACCAGTTATAAGTGTATATTATCATATGACTAAAGAAGAAAAAAAGACAAATGGAGTGAAGTGCCACTGAGATTTTCCATATTAAAACAAAAAAGAGTTCAGTCAATAAAATAGTGATGCTTCTCCCACGTAAGGACAGCAAACATCTGTAAAGCTTCAAAGCAGCTAGAATCCATGCAGCTTTACTTTGATTTTACACTTCTGAAATTCCATATGCTAAAACCAGTGGAGTAAAACAAAGTAAATACAGCTGGGAAAAGACAGAGGTATATTAGCTTTTTTCTGAATGGCTTGACCTTTCTCTCTTCAGATGTTAGTCCTTCCCTATTAGTCACTAACCCGGGATCCTGGATGCCAGGGGAGAGCTCTTTCCTAGCTGAGCAACAGGGAGAGTAGGATGGGCCATTTGGCACAGCCGTGGTGGCAAGGATGCTCACAGCACATTTGTTCTGCTGGGTTTGGCTACAGGAGAGGGGAGAGATCCTGGACATTGACTCCGGTCGAATGACATCACTCCTGGGAAACGGTTGGGCAGCTCTTGGAAATAAAGTCATTGCTGTTAGCAGTTGGTGAAAACTCCAAGTAGTCACAGCACTACCTTGACTTCAGTAGCTTTGAATGAGTTTTGTAACCCACAGGTCGACATGAAGATGGGTAGCAAGTACCATTTAAGGTGCTGAGTGAAAGATAGACAGAAAAAACCTCTTCCACTGCAAAATCTGGTCAGCAGAGTGAGACGGTCTGTTGAGCAACAGGGAAAATAGATTTATGTGTCGCTGTTAGCTTCTGTGAACAAGCCAAATTGCTTTGGCACAAAACACATGATATTTATTCACAAAAATGTGGAATTAATTGCTGTCATCCACATTTTTAATGGGAACATATTTTATTTTTTGGTTACAATAGTCCTGAGCCTCAGTAATTATCAGGAGCAGGATGGCCCTGCCGTGTGCAGGGCCTGAGAGGAAATGGTGGTGGGTCCGGTGGGGCACAGAGGGAGCGCAACGGAAATGTCCATCCTATGGCAGCCTTTGAATGAAGGGGGTTCACTTACATCTTTGTGGAAGTCACATTTATGTCTTAATGCAAACTTCATTAGCTTGTTACCAAGAAAATAGCCTCCCAGACGTTTTACTTGTTTCACTGGTTGTTACATTTAGTTGAGTTTCCTCTTCTCTGGCTTTTCTTTTGAAAGCAAAGGAGGTGAATTCTCACCTCTCCTCCTCTCAGTCTGTATCTCTCTTCGTGGCTGACCTGACCCATCTTGAAACTGAACCATGGGTTTCCTTTGTATTTGATCCAAAATTTTATACCTAGATCACCCAGGCTCTTGCCAAACATTGTCCTCTAGCCATCTGAGGCTTTGTAGTCTTCTTCCTGTGCCACGCTGTGGCCCAAACTGTAGTTTGCAGCAGGGCACTCCTCTTGTGGGAGCCACCAAAACATCCTCCTCCTATGCCTCTGCTTGTGTTTGACTTGCCCCTTTCTTGGACCGCAGGAAAGCCTGCTCTGCTGTGGGCTGCTTTGGGATGGAACAGCACTCATTTAGCATAGAAATGTTGAGTACTCATTCCTTCAGTCTGCGGCGGAAGAGACGGAAAGGAGAAAAGGGGCATGAGGAGGAGTGAAAGCTAACTGAATTTGGGAGGGAGAGGCTGAGTTGAGGCAGGAGAGAGCACTCAGGTACTTGGTTTGGAAGGCACTTCCTCTGGGTTAGCAGGAGGCATTTCTGCTCTCACCTGAACTGGGCCTTGCATTTCTACAGTGTTTCTCCACACTGTTTGGTCGCTAACAGTGTGAATTGTAGTTATCCCTAGACAGACTGTCCCACGGTAATTGACTACTGGAGATGTTGAGCTGGGTTCAACGTGCAGTGTCCACATGTGCTGTGCTGCCTGATGTACACCTGCCAGTTTATGTTGATACTAGGTGTCTGTAGTCAGCGACAGCACTAAACTCTTCCATATTTCCATATTCTTATTGTACATTTTAGGACATAATGCTTTGCACTCTTCACAGTTTTGCTGTATCTGTGTTATCTGCTCCCTCCATTTCCCTGGTTAATGAAAAATTGACTCTGTCCTCACAGTGCTTTCATACATGTGCAGAAGAAAGAGATTTTTATCTGCAGAGACAGAGATCACAGATATATGAATTATGTGAGAGGTGAGCAGGTCATTCTGATGCAATTCCATGGAAACAAGCAATTACATTTATAGGCACAGTTGAGTAAGGTAATTTGGAGCACAGCTGGCCAGTAGCAGGGATTTTCTACTCTCTAATCATTGCCGTGGACCCACAGGCTGGAGGAAAGCCCAAGTTGAAAGGGTCACTCACAGGCCAATAAAAGAATATCTGTTGGCTGGGAACACCAGACTCAACAGTTTCAAAAACATGTTTTTCTTTATCTTGTTGAAACACAAGATTCACTTAGTCATCACTTATATGGTTGGGCTCCTATGATCTCACAACTACAAACCTTTTCCTTTCTTCTTCCTCCTCCTTTTTTTTTCCCCATTTTTTCTGAAGAACCATTTATTAAACATATGTTTTATTCCTGGCTGGGGATTTCCACTCAGTTTTCTGTGGTTGATATCCCAACGCCTAGAGAGTTCTCAGAGTAGGGTTGAGGAGGTCTTAGTCAGTGCAGCAGGAAAGAAGTCATGACTATTCCCTTGCATTGAATAGGTGGGTCAGAATTCCAGCTGGTGTAAATTTTCCTGGCCCATTGATCTGTTCAGATGGTATTTGCAGCTTCTTTTGGAGATGTGGAGGAGTAAAGCTTTGCTAACAGAGATGCTGACGGAAGTGTTCAGTACTTTTGTGGATGTGTTCACATTGCCAGAGCGGTCTCTTGATCTTGTCTCTGGGTTGGCTCTGTTGGAAAGGATGGTGCTGCAGTGCCTTGTCCATTCAAGTGAGTGCTGTATGAAAGTTTATGAAAAATACAGATTTGTCTGTCTGTACTTTCCAAACCTTTTTCACTATCTCCTAGAGCTTTGGCTCTTGCCAAAGTATCACTAAACTTTACTGGAACTGCAGGAATTCACTGAGTCTAAGTAAAGCTGTCCAACATATCTAAACTGCCGCCTTTGTTTCTGGAAGATTTCCATTAGTTTATCGCTGTGATCCACTTTTCCTCATCCCTTTCCAGGCAGAAACTCTGTCAGATTCTCTTTACTTCCCTGGTGAAATACTGCCACACAAGACTTACTCTAAACTCAATATTTCAACTCATCTTCATTATACAGTGTTATTATTATATTTACTATAGTGTCTAGAAGGCTTAAAATGCAGACACACAAAACAGAGCAAAACAATTTGTTCTGCCCTAGTGCTCATCTTTGTTGCTAGAGACTACTTTACCAACCTCCAGCTCCGTTTACTCACCAATTAAACCCAATCCTTGTCATTTTAATAGCACTATATAAATACTTGCTTGGAATAAGTTTTGCTATCTGATGTCATACTGTGTTGTATAGCTTTAATTGATACAGCTAAAACACAGCCAAGCTTTGAATGATTTTTCTTGTGACATGTCCTGTGCTAGGATATTCAAATTGCTATTGTATAATGATGACTAATTCATTAAATAAAGTCCGTCCAGTAAAATCTCAGCTTTGTATTGTACTCTTCTTAAGTATAAAATATCATTATTTCATCTCCATAATATTGTTCGTCTTTTGTCTCCGCTCAGTCCTACTGCACAATTATTTACCAGCATCTGTAGTATAATTTTTTGTGTATATTTATCAAGAACTGCAAGTATTGCAATTGAATTTGAGCTGTCAGCCTATGGCATACCTGGTGAATATGTCCTCAGCACAATGCTAGTATAACCTTGAGGAAGATTTTTTTATTGATTTCTGATGGGGAAAGTTCTGTCTTTTAGTATCTTCCCACTCTCGAGCTCTATGAATTTCTAATTTCTGTTTGGTCTCAGCTACTGCTCTCTCTCCTGAAGAAATTGTAATCTGAAGGGATATGTTTTGTATAAGAGCGGAGGCCAGCAGGTGGTTCATGGGGCACTCTTGGAACTGCTCAAGAGAGGCACGTGAAGATGCAGGTAAAAACACACGTCCCTAGTCTCAGCACCATGCATTGCTTTGTTCCTCCAGTCCTTGGTGTGTATGCTTGGTTGTGCCATTGTCTTGGCCTACAAGTTAGAGGTTGGGCGTTCCTGGACAGGGGATAGGCTGTGCCTTCATCACCTTGTACAAGGACTACATCGCTTACCTTGTTCAGCCAGAGTCATGGACCTGAGATTTTAGCTAGAACAATCCTTGCACAGGGGTTATTCCTGTGGTGAACTGATGGGGAGGGGCAGAGCTTGATTCTGCTCTCCCTCGGCCATTGACGAGGGAAGGGTAGGAAGGGGAGAGAAGGTGGCCAGCAGCTGGCTCCGAGGTGCAGTGGTTGTCTGCCTGCTGTGGTTTACACCTATTTACACTCAGTGAAGAGCCTAAGTAGCTGTAATGGTCAGTCTTTCATGAAGCTATTCTGACTGCCCCCTTGATAGTCCTCTGGTAGCCTTTACAAGTATCCAGTTTAAAAAGTTACCAAAGTGACATCTTCCGCACTACGGAAGTGGGAAGGACCCCAGAGGATATATTAACTGTGCCCGGCACTTCTCCCAAAGGTGGAACCATGCACACATCAAATGAGACCACCGCAGCAGGGAACGTGTCCGCTCCCCTCTCAGCATAACTACGCCTGGTTACACCTATGACTCAGAGCAAGAAAAACCACTTCTTTTACAGGACAGAGGGGCTTCTGGGGTTGGCATGGGGTCATTAACCCATGGGCATCACTGTCCCAGCTACAACTCAGAGTGGTATGCGGGCAGGACAGGCCTACCTGCACACACCCAGCTCCAAGAGGCTGGTGGTGACAAAGATGGGGGGACCCCCAGGGTGCTGGCTCCATCCACCTGAACATGAGGAGGAACTTCTTTACTGTGAGGGTGACAGAGCACTGGAACAGGCTGCCCAGAGAGGTTGTGGAGTCTCCTTCTCTTGAGATATTCAAAACCCGCCTGGATGCATTCCTGTGCAACCTGCTCTAGACTAACCTGCTTTAGCAGGGGGGTTGGACTAGATGATCTCTAGAGGTCCCTTCCAACCCCTACCATTCTATGATTCTATGATTCTATGAATACCACTGTATTCCCGAGGCATTTTCTAGGTTTGGTTTCTCTTTCAGTGTTCTTCCTTAGGCATGAGTTTAGCCTTTTGTTTCAGGTCAGCTCAGAGGCAAACTGGATTCTCTAGCTTATACTTTGGCTTGAGTAAGCGTTGTATTTGCTTTTGGCTTTTCATGAGCCAGGCTGTCTTTACATTTGCTTTATTAATTTATAATTCAGCATGCTGCAGCACTGCTTCACCTCTGTCTAGTGTTGTAGAAGCCTTTTGTTACTGTCATCTTTCTTGCCTGTCCTGTGCTCTGTGATGTTCATATACAAGATGCTCGTTAAAGAGGTACGTTAGAAAAGCCGAACTGCACCTCTGAAGTTATATACTCAATCAGCCTTTTTGCACTTTGCACCACAACAAGTGAGCCTGTTAGGCTGCTGTTTTTCATTTCACTGGGATTAATTATAGAGTGAGAAGGTATGTTTTATGGCAGTAAAGTGGAGGAGCAAAATCTTTGCTTTTAAACTCCCCAGTCTCACAGTCTGCAGGGAGAGGTCCGTCAGGAGAGACAGTGCCTCATCTAATTTTTTTGTGTGCATCAATTAAAACTTTTATACTGGGGTCTGAAACTTCGAGGGTTATGCAGTAACCAGAACCTGTGCTGAATGAAAACCCTAGGCTACAACAGACCCTGCTTAAGAAGACTGGTTCCCCAGATTCCTCCTGAAAGGATAGTTCATCTCATAAAAGCCATGCCTTGTACAGTGTCAGAAAGTATACAGACTGGGCAGGAAAGTCAGTAAAAGTAGGGTGTATTATCTAATGTAGGAAAAAGAGCTAAAACATTGTAGCTGTTTCACGAAAGCAGATCATGCCTGACTGATATGGAAACAGCAATGCCTGTGGTTTCCAGTGTCTACCTGACTACTGGACGGTGTAATATGGACTGTGTAATTGGTACCAGTATGAAACAATAGGTTCAGATCAGAGAAGAAGATGAGAGTAATAGGGATGGGATAACAATATTCAACAGTGTAATTTAGGAAATAAAACAGAGAAATTGATAAAGCAAACTTCAGAAGCATATACCAATGTTTACAGTGCCTGCAGAAACCATCACGAAGTCCAGTTGCCATGATGTACGGGCTTGTGAGCATGACCTTGTTCGGTACTGCCTTAGTCTTCCATGCCCCTCGATCCCGTAAGCCTTTAATGCCTGCCTCTATTCTTCATCTGCAAAGCGAGGATCCAGTATGACCTTTAGGAGGATGTGGATTGTCTTAAATTATGAATGTCTGTAAAGCACTTTGAAAACTTTGGATGGCTCTTGTTTCAACAGTACAAGGTTTTATCTGTACTATCATTGCTGTGTTTGTTCGGGAAGCGTACAATTGTTTTTATTTGCAGCTGTGGTCCCAGCTGAATGCTGCAGTTGGATGCTAGGGGATAGGTCTTCCATTAAAGCTGCATGTGGAGAGCTTGGCTGCCTCTAAATAGGAGAGCTGCAGTAGTAATGAGAAAGAAGGCTGCAGGATAGAGATACATAAATGCTAGTTGCAGCTTTTGCTTTATTCTCCCCTTTTTCTTTGTCATGAATCTGGCCAAGAAGAAATAAGAATTTGTGCCTGTATCTATTAGAGGAGCATGGCTGACATGTAAGATTCATTGGCACTAGTATGAAGGAGCAATTTCAGAAAGAGCTCTGGAAATAAATTTATGTGTTGGCGTTTAACTTATTCTGAACTGTTCCTCTACAAGAACTAATGAGCAGAACTGTGCCAATTAATCATTAACCTTTGCCCTTCTGTGCCACCTTTAGCAAAGATTCTTAAACCCTCTTTAAGGTTGGCACTTGATGCCTGTGCAACTGTGGAGTGGGAATTTTAATACTCTGCTTACAGATTGACTGGAGAGATGGAGGGATTAATTCCAAGTCTTGCAAAGTCAAGGAGAGCTTCAGTAAGACTCAGGCATGAGTGACAACTCTGCTCTACCCACATGGCTAGGACTGAGTTCCTACAAAATGCAATGCTGTGGACAGGAGGAGTTGAGGGGTTCCAGGAGAACTCAGACTGATGCTCAGGAGTGAAGCAGGGAATATCAGCGTGTCTCACTATCAGAGCTAGATGCAGCTCCCTGTGCAGTGGGAGCACACAACAGCAGTACACTGTGGAGAGGAGCCTGCAGGAGTATTATGTGGGGCAGAGTATGTTGGCCTCCATGACAGCTTCCGGCACTGGACGAAGACCAGAGCTCAGGTGATCTGTCAGTGGTCCAGGACACCGCATTGTCCACATGGACGATATCTTTGCAGTAGCATCTGCGTTGTGGAATTATCCCATGGGATCAGGTGCGACAGTACTGTGTATGGGAAGGGGCCGAGCAGTCTTGTCGCATATCTGAGAGTGTCTGTATTTCACCCAGCTGGGACCATCCTTGACCCTGGATAGTGAAGGAGGGTCTGCAAACACCTTTCTTTCCATGCTTTGCTCACACCAGTTCTGTGAATAGCCTTATGGACCGGCTTGTCAGGACAGGATGGTGGAGGCAAAATGATCCAAAATGAGGGAGGGAGCAGGAATTAGCATGGTTTTCACAGGCAAGTACACGTGTTGTGCTGTAAGTTTCCATTTCAATGTGTGGATTGAGCTTTCTGATCATGTTGTCAAAATCCGATCCATAGTGATGAACAATGATTTAACAGAGTTGTGAATGGAGGTGATTTTTCTCCTCCTTTGCTTTTTTTAATCCTCTGGATTTAGCAAAAAGCCTGCCAAATTATCTCCAAAGATTTTTGCTCCCCACAGGGCTGAGTTGCAGCCAGCAGGGCTCAATTCTTTATGTGTGAGGAGCCTTCGAGGCCAGATACTTTCTTTCCTTAAACCTCCAGGATGCCCAGGAAGTCACAACTTGGAAGTCATTACAAATGGATCATTAGATAAACCATGTTTATGTGTGAGATAGTCAACTTGGCGCTGACTTCTAATTCATGCACAGCTGAGGCTTAACACCGCTCCAAGAGATCAGTGTGTAATGATGCTTTTCCACTTCGCTCCAAGGAATGTTTCTTCTGCCCCTCCTGTTCCCCTGCCTCTTTTAGCTCTGGTTAACTGCAACGGAGAAAGTTCACTCATGGAGTTTATTCTGCTTTCTTGCAGTTTTGCGATTGGTTGCCCAAGGAAAGGCAACTCAGTCTGGTTTTCAAAGCATTTTTGTAGGAGTGAACTGAGTATAAAGCTTAATGGGGTACGTACAGTGTTACACACAATGAAGCTCTCGTGCTGTGCACTGAAGATTTACAATTATTTTAATTTAACCCAAATGAAAATATTATGAGCCAAGTGTTTTTGCAGACATCTTTTCTGGATGGTTGTTTGATTCCTTACACATCATATGGAAGATTTAAGTTGAGGTTTGGCCACTATATTCATGTATCCAAATGTGTTTTGGGCTTTGGTTTTTCAAAGCAAGCCTCCTCAGTTTTTGCAGGTGCAGTTTTTTGTCCTTGCAACTAACTTTACCTTCAAAGAGACATTTGGTGAGGGTAAAGTGGGACTCACCACAGTGTGCAGAATGGCACCATACAGTGGGCACCCAGAAACGTAGAGTGGGTTTGAAACACTCCTGCAAGTCTCTTTTCAGGGATGGGAAGAATCAGGCCAGCTGTGTTCTCTGGATGAAGGCTTCAGTATCAGGTGTTGCGGTTACTTCTCTTGCTTTATTCTGAAGCAGGAAGTGTGCTGATGTGGGCCTGACCTGTGAGGTGGAAATCTGTCGCTGCAGTGCCTTGGCCTTGGCAGCTGAGGACCCCGAGGCTGGTGGTGTGAAAGGCTACCCTCTCACAGGGTACTCTGGGCAAGCAAGGCTGTTAATGTGAAGCTCTTTTTGCCATGCATAGAGAGAATTAGTTGCTGCTTGTTCCCCCCAGAGTGCCTTTGTGTGAGCTAACTGAAATGACCCCTAGAAAGCAAATCCTGAGGCTGTTCAGCGCACACAACATGAAGAAAGGGTCATTGTGTCCTTGCTAGCTCTGCACCAGCATTCAGCTTCTGCGTGAGGTGGCCATAAAGTCAGTTATGATCCGGGGCTTGTGTTATAAGGAGATAATACTGGAGAGGAGATACCCAGTAGAGATTTTTTTTGTGTATTTGTTTTGTATTTGATGTTTGTTGGGCCTCATGTGGAAAGTCTGGGGGATTGTTTTAACTGACGCTTCTGCAGAGAGAGAAGATTTCTAGTAGACAAATGGGAGACGCTTATCCTCCCTTCATTTCTAACGTTAATTGGGAGTTTGGAGCAAGACGTTAAGGATTCAGCCAGGCACATTCTTGCTTGGACATGCCTCATTTTCTGTCCCACTGACGCGAGTGCTCAGGATTAGCACCAGAGACTAAAAGATCCAGAGAGGACATCACCCCAGTGCGCTGAGGCTTGGAGCTGGAGTGGCTGGGGTCGAAATCTTACCTACCTGAAGGGGAGCCTGTAGTAGGGACCTTGGCACAACGGTGACAGAGCTGTGGCTGACCTGGTATTGGGGTCAAAGCCATACGGCTGCTACAGCAGGGCAGTGGGAGAGGAGAGAGCCTGGGCTGGATAGAGGAATTGTAAGTTTGTTAGGTAACTTCCAGAACTGCTGTTGCTTCTAGCTGCTCCTGCCTGGTTCCTCTCCATAGCAGATCTCCAGAGGCCTGGGGATGCCGACAGCCTGACCCACATCCCCCCTGCCTCCACCACCCTCAACAGAGGGGTCCAGTGGGTCCAACAGGAACGGGAACTCGGGAGCAGTGTGTGGGCATCGGCTCCCAGGAGCCACCCTTAACCCTTTTCAAATGCCTTACCTTAATGTAGGAGGCTCTTTGGCAACTGCAACAGCATTTAAATTATGTTTAACAGGCTCGGCTGCTAAAGCCCCTCCTGGAAATGTTCTCTCTTCATATTTTAAATTCTAGCATCCTTTTCTGGAAATGAACAATGACGTGGAGATGCTCTAATTGGATAGAGCTTTGGTTGAGCTAGAATCAACATTTCCTTAACCTCTTATTAAGCCTATCATAAAGATAGATTTTTTTTTTTTGAGGTCATATTGTTAGCATGATGTGCTTGGCTTCACATCCTACGGAAGTGCTCAAAAGATACTAACACATGCTGAATTGAAGGAAAGAATGAATCTCAAGAATTTTAAGTCAGTTAAAAGTTTAACTATAAAACCTTGGTTGCTGAACCATCTGCTTTTAATCTTCCTATTGCTATGCAGTCTTCTGGGGACTTGGCCTTGGCAACAGATTTCCAGATCACTAAATTAATCTTGTCAGCTTCAGGAAGCACCAGAAAACCCTTGGGAGGTAGATTCTGCACTCAGTTACACCTGTGTGAACTCACCGCCCTCAGCCAGCACAGCGACACTACAATTTTTCTGTAGAACCGTGCAATCGAATATCTAGACACATGGATCTGCAAACTGAAATCTAGCTGGATTACTTGTCCAAAGCCTCTTACGGGTAAATGGCCATCGAACATTTGAAACAATCTGCATTATCATCAGGCAGTTTCCAATACCCATGTGGGTATTGAATAAAAATGCATAGCAACATTGCAAGAGCAAGTCTTTTACAGCAAAATTTTTTTTGATTGAGCCATTGGTTTATGTGCGGATGAGACATCCTCACTGCAGCTCTGTTCTGTCAGCAAGAGCTGTCAATATATACGTGGCCTGATCAAAATAGCCATAGCAAAGATCTGAAGCACAGAGTGTCTCTCTAAAGAAACCCAAAAAGTTAAACCTGTTTCAAGTTCCTTATATTTCGATGGCAAGCAGAGTTGGAAGCTGGCTTTAGACACCTGTTAGCTTCAGGAAACAGCCGTGCAGAAACTATAATTTCTTAATGTGCATGTCCAACAGCATGACAAGTGCTCAACAAATAATGCAATGGAGACGGCTGTTCTGCCAGAGGCTTTGCTGGTGTTTCACTGTAACAAAAGGTGCCATCTCTGCATTTCTGGCCTTCTCACTTAAAGGCTACAGCTCAGTGGATACCACTGAGCAGTGTGAAGAAGTGGTGGTGAAGGTCTGGGGAGCCCTTGTGCCTGAGCTGGGTTGGGGGCAGCAGCAGGAACTCGCGGTGCTGCGGCTCTGCAGCTGCCTCTGCCCCTGAGGAGCTGCCTGGCAGCTCTGGCAACAGCTGAAGGATTTTATTAGAAAGCTGCGTTTTCTGAAGCGCCGCTCTGCATCTGTGCCTTGTTTTGCTCCAGAACGTTTTCAGGCTCCACATGTCTCATTAGATGTAAAAGACCTGCACATCTCCCTCGTGCTGGGTATCTCCCGACGCTTGCTGAAAAAGCCTCTCCTGTGGGGCTGGGTCCCTTTGGAGCTTTGCCCTGGAGTAGCTGCGGTGGAGCCCCAGCAGCACAAAGGCGAAAGCAGAATTTCCAAGTTGTTTTTCTTTTTTAATTCTCAGGGAAAAGCCTTTAGAAGAATCCTGTCAGTCTCAGTTGTGAAATGTGACATACAGCCTAAAAATAGCATTTCGGTGAGAGCTGAGAGTGTCTACAATGAATTGACTGGAGGAGCAGAAGCTGGCAAATGCACACTGCTCAACATTTCCAAAACTAATTTTCCACATCAAGTCTCCTTTTCCTTTTCTCTGCGCTGTTTAAACAGGAATGTAAAAAGAAACTGTTAAGGAAACCCACATATGTAATTGTTAGGGGAGGAAGAAAGTTTTGTGGCTGAGAAACAGGAGAAGAGCCAGATGATCCTGTTACTTCTCCTGCCACAGACTTATGTGACCTTGGCAAGGCGGCATTTCCCATATCATTGACTAATATTGGCTGTTCGTTCCTTGGACACTCAGTGTGGGACCGTCCAGACGGGTGTTTTCAGAAGCGTTGAGGAGCCAGATTTCCACTAGATTGCTCAAAATAAGAAGATAACATTTTTCAACGCTGCTCCTGGACTTTGCGTTCATCTAGTTAAAGTGGTGAAAGTCACCTCCTCTGAGAAGGGAGTGATGGTAGCTGGGACTGCAGTCGGGCGCTGGCCGTGGAGCTGTGGTCTGTCATACCAGCCGAGCATCTGTTCTTGTTGTCCCAGATTTCCTCACCTGCAGGATATTCAGTCCTGAAGAGTCAACAGTGAATTCCTGTATTTAAAAAAACTCTGTACCCAGAGGAGCGGGGGAATAGTAAGAGTCCTGAACTGTACAGTCTCCCCATTAGACTCCTATTTCTCAAGAGAGTTCTATTTCTCAAGTGCAATTTGCTGTCTGGTGTTTTTGTCTAATTTCTATGTGAGTAGGTGGAGCCTGGTGTGGGGCAATGAGGGATCTCTGCTGGGTAAAGAACAAGCAACGAAGCCACCATTCCCTAGAAGGGAAAAGAAGAGGTTGTTTGTGTCCTGCACCTTCCCAAATTATGAGGGAAGGCTTTGAAGTACAAAAATAGTTGCTGTATTATACACATATTGTAGGATGTTTACCACTGGAGGCTAATGCCTAAACAATGAATTTCCAAGCCACTCCAAATGTGATCCAGCTTTATTCTAAACAGTCATGAAAAAAAATCCTGATTACAACAAATGAGACTCTGCTATTTGTTTTCTTTTCACAGTTGGAGATTCTGTACACACAGAGAAGTTGCTTGGGGTCTGAACGTGTTTATCCTGCCAAAAATAAATGTTCTAAAAATGATCACTTAGCATTCTCTGCATCTCTGCATACTTATTTACCATGAAGAATCTGCTTACAGAGCTTATATTGTATTTTTTTTACATTTCAACTTTAGTGAAAAAAATCGAACGTGCTTCTTTACCAACACCCATTTCTACTGAAAGTCATAAAACTGTTTTGCAACTATTTTTGTGTGGGCTGTGGTTAATCTCCAGACAAGTTTATTTAGCAACCAAAGGTGATACTAAGAGCCAGATTCTCAAAGCAGCCTTCTAAATACAGCACGGTGTTTGGAATGGCTTCTGTTTGTACGTGCAAGAGCTTGTAAACTTGCAAATTTTAATGAATACAGGTGGGTTTGTATCCAGTATTAGTAAATTTAGAAATAATAATATTAGACTGTTGAACAAAATTCACATTACAAGAGCAGTGTGTGTATCAGAACAGCCTTTTTCCAGGACGCTACAGGAGGAGACTGTTGGAGGGTATTTCAAATTCTGGATGTTCTCACCCCCACCCATGATTTTTCCTCTGCTACGAATACTGGTTTATTTGTGAGTTTGCGTATTTACAGAGAACCTTTGTTGTTGTATTTGACTACTTTCAGATGGTGAAATTTGATCACCACGTTACAGAAAGGGAAACTAGGAAAGAGAAGTGACTTGGCTGAGGTCACATAAGATGTCAGGGGAGCTTTGGAAGATGCTCTTCCTTGGGAGATGCCAACTTTTTACCTGTTACCATCTTGGCTCCCTCTCGCTGTACATCTTTGGGAGAGTGCAGTGGGCTATTGACCCTATTGCTCTGGGCTTAACAATGGTCTCGTGGGGAAGTTTCTGCAGTTCTTCCACTCCATCTCTCCATATGCTAAGTTTGTCTGTTCCGTTGCAGACCTTTAGAAACCATTCAATGAATTGCTAATTTGCAGTGGGAGGAAAAAGCCTCTAGAAGCCTTGCAAGTGCAAGATCACAGAGCACTTAGAAAAGCAGAAGCACGGTCTCCGCTTCGGCAAGGGGCTTGGAAACCTTGCTGTCTGCCTAAGGCTTTTTTGATGTTGGGAATCCTTGCTGACCTAACACAGCTGAGCAGGAAAAGTGGCGGACAGGAGCTTCCTAACCAGGGACAGAGGAGCACCTTGCAGGTACTGTGCCCTGCAAGCGAGAGGTGCGAGCAGCCGTGGCTGCCTCCTTCTGCCGTGCAGGCAGGTTATGATCTCTCAGCATGGGCCTGCTGGGGCCAGCAGCTGTGCTCCGCTCAGTCAGTGGGAGATGGTTTTGCCATGAAGTGTAATACTCTTGCTTAATCTTTGGAAAGAACTGCCATGAGTCCTGTGTGGAAGTAGATTATAGACACGTGAATGAGCTCTTACAGGGTTACACATTACTGCAGGTACCAGCTACTCCTCACTGTTTCCATGTATGCAGGCTCTTAGTCCTCTATCTCTGCGGACCAGGCTACCCTGAATCACATTACAGGTATTGTGGGGTCACACCATGCATTTAACATTTGTTTTGGTGCTGGTAACCTGCTGGCAGAGCTGAGGAGCAGTCAGGCTGCCCGTGTGCGAGATGGGGCTGTCTGCCGAGGAGTCCCTGCGGCTGAGTAGCTCATGTGCTTCCTTCCCCTGGGCAGCGGGAGCTTTCTGCCAATGCTGGCTTCTGCAGAGGCTCATCGCTGGAGCTGCTACTGTGGATTTTCCTTAAAGTAATTTTTAAACAGTTGGATAACTTTCAATCTACTTTCCGTAAAGCTCTAAGAACTCTTCTTTCATCTCTCTCCTGACTGCAGAAGAATATAGATTGCATCCCTTAGCGAGAGAGAGGGATGGGTATATTTCTTCTCTTGCCAGCTTGGTGCTAGGCCATGGGATTTCAGAAACCATTCAAACTGCTGCTGCCAGGGCCAGGATACAGGGAGAAGAATCTGACTTCCCCTCTGTCCAGTCTGTACGGATGCTGCCGTTCAGAGCGATACGAACCAGAGTGCTTTGTGCTGCTGGCTATACAGCCTGTTGTTAGTTAGGATATTTAATTGTGATGCCCTAGGCTGCTCCGTCATTACCTTGTTGTGTTACATTGGAGGGCACAAGGACAGTGAGAGGCAACTTGGAGGACAGACAGGACATGGAATATTGCTTTTGCAGTACGGCTCATATGAGCAGGTTTGCTGAAGACAGCCTGAGAACTTGGTACCAGCGGTTGAGAATAGCAGATTGCCTGAAGTAGCATTGCAGAGACTGTGCTGCTTAAAAAAGTGCTTAAAATGTGCGCAAGAAGTGAGCACCAACAATGTTAGAATAAAAAAACAGATAGCAACACTCCCGAAAATCGCAGCTGTACTGTCCTGCTTTGGCTTGTCTGCCTCGCAGCCGGACAGAGCCTCTTAACCCCTTTTGAGGTAAAAGCACTATTGGTGTCAGTCAGTGATGAGCTGTCGGTTGGGTGGAGGCACTGTGGCCCTGAGCAGGCCTGACTTTGCACAGCCAGGGATGTCGCACAGTCTGTAGTGACAACACCCATAGTTACTACTACCAATGTGTGCTCAAGTGTGTTGTGGACTCAGGTGCTCAGCGCTGTTGCATTTTGCCTTACTGAGTGCACCAGCACACTCATACACCTCTGAGGGCACCGTAATTCATGCCACAACGAGCTTTAAGGACACTTTGCCTTTGAATTACTTAGAAAGGGATTGGCATCCTCCCAGCCAAGCAGGTTAATCTCTGTTGCTGTGACTCTCTAGCATGAAGACAAGGGTCTCCCTTTACAGACAGAACACGGGCAGGGCATGCTGGTTAATGGCAGATAAATACGTAATTTTATTTTTTTAGCTTGTCTATCTCAGTAGGTGTATATTATTGAGCCAGTGTTATTCCACTTACTGTTCATATAGAGGATGTGATGGTCAACTGTAAAGCTGAGGAGAAGCTCTCTGTGCTCACAGTGAATAGTAATCTAGCTGCTAAACTCTTTGCTGTGCTGTTGTCAGATGTCCCTGTCCCCACGGAAGGACGTAGTGCACTAAAGTGCTTTCGTTATCATGGCACTGACAGTGGAGCACATCTAAATAGAAGTCACTTGTCACTTAACGTGACTGACAGTTGCTATGTCATAGCTCGCACAGATACCTGATGTTGGGGTGTTTAGCAGTTCTTCTGCCCCAGTTGTTTTCCAGGCTCTCTGGAGGCCACTGGTCCATGTGTTACACGCTGCTTGGCATGAGCTGTGGCTCCATTAAGAGTGCCCTCGTCTGTTGTCACCGTAACTTGTCTTCTGACAGCTTGTGTTTGAATCCAGTGACTTAGTGGAAATGGTCTCACATACAACAGCCATTTCACCTTCTAAAGCAGGGATGTTCGTTGCAGTTTGGATGCCGTTACAGTTCCATGACCTCAGGAGACAGCTCTGCATTAACACTGCCAGACTGGGAATAGTTGGCATTGGGCAAAAATTGCTATTGTGTCAAGGATTTGGCCTGGCTCCCTACATGATGGGAAATAGGCGCAGAGCCCAGGCAGCATAATGCAGTTGGTTTCTTGCTGATTTTTACCTGCCAAATCTGGAGCAGAATAAGTAGTTATGGCTGATGTCATTCTTCTTTAGGTTCTTATTTATTTTTACAGACATCTGACTAGCTAAATTAGTGAGATCTAAACTCATCCTACATAATTCTATGCAGATACCTGACTATTTTAACATTTTGGGTTCGGGGAGTAAAGTACATCCTGACCTGCCTGCCTTATAAAATGCCTGTGGTCTAATTGAAGAGCTCATAATTTTTTTAAATAACTAGTTGAGATTTTTCTGTTTCCACTGCAAAGCAGCTTTTTCCAGCTTTTTTCGCCGTTCCACTAAAATGAAGAGCACAAGTGTATCCAAAACTTGCTTTTAATGTGGTCCTGGCACCATGAAGTACTAGGTTCAGTAATGCAGGCAGGGTAAACTAATCCAGATCCCATTTTGTAATAAGAGAAGGATTTCCCAGTGCTGGAAAGACAATAAATTACGCACATATTGATATACTTCTGACTTCACGTGCATCCTGTGTGACATGTTGCCATTTCTTAGGCTGAGAAATATTCTGTGCTTCAGCCACAAAAGTCAAATTCAACAGTGGTTGTTCCCTTCCTCAGCCTGCAGCCCTTGTAGTGAAACACAGCTTTCTTCCCATCATCCTCAGAAGCGGAGCTCAGCTGTGCCCTCCTCCAGCACAACTGAATTGTGCTTAAACTCCGACAAGCAAAAAGGCTGGTTATTTTGGCCTGGAAACTCTGTTTCAAGTCCAGGCTGCCTGTACAGGACCGTTTCCCTGCTGGCCCTCTGCCTTCCAAATAAAACAGCAGCGCTGGGCTTGTGTGCTCCTTTGGGTTGCAGCGGCACCAGAGTGGCAAGCAGAGCTGAACGAGTCGGGTCAGTCCCTTTGGTGCTTGATTTTGTAGCCCTAGAGCCCAGATCCTGAAAAGAGATCCTTGAAGAGAGACCTCTGAGCTCATGCAGATCAGTTTGCAGGACTGAGCCTCGAGAACCACAGTAATTAATAACAACTTGGCAAGACCATCCTGGATTTCAATAGCAGTTTTGCACTAGAGCAGGATGAGAATACGGCATTAAAATAAGGCAGACAGTTCACAGCAGGCTGAGGAGAGAGGCCAAGATCAACAGGATAAAACTCTCCTTTTACAAAAACTGCCCCGAACCTTTATTGTCCACACACAGGGCCTTAATTCAAGGCTTGTTGAAGTCAATGGGGGAAAAAACCTCATTAATTTCAATGGGTTTGAATCAGTTTGAACCCTAGTTCTGGCCAGAGGACAAGTGTTTATGAGCTGGCCATGGATGAATTTAAGCTGGAAGCTAGAGGACGGTCTCTGACTACAGAACAGGGAGGTTCTGGAGCCACCTTCAGCAAAAGGGGAGGTGGCAGAAATCTCTTAATAATTATTAAGATGGAGCTTGATTGAACTATAAAGGAGCCTACGTAATACGGTGGGGGGTGATAGCAGAGGTCTCTGGTCCGTTCCCACCCAGTGGCCCCGCTCTAGCCAGGCGGCAGGACACTGGCCCGTCACATTCCTTCTTTTCCTGTAACTGCTGTGCAGAAAACCCTATTTAAGGCAACTGCTGTTTTATGCTTCTGGCATAGCTTCATTTCAAGGAGATTATGTATGTCAAATTATTGAGTATTGGGGGATATTTTGTGACAAATGCTACTGACGGGTTCCACACAAGCACCACGCTATCTGCTATTTCATCTTACATGGCTTTCTTGTTATTGTACTGACGACATATGATTTCCAGTCATGCTGCTCTTTCTGTTACAGAATGTATGCTTAAAATATCTTTTCCTTAAGCCCCTTGCATTTCAGCTGAGCTCTCGTTCTCTCCCCAGCACGTGTTCTTACAAGTCCCTGAAGGCCACAGTGACATGAATTTCTGATGGTTGAACTTCAATGTTTGGTGTTTCTCAGATTTTGTGACTGTGCCTTGTAAGTGGCTTTGATGTGGTTGGGCCGGCATCCTCACTGCTTTCCCAGATTGCCATCTTCTTCCTCAAAGCTTCTGCTTCTTTGCTGTGTTTTACTTTGCTTTTTGAAGTAGAGGTATGTCTATGTCCTACCGTGAAGCTGGATGAGGATTCGCTGTGTGCTCTGCAGAGTGCCGCGGCACACTGGGTTGGCAATCCCTCAGCCTCCATACCCGCAAAGAGGGATGCTCAGTTCTGGCATCTGAAGTGGGCACAGTTTACAGCCAGTGTATTATTTGTAAGCATCTAAAGTACAGAAAATCCATTTCCTGAATGTCAGTGCAGTTAGTAGGAACCACATAACTAGGTATTTTAAGGAGGCGCGTGTTGTTGGTTGTTATCGTGAGTCTGTAACTGTTCTCTGCTCAGAGTTCCCTGCTGCCGTGTAGTGCTGTCACTGGCTGGCTAGTGTACAAAATGTAGTATTAGGCCTTTAATTAACATTATATTAAATAACATATATGCGATTCAAATAGCATTCAGTCCTCACTACTGAAATTAATCAAGACTCTAAATGAAATGAAACCTACTTTACTGGCTATTGAAGTTAGCCTGCTTTAGTGGAAGAATCATAAATTGCTCGCTGTAAACATGCTGTAGTACTGAACATAGCTTTGATCCAGTTTTGATTTCTCTTAAAATCCCTTACAAAACAAAATTACTTTGTACTGTCAGATATTTAACTTTCTTTTATCTGACATTGCGAAATATAGCTAGTGAATTTCCAGTATCTCTCTCCTTACAAAACATAACCCAAATTTAACAGTGTCATAGCTTTTCACAGACAGTTAGTAGTACTGTTTGAAAAAAAAAAAAAACAAACCACAAGTCAAAAAATAACACTTATCCTCAGTGGATGTAAATTAGAAAATTATTTCAAAGAACAAATGATGTTCTTTCTTGCTTGTCTTTCCTTAATCCAGAGTGGAGTGTTGCCAGCGGTTAATGAACTTTTTAAACAAGATTGTTAAAATGAAAGATCTGACACAGAATTTAGCAAAATCAATAACCCTGCTAAAAATGCTGTTAATTTGTGTGGATTAGACTTTGATGCTAATGACATGGTAAAAAAAACTTATCTCGCCTAATTTAATCATCTCTTATGTCACACTGAGAGCCACATTGTGCTCGAATATAGACCAGCATAAACCTGGAAGAATCAAACCCAGTGGAGTTATTCTGGATTTGCACCAAAGTAAATCAGAGCAGAATCTGGCTTCTTTTTTCTTTTTTTTTTTTTTCCAAAAACAAAACAAAAACGTGAGTGCTCTGAAGCACGTTCATGATACAGATTTGTTTTTCTTAACAACTGTGAAACAAACTGGCTTAGAGCTTGTGCCAAATTTGGCTGAACTCCTGCCAAGTCTAATGTGCTGATTTGTATGGCAACATTGGCAACTGAAGCGAACGTTTACGTTGACTGCTACGTTACACATTTATACAAGACTAGGGAAGTGGTTCCAATTACCTCCTGTTCTGCTGTGTGACCACAGCGAGTCTGAGGGAACAGTCATCTTTTAATGAGCTTGTAATGAAACGCTTGGGCTGAGATTTAAAAGCCGTTTACGGGGCATACGGTGTATTACGGCCTTTTATCAACGCTACTGTGAGCATGGCATGTCAGAAACCATTTTGGTGGTGGGAATGAAGCTATTTGTTTTATGAATAAGTATAGTCACAGCTATTTCCTGCGCATTCCAGGGATGGAGAAGTCGCCTTGCCAATTTGCTCTTGACATATTTACAGACGGAGAAGCCACCTTTGGACTAGTTTTTGCAAACATCATGTTCCGTTATGAAAACGTTCCCAAGGCTGAGGGTGAAGAGTCTGGCTCAGAATATCTCCAGCCCCAGACAGCGCGGGCCAGTGTCTGATCTCAGCCTTGCTGGAGAACGTCTGAAATAATTCCATTAACTTCTCGGCATATGTTCTGGACGAGCAGTGGAGTAGCTGAGGTTAGAGTCTGACCTTAGAGTCTTCAATAGGTCCAAAGTGGGCTAAATTGCTGGATTTTTATTTTCTCTGTTTTCTAAGTAGGAAATAGCGCCAGCGAGTCCGTTTATGGGCTCTGCTTTCTTAACAGTGAGAGTCTGGAAACTGTAAGAACGTCCACTAGTATCCAAATTCCACAATTAATGATGCATTCCCAGAGTGGAGGGGGATTGCTGTGGTTGCCAACAAGGGCTGGCGATTCCACTTGTCAAAAGCAGTATTGCGGAGCAGACAACTCCGAAGGCAGCTCCAGCACCATTAGGGCCATGAATAACGAACAAAATGGATGCTCAGTTCTGGTATCAGCCAAGCTTCTAAGTCCATTCTTAAATCCTGCTACTAAAGCTCATGCTAATGTACTGTACTGAGCAGAGTTGGCCTGCTTGATTGAGGTGAAATCGTGCTTAGCAAATAAGCAAACAAATGAAAATTAGGCAGTGACTTAATTAGACAGTTTTAATAGGGCCCTGGAAGGTGATGGGAAGATTCCCACTGCCCTTTGGTGAACCTTAAATGAGGCTACTGTTACTGCGTGGGCCTGTATCTGGTACAACAGATAAAAAGGCAAATAACCTCTCTAGGAAAATGGTTACATTGGTATCGCAGTGCGGCCCACTTTAGTGCTCGAATGGAGGTTTTTTCAGTTTGCTACCAAAAGGTGTTTGCATTTGAGCCAAGGTTGTGTCTCTGCTAAATGCCACTCCAGAGTAAAATTTTTATGACCAAGTTCTAATCTCTTGGGAAAAGGGAATGTAAGAGAGGTGCTAAACTCCTCACATGGGCCTAAATACAGACCAGATGGCTTTACTGGAAAAGGAGATGGCTACTTTTTATTAAACGTAGTCATGAGTAGGCAGTGCAGATGTTACAAGGATGTGGTGTTTAGGTTGCATTTTGCAACAGGTAGATTTCCTGGCACTGGAGGTTGACAGCCTAGTATGCAAAATTACTAATGTGTATTCTGCTTGCTCTTACACGTCCGCTGCCGTTTTTGAAAAATGATGGGGTACCACCACAGCAGCAGCTGGCCTGTTTTCTTTGGTTTTTTATATGCATATCATCAGGTATAAATGCCTATTCTCTAGTAACAAGCCTTAATGATAAACCTTGTTAGTAGCAACTAAGATACAATAACATGATGGAACTCTCTAATAATAGACAATGTGGCTGAAAGAGATTCTGGCAGGTCATCTAGTCTGTGTGTCTGCCCCGGTGTGCTGGGCATAGTGCTGTGGAGGGGCAGGAAGGACTGCTACCGAACGCCTGAGGGTTTGCTGCTGAATGCCTGAGAGTTTGCTGCTGACTGACCAACAGCAGAATGCATGAGCCAAGGGGTTATTTTGTGTGTTTGGTGGGTAGGTGGTGTCTGTAGTCTTCCTTAGCAGGGAGTTAACCCTGTTTGTGATAAGCTTTGCTAAAACACATCTACTACTGAAATCACGGGCATTTGCCACTGGCTTTGTGACTAGCCAAAATGACTCCAGAATGAGGTTGTCGTGGAAAAGGAAGGGTTTTAAAACAGACCTCAGCCAAAGCCTGTGGAAATTGTGGACTTTCTTGTGGTTTGGATGAAGCCTTCTTACAGGATAACACTGGCAAGTATGTCCTCGATGTGCGAGGGCTAGATGCCTTCTGCGGGTTTTGTTGTCTTCCATCAGTTGTGGTTAGGGGTGTGATTCTGGAGCATCTTTTATCCTCATTGGAAATGCACAAACAATTCAGGTACTGCTCGGAGGCAGAGGGGCTGCTTGCTGGGGCCTCGCGCCGGGACAGAGCCTGCCCGGCTCCCCAGGAGGAGGAACAGGCAGCGGTGCTGGTGAATGCAGCCCAACCTGCCCTGTCAAAGTGCATCTTGCTGCAGCCCTCAGCAACGCCTTTGAAGCCAAATAGAAACGGGACATCACCAGTAATGCGAATGGCTTGTGGTGTAGGTTGTCAGAACTGGCTTCCTTCTAATGCCAAGTGCCAGGCAGGAGCATAGCATTCCCACAGGTCAGAGATACAGGAACAGATCTGGAACAAGTAGACTTTATTTTTTAAGGGCTGAATGTGTCAGCCTGTTGTGAGGAGGTTTCTACTAATAGACATCTGGATCTCAATGGATCTATGCTGTCACTTGATGGAGCGAAATATTTGAAATGCAGCAAAATACATAATCACTGGATAGGAAACATGGGAGCAGATTCGTGGCATCCTGTGGTTTCAATAAATGGTGCTCTGCATATCATTATCACATAAGCTTATTGGACAGGGATTCCGCACAGATCTTGAGCCTCTTGTTGCTACAGGTTACGGATGGCTTTCTCAAACACTATAGTATCATCTTGTTGGCTTCTTGAAGTTGATAAGTACTGATTGTATTTCTGTGTATATGTGTTAAATATATAAAAAGCAGCAAGGCTGGAGACGTGACTCAGGTCATGAGTCAAAGAAACAGTGGGATTTTTAAGTAAGTCTGATGGTTTTCTTTAAGGCCGACAATACATCTGAGAATCTGACATTTATCTATGAATGCATTCCAGATTTGCACACTGCATATCAAACTTAGGACAAGCCTAGGGAAGGGTGGGGTAGCGTGCTGAGATACTGTATCCAACTTGCTCTCCTGCCCACAAGTAAAATTCTTTCCATCTGAGTCCTCCTGAGGTAGTGCTGGGTGAAACAGAGCCCTTGGCAGAAGATTGTCTTGTCTGTGCTCCTGCTGCTGAATCGACTAGGAAGGTTCGCTTTCTTTTCTTCCACTTCTGCCTCCCCTCTAGCATCCTGTCTGCCTCCGAGGGTGGTGCCTCCCATCTCCTGTTCTCACCAGGGTGGGCAATTTGTGATCTTGCTTGCCTGCTTTTTCTTTCCACTTGTGCTGTTGGAATGGCCCCTGGGATTAAACAGGACTTGTCTCCTTCCAGGTGGCTGTCTTCACAGCCTAGACCCACACTGTGTCCTAATGCAACTCCTTTACTACTCAAACGTATCCATGTGATGATCTTGGAGAAGAGAAGGGGAGGCAGACCCTGGTCATAGCCCTCCCAGGGCTCCTGCTCACCAGGCTCGATGTAGGTACATCAGTTGCGTCATTGTGTGGGTACAACAGTTGCATCTCAGGGCAAAGCATCTAACTAAGGTGTTGCTGATGCATAAGCAGAAAGCAGGAATGACTCTCTTCTCCCCAGGACTGTGCTGGCTCTGCAAGCTAACAGGAATGGCAAGCAGTAAACGCATCCATGTGGTTATGGAAGTGAGAGGCTTTGAGTATGAATTTATGTGGTGATCAGGTCTAGTAAGTAGGCAGTGTTTAAAGATGGCAATCACTTTGATGGCCTTATCTGCTCTTTGAAGCCAAGGAGCCACTCCCAGCCCAATACACACGTAGACACTCCATCAGATTCTGCATATCTTCTCTGCAAATACAAGGGGCTGAGTTGACTCAGCTGGGACTGGAGCCTGTGACTCCCGAGTGTGGGTGTGCTTTGTTTTTCCCACATGCATGCCGAGTGGCTAGAGCTGGCATGGAGCGGCAGGGCTGGCATCCACGCAAGGGGTTGCCCAGCACACACAGGCTGGGCCTTGCTGATTAAAATGCCAGAGGAGGTGGCATCCCCCCTCCTGGCTGTTGCTACCTCTCCCTGGCAGTGCAAAACTTATGCCAGGTCCGCAGTGATCTCCATTCAGACCCAAAGGTGGTCAATAGCTCACAAGGATGTTTCTTAAGAACGGCTTCAGTTATCATACATGGCTTTCAAGTGCCCACCACCACCGTGGTAGGACTTTGCCCTCAAGCTGTGGGGTTGCCAGAACTGGCTCAGGGTAACTCAGCATTGAGCCGTTGCTCGTGGGGTTCCAGTGGGTGGTATGTGGGGAAGAGATACAGATCTGGGCTGCAGTCAGACAGCCAGAAACATCAGGAGTGATAAAGCAGTGCAAAATTAGTTAGAAAGCAACTGAATATTTTTCCTCCCTCCCCCTCACATTTTTTAACAAGCTTCCTTTGCCACTAAGAATTTAGTCCTAGAGAAAATTGGCAAATGTCTGAGAGGCAGACGTACAGCTCCACCGCTCTGGGGAAGGAGCTGGGAGAGGGCTTACTCTGAAAGGAAGGCCAGCAAGAAATTGCCTTGTCATCTACATTTATTAAGTCTTTCTAACCTGTTAGTTAATGCAGCAACAGCGCTCTTCAATAGCTACAGCTTGGCAGGCGTTTAAGTATTTCTAAGATATTTTATTTGCCCGTAAAAAAAAATCACGTAGGATAGTAGAAGGCTTGTATGTAAATGGAGAGAATGGGGATTATGGGCCAGGGAACAGCCCATTGAGTGATCCATGAGCCTGTGCAGTCCGTCGTGCTAAACTTCATGTGGCAGTGCCTGATCGTATGTTAAATGATTTAATAACAATGTACTAAAAGTCCTAATAGCAGTGGATAGCTTTTTCTGACCCAAAGAATGTACATTCCACCTTGAGGCAAAAAAAAAAAAAAGAGAGAGAGAAGGAAGAGGGGGGGGAAAAAAAGTTTTGTGTTCGTAAATGCTGATTTGAAGCCAAAGGATTTCATGTCAAAAGTCTCTCAGATCCCTACAGTAATTGCAAGCAACACATGCAAGATCTGAGCTCAAATAGCTCCAAGTGTTGAAATTCAACCCATTTCGGGTCAAGAAGCCAGCGGGGAAATGCAGTCTTTGTTAAAAGACAGTTGAAGCTAGTTTAGAGCAGATACAAAAAATGGCTTGAAGCTACAAAGCAAGTTGTCAGAAGCGTGTTTCACTTACCAGGCTAAAATGCAGTTAGGGCCTGATTCAGCTCTTATAAAAAATGCTGGAGGTGCTTCCATCGATTTCCCTGGGTGCTGAGTCACCAGCAGCTGCTGAGTCACCAGCCCTGAGTGCCAGTCAGGACTGTCAGAGCTCTAGTTTGAAGGCAGCTCTGATTCAGCTGGGAATATAAGCTTATTTTTGTGTAGAATATAATGGTGGTTTGTGTTGTTACCTTGCCTGCAGCAACACTGTGCATATCGGAATCGCCTGACAGCTGATGAAGTGAATGTTTCTTAAAAATACCTTCTGAAATGACAACTGCTTTTTGTCCCCAAAATATGTCGGAATTTTACAGTGTTTCCTCCTTGGCTTCCTCTCCCACCTTCTGCGGCAAAAACGTGACGAAGTAAAGGAAAAAAGCGGCTTCTTAAGAACTAGAAGTGAACTTACTGCCAGTTGCTTTCTAACAGTGTATAATCAGGAAATTTCAGGAACCTGAAAATGGTCAACTTTTACAGTAATAAAATAAAAAGAATTGTGCATAGGAAAGACATTCCAACCCAGTTCTGAGAGAATAGGACAAAATTGTCAGGGCAGCCCAGAGAGGAGGAAAAGATTATTTCAGCTGAGTCGTTCACTACATGGAGACTTGTTTGTAGCAGAAATTCTCGAGAGAGCGGGAGCTGCTGAGGGGACCTTGGTTTCAGCAGCGCAGGAGCACACTAAGCCGGGATGTGAATCTGCCCTCTGTGCTGGCACGCTTTAAAATAACAGCAGGATGTGCTGAGCGCTTGTTTTGGAGTAGCTGGATGCCCTGGAGGGACTGTTTGTGAGTCCATCAACAGCAGTTGGTGCTTCTGGAGAGTAACAAATGCTAATGTAGGTGGCACCGAAATAACCAGGAGCCGGAAATGCCCCTGTGTGGTACCTGTGGTGACCATTCCTGGGTGGGCAAGAGGGTGTGAAACGTAAGAAATCAGAATGTTTTGGCCGGGGTTAGGTGATAGCACAGGGTGGACAGCAGTGTAGAATGATGTCTTAAGTTCTGTTTGTTTTAATGAACTCTTCCATAAGTCAGGGTTTTGCAGTGTTTTCTCCTTATCCCTGTTAAAGCTTTTTTTGGAATCTTTCAGGTGGTGGTGGGCTGAGAGTGCCACAAGGAGAGCAAAGGCTCTTAGGGGTGAAGGGTGCTGGGAGAGTTTTTCCCCCAAGCTGCGCTGCCGCCCCTGTGTCTGCTCTCTGAACCTCTGGGAGAGCTAGTGAGGCTTCCCTGACGGTCCTTGACTCCCACTTCTGTGTGAACATCGCAGGGTACAAGCCGGCAATTTGTCCCTGCTGAGCTCGGGTGGCAGCTAAAGCAAGTGGCGTCTGCCCCAGCCGGGTGCCGGAGGCAGATGGAGCATATTTCTCCTCTTCTCTAGCTCCCAGTAAATACACAAAGTTCACAGCACTTTTAAGGCCTTTATCTGTTGAGCTTCACCAGACAGGAGCTGCGGATCTTGCAGTGGGGTGGGTTAGGGACAGGCTCGCAGTCACTTCCAGTCTCTGGTCGGAAACTCGTAACCGCAGGGCTGCTCCGGAGGACCAGCCCCTGTGTGGTGGGTTGTATGGGAAGTGCCAGGCAAAAAAAATAGTACTTGAGGTTAAAAAGCTCAAAGTGTGTTAGTATCACAAAACTCAATCTCTGCATCTGCTTCTGCCGTTCCAAAATCATGGCGGAGAGCAGTAAGTATGAAGAGGTCATGGAGATAAGTAGGACCCGGTGATGCAATGTCACATCTGGTGGAGGAGCTGTTACCCAAGCGCCAGCACCAAGGGGACACGCTTTCCTTTCTCTTGTGTTTGTGCGGCTCCAGACAAAGTTGCTCAACAGCCTACTAACAATTAAGTAATTTTAATAGTAAAACCAGTGGACCAGGACCTGGAGTAGCCTGTGACACCCTAATATTGGATCTTGATTCCAGATGGATGGTAGCACGTGCCATGAGTCCCACAGCCTTGGGGCCCCTATGGCAGACATGAGAGTCTCTGCTCAGAGACCTTGCTGCCTAAGGTGAGAGATGGTGTGACATATGCAGGCAGGAGGAAGCGGAAGGTAATACTGGCAATCACAAGATCAAGCAATTACTTGGGCTGACAACAAGCTCAGTTTGAATTGCAAAAATGTGTCTGATCGTCACTTACAAGGGCATGAACTACACATGGCAGGGCTGGCTGGCAAGGGACTGGCTCCCAGATGGCATCTGGCAGTCTGGGGCCGAGTTGCAAATTCTGTCTCATTTGAAGATATAAAAGGGGGCAGAGAAACACATGTGCAGTCTCTGCTCTGGTAGTTACGCATGCTTGACAGTATTTTTAGATGCTATGGTACTTGTAGGTGTAAATGACAGGTTTTACATGAAATGCATGAAATTTGGGGCCTTTCCCAAATGATGACATCAGCCCAGGTGCAAACTGTCAGTGCGATGCGCAGCTGGGAACGTGGAGCGGTGGGTAGTAGCAGATTTAGATCTGTAACTCCTCAATTTGTCCATTTCCACCTGTAGCACTTCTGCAGCTCATCCCTGGCATGCCCCGGGTTCTGATATTCACGAGCAAGTACACTGATCTCACCTGGAAATCGCACCTTGACATCTGATGTGTTTTATCTCCATTCAGCTGATGCCTATCTTGTAATAAAATTTCCCATGGCTTATCAGCACTTGACAATTAGATGCTTAACATCCCACTTAATGCAAAATAGATTACATCCTGGGAATTAACAAAACAATAAAATGCCTTAAGGGATAATGGAAGATTTTATATAGTGTATATGTTTTTTTATATATATATATATATATATGTTTATACATACACATGCACGCATACATAGTTGTGAAGTGTGGAGATGCTGATCGGCTTTCCCTGCTTGATTGGTTTTCACGGCTCATTCCCGTGCTCGTCCTATATTTGTAGCTTTTTTTGGTAGAAGTCCTATATTTGTACCTTTTTTTGGTAGAAGTTGTGTGGCCTGCTGGAAGTGTCGTGTGTTGACCTTCTCGAGGTGTGACGAGAGGCCGGTGGCTAGGCAGGGGTCCCCAGGCCGGGGTCCCCAGGCCGGGGGCTGAGCTCTCCCCACTGTGCCCAGCCGGCTCCCTCTTGTGGCAAACAGTGTGGTCTGATCCCGAGCAGGGGGTCTTATCCCACCCGGCAAGTGGCCACGGCAGTGGTCAGTGAGGGAGGACAGCAGGAGAAGGCTGGCTGCAGGGCTGTGCAGTGGCATGGCCAGCACCGCTTGCTTTTGAAAATCCCTCCCTGGTTCAGGGGAGTGGGTCCAGTCCCGCGTGCTCATCCCGGGCCAGCTGCAGCAGGGCCTCTGCCTGCTGAGTTTAAAAATAGCTGGTTGTCTTGAGCTTTATCACAGAGCATGGTGGTTTTAACCCCAGCTCTTGCACATTGCTGAGGCTGGAGCTGTTGGGAATAGCTGCGTTGCTGCAGAAAGCTGAGTCGTCGTCTCCTTCCCGCTGCCAGGATCCCCATGGAGCAGAGCATTTTGCCTGCTTTTTCCAGTCCTGTCGTCAGCACTCTTGTCACAAAGACTGCCAGAGGCGGCACACTGTCCGGCTTCGTGTGCTTGCAGGACCAGACGCCTGGGACTTATAAAATTAGAGGAGGGGATAAAAGGACTGAAAGGTCACAGCAGTCAGTGAAGATTAAAAAAAAAATTACTCGGAAGTAAGTTATAGAAAATATCGAGAGAGAAGGCAGCATTCAGTTCTTTGGTACAGCGCCTGCATGTGGAGGGCTGAGCTGCCCAGCAGCCACCATCCCGAGGGAGAGCTGGGGACCTGCTCAGTGCCTTCGTGTGCTTGCCAGTGCCCTGGACACCCTCACAGGGAATGGGGCCAAATCCTGGGCTCAGTGATTCAAGTGCAATCTCTGCAAGTCCGTGTATCTGGGTGACCTGCATGGGCCCAACCTGGCCTGCCTGCGTCATGCGTGGTGCTGTGCCTGCCCCAGCAGACATGGGCTGGAGCAAAGGCTTAACTCTTCCCATGAGAAATGCTTGGGGTGCCCTATCTGTGCTTTGTTTGGTAAATGCTGATATTTTGGTTGCCTGCTCTCAAAGAAGAAGATATTTCTGTTGCAGTCTGGTCACCCTTCCAATAACTGACCAAATGCAATAGTTCATATCCTAACACACACAGCGTTTATTCATTTAGCTGGTGATTTCTGTTACAGAGGTGCTCTGCGGAGCCCGGTGGAGACAGCAGCCCTGTGGTACAGTGCACCACACACACACACACACACAGAGAAAAAGCCATTCGTGCCCTAAAGCGTGTAAATAAATGCCAGGCATAGCAGTGTTACCTCTCTTCTGAGATATGAGTATGTCTCTGTCTGACAGAGCTTTACAAAGGTCGATACCATTACCCCCATTTTACAGAGGGGGAAACTGAGGAATTGAGCTTTTATCCATGATCTTCCAGCAGGCCAGGAATAAAAAACAGGTCCTGTGAGTCCTGGCCCTGCTCATGAGGTCCCAGTGCCACATCTCAGATCAATAACTCGTCCTGTCCTCTCTCCTCCGCCGCGGAGGAACCTCTGTCAAGTCACTGAGTCTTCACCGACATTCCGAAGGCTGCTGCAGGATGCAGGCGAGGCGACAGCTGGGGAGGAGGTGAGGAGCCCGGACCCACGCCTGGCCTTACCTCCACGAGCTACAATCACTGCTGGCACACAGGCAGCCTCCCACGTGCTCCATGCTGCTGGAGAAAGCTCAAGTCCTGGTGCGCTCCAGCTTCGTGCTGCATTTCATTTGCAGTTTTTAAAGCAGTAAGTGACCCTTAAAGCCAAACAAATGCCCGGCATTTGGCTGTGCCTGTGTTTTCCTGTGGCTGGGCTGACCTTTATGAACACTAGAGTCGCAACTATGACAGGCAGCTCGCTTGAGCTCTCCCTTCTGTGAGCTGGGAAGGTTTTGTAATTGCTGGAAGAGCCAAAAAGTCTTTCTTCAGACCCTGATTTTCCCTTAGCAACCAACTTTCCTCCTTGATTTCTCTTCTCTTCACCTTTCCCTTCCATGTAACATACAGCTGATACTTGTTCTTGAAACAATCGTTATATTGATGCAGATGCAATCAGCAAAAATGCCAAGCAGTTGCAGAGTTCAGTCCAACTCTATGAAATCACTCATAAATGTACTTAGCTTCACTAAAGCTGCTCTTGTGCTCAGTCTTAAGCATGTGCTTAAGTCTTTCACAAGTCTTTGGCCCTCTCACAGTCACATCTGGGTCACGCTGATTACCTGAGTAATGGCAGGATGAGGAAGAGGCCCTCATTGGGATCTCTGTAAAAGCTTTCTTCTGAGCGTATGGTCAGTGGTCTGCTCTGATGGCAGATGAATGCAATTTGTGGTTGTCCAGTGAAGGAATAAAGCATGAAATCCTCTATTAAGATCCTCTTAGATATGTCTGCAAAATCCTGAGTAGTGAGTAAAGCGCCCGTGGTGTGGCTGCTGCATGTTGTGCTGTCCTCATCATTCGCATTTACTTGTCTGTCTCTCGTTGGCTGTTTTCTCTAACTTGTTCTGGCCCTTACCAAGTTCCCATCTTGCTCAAATGTTAAAAGAAAACACAAACAAAAAACTTCCCAAAACCCAAAGCTAGCATCATGAAGTCATGAGATAGGTTTTTAAAGTTAGGTCTTTAGTTGGGATTTGCTGTCTCAGTTTTGGGATGTGCTCGAGATACTTACGCTTTGCCTTGAGCACTAGACATCATGTTCTTTCGCAATGCATACAGGATGCTCACTTAATGGCTTGATTTGAGGAATGAAAATAGAATTATGTGCTCTATTATTGCTATGTAGTAAAGACCTACAGAAACTGTGGTTAAGGTCTGATTTGCTAAATGACAGAGAAAGCACACAGATATCATAAGACATGTTTTAAAACTGTGAGTTGACATACTGCTCACTTCAGTTTTGTATTCTTCGTGGCATGGCTGTTCCTTGCCGTGTCCTGTACAGCACCTAGCACTCTTTGGTGTGGTTGTCAGCACCTGCTGAAGGCAAATAATGATAATTAGTTCTAATAGCTGCTCTGTTCCACACCTCTTCTAGCTAGCCAAGACAGATCACAAGGAGATGTCACCAAAGCAAATAATTACCATAATGCCAAATGGCTTAGCGCTATTTCAACACATAGCATGACGGTTTGCCTGTGTGATCCCGACAGAAGTGCTGAGGTTCTGTAGCTTTGCCTCCCCAATATTGTATATTTCTGTGTCCAGCTTACAACCTGCACTCATTCTGAGTCTTGCTTGTGCTAAGGACTCTGACGTACAGGCAAGTTAGCGCAGTGTAGCAAGCTCCTGCATGTCAGGTTCTTCACCACAGTTGCCTTGTTGATGCTCTCACCCCAGTAAAGGCAGTGCAGCTATCCCCTTTCTTGTGGAAGGGGAAAAGTACTTTGGCTTGCTTTGTATTTGCCAGGGGGGGAGAGCAAGCGCGAAGATAGTTATTACAGAATAGCTGATACCTGTTAACTTGAGTTATTATTCTTGTTCCTAAAGTTCCTTTATATGTTGGGGTCATGCTCATCATTTAAGATAGGAACTTGGTACCAAGCAGGCAAACGCTTTCATGGGTCTCCTCGTTACCTTCAAACCATAAGGAACTGTCTCCATTAGATGAGTGTAATAGATGTGCCTGGGGCTGTTCAAGCTAGGGCAAGATATCACAGGCAGAAAAGAATAAACATAGGAATATTAACAATACATTATTTTGCTGGTGCAGTTTTCCCATATGATTACAAGTGATGAATGCTCCGTGGGAGTGAGGGGAAAAAAGGTCGGGCCCATACCAATAGGCCGTACTCAGTTGTTCGCAGTCATACGCCATTCTTTACTGTTAATTTGTTTGTTCTTATGCCACTCTTCTATCCTGAAGGCTTACCACATATCATATATATTTAAAAGAACAGTAGCATACAACTGTATAGATCTTAGGGTTTCTTTCCCAAAACATTATGGTATTCCTGCTGAGAATATGAAGATAAAGGCTTTAATCCTTGGGAACAAAAGGGTGTGAGTAATTCCATTTCATTGCATGACCTGGAATCTCCACCCATATAAATACATCAAAGAGTAGCTATGATTTCACTCTTTGACACCCATGAGTTGAGGTTCTCACCCTGGGAAGCAAACAGCTCCTGTGGTTGGGCTGGACAGTGCCCACAAGGCTGGGTAACATGGATGTTTTCAGTGTTCTTTGATCTTCCTACCGGACAAAATTATTCACATCTCCTTAGTGTTGCTGAAAACTTATCCAAGCACTCAAGGCAATTATTTTTAAATGTATGTGTGTTTTGGGCTAAGTCCATGAATCCTGACTCATGACTGACTCAGCCCTTACTTAAGCAAAACTCCACTTGATTTCATTACAGATGGAGGCAGGACTTTGTGATTTAGCCCCCCACCAATGGGAGCTGGCTGCCAGAGCTCAGCACCGGCTCTCGGAGCCGATGCCCTTCTGCAGCTCCCAGAGAGCTTTGGGTGCACTGAAACCCTCTGCACCTCTCTGAATCCTGCATGACAGTGATGCTGTCTGTTAGGCAAAACAACCCATCCTGCTTGACTGCACTGCCCAAGACACGATGTGGGTGACGGAGAACCATGCTGGCCCAGGGCTTTGTTGAATAATAGTGCTCAGAGCTAATCCTGCCAACTGGCTGTAGGAAATTCTGTGACCTACGTTAATCAGGAGATCAGACTAGATGGCCATGATAGCCTGACCATCTGGCTGAAAACTGTTGTGCTGCAGATTGGCTGTAACTTATCAGAGGATTTTAATTTTGTTATAAATGAGTTTCAAACATGATCAGCTCACCGTTACATGTTAGAGGCCGGGATAGTTCAGGTAAGGAAAGAAACTAGATAATATGTGTACTAGGAAGAGTAGTCTCAAAAAAAACCAGGCAGGTCTGCGTGATAGAAGTCTAGCTGGTGCTAATAAACTCTGCTGGATCTGAGCTACTCTCTGTGCCGTGTTTCCCGACGCTCTGGGCAAGCGTAATGCCTTGGTGCAGCGCTGGACCTGACCTGGCTCCCTGCACTCATGACTGCAGGAGTCAGCTCAGGTCTCGCCAGCCTTATTAGCTCTGGCTCAGCGCCGACAATTCCTATTCAGGCTGGCTCCACGCAACGTGCCTGGATGTCTGCGCTGTGCACATCCCGGCATGGGAGTGGTGTCCTGGTGTCAGGAATGTGGGACGGAGGCGCTCCGGCTGTCTGCTGAGAGCAGCACAGTCACAGTCACACAAGCGAAGAGGCTCTGCTGAAGCAAGCTGGCCTGTCTGGAGGCAGCCCAAGTGCCTCTGTCCTGGCATGGCTAATCCAGAAGCCACCCAAGGGAGATTGAGAGTGAGAAAATAGTTATAAACTGTCTTGGAGTGTCCCTGCTGTCCAGCACTCCCAGGAGAGATTTTAAAAAACAACTGTTTTCTGCTTAGCAAGTGTGACTGCCGATGTGCAGCAGAAGCAACCAAAAAAACTTTAAAGGAAATGTTATTTATTTACATGTCATTTAAGATAATGTCATTGTGTTGTGCATGGCTGCACCTTGACAAATGGACTGATCTGTTTTATTCCTAACTATAGCTAGAAATAACAGAGCTGCTGTGTGTATTCATATCATTTGTGTTATTTAGATTTTTGGCCTTGTCAGAAGAAGCGTTTGCAGGAATGGGCTGAGCGTATTGGCCCGTCAGATGTTGCTGCACCCTTTGTTGCCCTTAACCATTTCTTTCATCAAAGTAAACAGGTTTGATCTCCAGTTTGAGTAACTTAGTGTTCTGTCTTTTGTAATGCTGCATTAATAGGCTTTGAAGAGATACATTTTCTGCCAACGTAAACACTTTCTTGAAGGTAACAAAAATGAGTCCTTGCTTGCATTAGTTTGTTGTGAACATTATGAAGGCTATAAAATAATCATAAGTAGATGTCCCTGTCTGAATCTCCTTTAGACTACTCAAGACTTCCACAATAATCACTAAATGAGGGTCCCCTCTTAGCAGGCAGGGTTTTTTTCTTTTTTTCCTTTTTTTTCTTCTTTTTTCTCTGTCTTTTTTGGTAAGAGCAGAACTGCAGGCTGCCTGACCTAGTGGTGTTCTCTGTCCCCTCTATCTTCCCATCCCATCTCAGACTTCCTGGGAAGACACATGAAAAATGACTGTGTACAACTCCGTGTTCTGCACCGCGCTTCACCTGTGTGATATTTGCAAAGGAGTTTTGCATCTCTTAGATATTCTTGAGGGGTCAGTGAATTGCACAGAGGGGTTTAGTCCTTTGTCTCTGGCCATCTCTGACTGAAGTCACAACTCTCACTTTTACTGCCACAGTACCTGCTTCACTGTATAGACTTGAGATCTAAAACCCACCGTACTCAAAAATTATTCCTGTTGGCTCAACGCTTTGTTTTCTTCCAGGCCATCTAAGGCCCAGGCAGCAAAGATATTCAAACATAGACAGCTCTATGAAGAAATATTGTAAATACCTTGTCTTCAGCACATTCACATCAAATACAATTTTGGCTCTGTAGTTGTGAGAAGATACAGAAATTAGCAGAGTCACCAAGATCTAAGTCAAGACTAGGGAAAGCTGGTGAGAGGAAATTCTTCAACGTTAGGTCTTTTGTTTTCACATTTTTATGACTTGAATTCAAACCTGCCCCACACTGAAGAGCCTGGAAACAAGATCTTCAGGTCTTTCCTAGCTGTAATGAGAACACACCCAGAGAGAGTGCATGAGGAGAAGTAAAGGAAGACTTGCAAAACCTCTTAAAACAGCAAGCTTCTTAATTTTGCTTGAGAATTCAAAGGAGCCGTCAGCCAAAAATATTTGAGCACTGAAGCAGCTAAGCCCCAGCAGAGTGCATGACTGGCTTGGTTTGCTCAGGCTTATCTGAGTTTTGTCCTGTAGAAGCGTGAATTATTGACTCTCCCCTTTTCTCTGCTTTGCAGTCCTCAGGTACCTGGAGGGCATCCCAGAAAAACAGGAGGTTGAGCCAGTCCTCTGAAACGCTGGTGTTTTCTAAGTGCATTCTGAATCTGACTGGCTAAGACCAAGTCTGAATATTTAAAGGTTTTCAAAATTCCCATGTAACATCTCTCACCCCAAAAGAAAAACCAGCTAAGCAGCAATGCTTCCCTGTAAACCTAGACCGTGGCCGGGGAGCGGCAGCCACCGCCTCTGTGGTGCTGGGAGCCAGGAGCCGCTGCAAAGACACGCTATTATTCCAGCCTAGTGGTTTCCAGAGGCTGGGCTTTTGTTGCTGTGGGTGAAATTCGTACCGTGCGTGGAGAGAACCAACAGCGTAGTGGGACTGAGTAATGTAGAGACCTTTGCTAGTCCTGTTGCATAGGAATGATTCCCAAGTTCTTCAGGCAAAACAGAGTGAATCAGTTTTGAAGAGCCTCTGCAGCAGTACTGCAGCAAATTAGAAAAAATATTGCAAGGTATAAAAGACTTTTCGTCACATACTTTTTTTTGGTTGGTCATCTGGCTATTGCCATGCGTGAAACTGTGTATTTGTTCTTGCAGCTGTTGGAGTTAACATGCAGCACTTTCTCAGGGGAGTACCCTGGGCTTTCGCCTGCTTGGACCTGCTGCCCTGGCAGCCACCTCCCTTCCCGTCAGCCGCAGCATCTCCACTTGCGCTGGCAGGATCCGGCCCTGCTGCGTTGTGCCCGCCAGTCCTCCCTTTGGCCCATCCAGGCGTTGGACGCTGCCACAAAGCTGAGTTTTGCAGCGTGCTGGACTTGCTGTGCTTTTATGAGGTTCTTTGCTCTCCACTCTGCACCATTTTCTTCTTTGTGCAGGACAGGGTTTAACGCTCTCCCTTGTAAAACCTTGAATTAAAAAGCAGTGTCTTAGAAGGCTTAGATGGGATTAAAAAGCACAAACCTCTTACACACAGAGCTAATACTAAGTAAGCTTTTCTAAATTACCAATATGTGATATATTAAGATGAGAGCTCTCCTATCACTCTCTGTCTCAGCTGGGTTGTTTCAAGGGTTATAATAGAAATTGGGTTTATTGACTTTCCACTAGGACTCGGGTGTTTAATGCAGTTTTGGTCTTCTGATGTTCCAGCCATAATTTCTAAAAACATTTGCCACCCTCCCAGGCCAAAACCAGAACTAGTGTAGACAGGTGTAGTTTCAGTTGCTTCAGCGGATTTGTGCCAAACTACAGGGATTGCAAATCTGCAGGCAGCCTTTGTCAGCAGGGAAAAGCAGAGGACCTTGGCTAATTCTAGCTCTGTCACTGACCTACTATGGGACTTTATCTGCATCTCTGCTATGCCCTCAACCCTATCTTTACATGTTTAGAAGACAAGACCTCTGGATAAGGATTTCTTTATTATTCTTTTATGCAGAAGTTAGTCTAAGGGATTACAGTCATGCGCCACTTGAATAATTGACCCATAATATCACTTGTGTTGCACAATTCAATGTGTGAAAAGCTTTCCTGTCCCATGCAGAGGCAACTTGGGAATGAGGGGAAAGCACACCTCTCCTCTACTTCCTTAACTGCCTTGCCATTCTCCACGTACTCCCATTTAAAAGATATTTATTAGGTGGGGAAACATACAGTAAAATGTAGATCTCGGGTATCTGGAGCTGCATGCTCTGCAAAGCAGCACCTTCTTTTCCCACATATGCAGGGTTCTCTTTACATCTTTAAAGAATCACAACAAAGAAAAGGAGCTGACACAATGAATTTTGATCTGGAAAATGAAATCTGACATAACCAGTAGTTACATTTTTCTTATTCCCTGGTAGTTTGCCTAAAGGCAGCTTTTAAATAATTCCTGCTTTTCACCTCCTGAGAAATAATCTATTTGCTTCTGAATTAATTAGGCAGCATCATAAAAACCCTCTAGAGGCTTTGAAAGCTGCTGATCTAACTTTTTAAAATATATAGTGGGCCTGCTCCTTAGGCCAGCCAGTGGGAATTATGCTCTTAACTTTGTTGGGAACAGGAACCGGCATTTTATGTGTGACGCTGCTGAAAATATAGTGTTCCCAGCAAATAGTAAGAGATGTTCCTTTTCCTGTCTGCTTTACTGGCATCTGCTTCTATAATATCTTGAGTCTCATGGTATTATTGAGAGAGTACATCCTTTCTTATTTCATCTTCCTTTGGACAGGCAGTGTTAGTATTTCTATTGTTCTCTGCCTTGATGAGCAGACGTGTGCAGGATAGTTAAGTGCTCACTCTCCAGCTGTAGTATCCAGTGTGTGCCTGATACGCAGGAGCAGGGCGGTTGTGCAAGGACAGGGAAATCAGTGGAGCTCTTGTGGGTGTAGTAGGTCATTTCAAGCTTGGCTTTGAGATGCCAGCTACTCTGGCACTTGCTGACTTAAATCAGCATCAACCTAGTAAGTAGTTTTTTAACAGTAACTTAGTTTTTTGTTAATCTGAAAGATGAAAATTAGTTTTAGTCTCATTGATACGATTTTTTTTTTTACTGAAAAAAAAAACAAACGGACTTTCATTTACCAAATTGAAAATGTCTGTACCAATCTGTTTGCAGGGTGATGTAAAAACTTTTATTTGACGAGGTAGAAGAAATGGATAGAAGAAACAGATAAGTTTCCAGGCTCATGAGTTTTTCATGAAGTTGGGCTTTATGGCCTGGATGGTCTCTCTCTGTTCTACATTTCTTTGTTCTTACATTCCTGACTTTGCCTGTTGCCAGTAGCAATATCACCAATACAAGTCAGGACAAGGATTAGATCAAAAGATGCATGAGGAACCAAAGATGGCTCTGAGTGAGATCTGGAGCTCAGATTAGGAGATCTAAACACCTGTATGGCTTTCAGGTGCAGGTTTGTGTACTGCTGGCATTATGCTGAGGGGTTTGCTCACATAGCTCGAGGAGTATTCGTGGTCAGCACGACATTTGGTAAACTTGTCTCATGAAACCATACTGCTCTTCTGAGTGACACAGGCTAGAAATGCATGAATTTGCAGTATGGAACAGATTGGAAAGACTCGTTCCAGGGATCACCATGTCAAGCCTCATTATTCTGCAGGGTTCGATGCTAGCTTTTAGAAATGTCAAAACAGTGTCCTTACTAACACTTCTGTTGTTTAAAGCTTGCAACCAATTTCTTTCCTAAACAGATATGCTGCACCCGTTCCTTCCCTCTTTCTGTTACCTGACTTCTGAGTGCAGCTGTGACTTTCACCTTTCCTTCCCTAGATCAGCACCCAGGCTTGGCTTCACCCAGCTGCTGGGCTGCTCCAACAGTACTGCTTTGGGAAGTAAAACACGAGAAGAACTTGTCACAAGAAAGCCCAGATGGTGAGCAAGAGCAGGAAGGTAGACCTGAGTTTATAATTACCAGTCTGATTATCCCCAGCTCTCTCTTGCAAAGTAGGAGACTTGGTGCCTTGTCTGTAAAGGTGTTGGGTTTTCGGAAGGTTCCTGGAGAGTCCAGTGACTTGGGAGGGGTGGGCTCAGGAGCCAACTCCAAAACCAAGTCAGCTTGTCTCCAGCAAGATCTATGTGGAAAGGAATGAAAAGCCCTAGGCCCAGGAAGCTGTTATCTGACATGTTATTTTTTCAGCTGATGTCAGAGATTTTACTTGTATGGTTTTTTCTGCTCATATACATTTTATGTATATATGCTCACATACACATCATATAATATATATGCTCATATGTATATACGGTCATATACATCTGCTCATATACATTTTATACACTGGAGCTTTGAAGAGTACAAATAATATTTTCTAAGATGGAGAGGTCAGTTACTTGTGTTTCTGCCATCAGCTTAGTCTTCCATGTCAGTCTACCCTGGGAGGTTTTAAAAGTCAGTGTGTTCTCCTTGCTCTGTATCAAGCCTGGATTTCCAGTCCAGAAAAAACCTTGTGGGCAAAGTCCAAAGAGTTACAGCTTTATTTACAGTTTAGTTACCACCTACAGCAATGTAGCTCAGCACTAGCAGCGCCTTGGGCATGTTTCCACTTTTTAACTTAGTGAGGCTGTTTGCAGTGTTGTCAACATGAAGGACCAGGGTGGAACTATGGCCCCAGTAACGTCAATGGCAAAACTCCAATGGACTTCAGTGGACCATCATTTCACTTAGTACTGTATGTGAGGAGCACATATTTTATTGTCACCTTGATGTCTGCTTGCTCAGCTGCTTTTCTCAAAGCATATTCAGTCCATGGGCACTCTCATGGGCCTTGGCAGTACCTGAGGTACCTTTTTTGTGCTGATAATTTGAAGGTTGGTCTGTCACATCTGTCACTTTCTTTTCTGTCTTCAGATCACTGCTCTTTGGCTCTTGGAAATTATTTTATGTGCTTCTCTGTAGTAGCTCTGGATCTCAATCCATGTAACGTAGGGAAGAGGCAGCAGAAAGGATGTTTATGGACTTTCCCATGGCTGCAAAACAGGATCAGGAGTCGAATTCATGGGTTCAGTAGGTTAGTGAGAATTCCCTAGATTAACAAATCATCTGGTTTGTAGAAGAAATGGATGAGTCCTTCTGTTCTCTCCCCACAGCCTTCTTTGCCCTCCATCCAGTTAAGTTGTGAAATTCTAGGCAGATTATATGCACATACACCCACCAAGCCTACTATGTAAAGGTACAGACATATGCATGCATCAACACCCTGCACAAGCATGCACTTCACATAATATACAGGTTTGGTAATATTATTTCCAGCAATTAATCTCCCTGTATCTGAGTTTGTACAGATTCCTGTCTAATCTCCAGAAAGATTGTTTCTTTCTATATCCTGAATGCCAGTGATATGCAAGGGCCAAATTGCACTGCACAGTGCCCTTTGGGAAGAGGCTCCTGCTTAAAAGCCTTCCAGATCTTGGCTGTCACAGAAGACTATATTTGGAAGGATGGGAAAGCAACACGAGAGGCACATGGAGCAAAAGCTGTAAGCATCAGCAGTTTACTACAAGTAAACAGTTTCACTTCTCTAGCTGTTGTGTTCATCAGTCTTGTAAACAGAATCTGCCTACAGTAGGATAGCAAAGCAGTAGGACTAAACCTTTTCTCTTCCTTTGCAGTTTGAGTTATAAACTGCCAATACTCATGTCGGCCATTCTCTTTCATCCCTCTATGATCCACCATTGCAATGTTTAACTTGCTCCTGCGGAGTCCTTTGCTTTGCTGGAAGCAAGAAGTCACCAACCTTGCTTCCTACTCTTGCAGGGATTTACAAAAGAAGGACTAAGATAACTGTCTGTGATCAGGCAGCACTCCAAACTCTCCTCTGCGTTTTGGAGAATAGGATGTTGCTGTCCATTTTTTTATCCTGGTCATGAAGAGGCAGACAGTGCTGGCAGCTGTTTCTGCTGTTCCGTTTGAAAAAGAGCTGTGTGATCTGGAAACTGATGGTGCAGTCTTGTCTGATAATATCTGCTTTCCCTGAATAATTGTGGACATTCCCACCTCTTCGCTCATCCCTCCAAGCACCTTGGAGTCATAAATTGCAATGGTAGAGCAAATGGAGTCATGCTTAGGGAATGACCTCCCCGTTCAAGGTGAATCCTGATACCTGGCGTACGAGAAGACCAGGCACATGCTAAAAATTCCTTGCTAATTTGGGTTGCTAGTTCATCAAAAACATCCTCCCAAACACGTACAGGATGTATTAAGTTATGGTATAGTAAGTGATCGGCTTGTCATACTGACATTTCTGCTCCTTGCCAGGAAGTCCTGGACTTCACTGTCTCTCTCAAGAAATCAGATCTGTTAGTGTCACCCTGCAATAAATTTGTGTAACTGGAAACCTCTGCCCAGGCATACAAATATATGAGGACAACTGAGCATTACTCTTCTCTGAAGACTGATATAAAAATATATACTGGACTGACTAACATCATCTCTTCCCTGTTTCAGGTCCAATGATATCTTAGCCTCCAGATCTTTATTTTGCTGTTTGAGCCTTGGTCCAGTAGCACTTTAGCATAAGCACATAGCCTGTTGTGTGGTGGGGCTTAGCTTTTGGGGCTATCAAATCAGGGGATTTAATTGCATGTGAGTTACTGTGTGGTGTTACCTTCCCACTTACCATTCTACTCAGAAAAACTCGTAAATGCTGCCTGTCCTGCTGTGGCAGGGGAGGTTGGCAGGGGTGGCCCTGGCAGTGTCAGGACTCAGCCCCTGTGCATGCTGTCACCTTGGTGGCTTACCGACCAGAAGGAAGCAGTACTTATAAATGAAACCTCCTCTTGTGTGGTGATCCTGTCAGTAATGTAGTAGATGGCCAGAAAATTTGGAATCTCCGAGCCATTGTCTCTGTATGTGATCTCCGACTTCTTTTGTTAATTGCTGTCTGCCTCAGTTTCCTTATCGGAGAGTTGAGAGCATGTATCCCTATTCTGAGACCTGTAAAGAAGAGCTCTAGGTTAAGTATTGGTTTTCTTCTCAACATTTAAAAAATTGTCATTACCGTGCCTAAGAAGACAACTCAATGGAAAGCCTGTTTTCCTTTACAAAGTCCTGAAATGGAACTTTTTATTTTTTATTCTAGTTTTTAAAAACACTGTCGATTTTACCAAGTGTTGTGAAGGTGGTGATTGAATGGTTTTAATTAATGAAAATCTAGTTTTCAGTAAAAGAAAGGTTTCTATTATATATGAAACAAAAATTGCCCTTTTGTAATAAGTAAACGCTGAGACAGCTGTTTAAAAAGGTCGCGGCAGAAGCAGAGGGCTATGCTTCGCCCTGTCGGTGTAGGATTTGAATCAAGAGAGAAAACTGAGTGTAGACTGGAGCAGGCACAGCAATTGCAAAAGCATGTTTCTCAACAAATATTATATTACTGAGAGTCATCAGAGCCAATGGAGGCAGCTGATGGTAAAATCCTTCACTCTCTTTAAATAATCTCAAGTTTTTGAGGGCTGAGAGTGCGCTTTGTCTGTGTTTGTGGAGCCCAGAGCAGCACGGTAGCTTTGTGTCTTCTTGGTGCGGTGTCAATAGAAATGAAGAGCAGCGTTACGCCATGCAGTGTATGGCTGGAAGCCATTTCGGTAAGGCTAGAAAGGAGCATCCAGGCTGATCTCTGTCTGATATTGTCATGGGCCAATGGTTTCTTGCAGGTGATGAAACTAGTAGTAAGGACTCTTATGGTGTAATAATTTTCCATATCAGGTTTCAAATGCAGCGTGGCAGGTTAGTTTACTAGGTGCTTCTTGACTTCCATATGAGGCTAATTTTTTGAATACTTTCTTAATTTCAACATTTCTTATTGGTATTCTTAAGGAAAATCAGTATAAATAGTTTATTGTGTTTTGCAGAGATCGTGCCAGTCCACATTCTGTTTTATCTGGTTTCGTACTAAGGCATTATCCCATACGATTGTCTCTTATTTGCAATCTTGGCTCATTAAGGTGATAATTTGATAAAGAAAGTTGTTGTCTTTACCTTAGGGGTTCTCTTCTGGGTTGATGTATTGATACTACGGACAGACCTGTCAATATGCTCCTCTTTGTTCTCAGCAAGTGCTGCGGCACGTCCCGCAGTGTGATTTATGGGCCCCCACCTTGTGCAGCCTGGCAACCCCAGCACAGTGCGTGCACTTGGCAGAGGTGTCCAGGGTGTGTCGTGGGAAAAAGCTGGGGATGGGGCGTGGGGAAAAGGCTGAGGGAGGTTTCTGAGGAGACCCTCCATGACCATGTCTCTCCTGACTGCTCTTGGATGCTGATAGGAGATCAAGGAGGAGTTTATTCAGCTTCTCAGAGGGGAGAGCTTGCTTCCTCAGTAAGTCAGATGCTGCAATGGATTGAGGAGGCCACAGAGGACCATGAGGACATCCTGGATGAGTTTCCCTCAGGGAGAAGTCAAAACAACACACGGAGAGTGGAGAGGGGTTATTTCGCCCCAGCAGCAGAGTAGGGGCTTGGCTGGCACCAACTTGCTGCTTCGAGGCTCGGTTTGTCACTCAGGTGCCTTGAAGGGACCGAAGGGGTGGAAACGGCTTCATCCCAGCATCCCTGTGCAGGGCTTGCGTGTCCACTGCAGGGACAGGGCAGGTGTCAGAGACGTCCCAAAGTGGGCGGATTGCGATGGTAAAGCCGAGTCCTCTGCACATGGCAGTGATGCAAAGTGGGGCTCTTTTGGGAGCGCCTGCAGGGCACGTATCTGCAGGGAAGCTCCTGTCCCATCTTGTTCTCTTGCCTGTTTGAGAAACCTGCATATAATCCTGCTCAGCACTGAGGACACTTGTTTCCACACAGGACTGGCTTGCAGATTAATTAGTGGCATACAGTGTATGTTATATATTACCAGTAAAGGTATTTTTGGTGACAAAGTGCTAATAAAGAGCTGTTTCTGGGGAGAGAAATAGCAGACATTTGGCATTATTGCAGTGTATCAGAGCGGGTACGCAGCCTGGCCACCTGCGGGAAAAGGCAGAAATACACTAAAGCAGCCCCTTCCCTTTCCTCATACAGAAACTTGGTGCTGAAATGTTGCATGTTCCTCCCCAATGATAAAAAGACAAGTTAAATAATTAATAACAATCCAAGTTTCAATGTGACTACTAAATAATTGTCAGTTAGACATTATGTAAATTGGAAGTAATTTTTTTTACTGGTCATGCATAATAAAATAAGTACGGTGATTAATTTTTCACCCTCAGAGTTTAATTAAGATCATTCAGGAGGTTTGGGCTGATACACCATCCTATAAATCACAGTCCAAGCCACTGAAAAATAACTGCCTAGCTTTCAGATTAGATAACGATATTTTGGGGGCGGAAATCTTGCTGACAGATACTCACCCGAGTTGTCCTAATCAGGAGGGCCATTTGGTCTTCTGAGCACTGAAATGATATACACTGGTTATTAATATATGCAATTCAATGTGTGCTTTTCTGAGGTTAATTTTAGGGATGGACTCATTCCTTCATCTATATTCCTGCATAACTCATTGCGGAATCAATAGAGCGTTCCATGTTGGTCTAATCGGCTTTTAAAGCCAATGCAGCTAAACTGTCCAAAGGGATAAAGTGGATAGTATCAAGTCACATTTTACTTCAGAATAAATGTGTCCAGGTGTGGCATTTTGCAGGAGCAGCCATTGCGCTTTGAACGCACAACCTTAGTTTGAGTCACTTCTCGGGCTTAGACAAGCCTGTGTTTCCCAGGCTCAGCAGAAGCGCTGCAAGATACATAGGGCAATGCTGGTTATGGCGGTTATAATTGCAGCCGCTGCAGAGATGTCAGAGCTGCTCTGAAATGTCCCGAGCCCAACGCCAAGGACCTGCTCTCTAGTACATAGGCAGTTTTCATAGCGTGGAGCAGAATGAGCAGCATGCTGATATCCTGGGAAAAAATTGCTAGGAAAGTGTCCCCTAGATGGTAGTTCCTGGGATGCGTAGGTTTCTTTCTGGTTTCTCTGGGTGTCTTCCGTGTGACTGGGCTGTGCACACCTACGGCTTTGCCCCACAAGTTAGTGCAAGTCTGCAGGATGTGTCAGTACACAGGATGGACCCTGACTCATGGGGAAAACATGTGTGGAAAACGTTGCCATACTCCTACAAATGCTTGTTTTTCTTTTCTGTGTGATTTTTTTTTTCCATTTTAAATAAATCAGGAGTTTAGCAATAAAAGCTAATGCTGAAAGGAAATGGTGCAGGTGAGCCCTGTAGAATTTCACACTGTATTTATGAACAGAAACCCTTTTCAGGAGAGTCAACTGGGTTTGAAAAAAATAAGGTGGAGGGTAGTTTCTCTGATGCCCAGAAGGTAAAGCGTAAAATGGCCATCTTGCTAAATCTTCTCTGCTGTACTTGTTATTCCAGAGTTACGAAATAACAAGATGATACTACGCTGGAGTACCTATTCCTAAATCCTACCATTTTATTCCAGAATGAAGAATATCTTTGTTCTAATTCAGTTGTACTCTGAGGGGCAATTCAGTAATAACTATTGTGTGCTTTAAAATCACACTCTGTATTGCTCCTAAGTAATTGTCAAGGATAGGCAAATTCTAACTTCCCTTTTCATTTCATTGCTGTAAATCCAGAATAACCCTATTGAAATAAGCCAGTAGTTTTCAGTCATACTTATGAAATATGTCATTTCAAAGGAACAGCTCTGGATTTTACCATGCAAATCTGGCCCATAGTGTGTGAAAAGAGATGGTCTGAGTTAATCAGGCCAAGCCACTCCCTCGGCTGCCGCACCGCAGTAATGCAACAGGCAGCAATTCTCATTGTGGCATCGGGAAGAACAGAACATCAAGGGAATAATTAACATCTAATTTAGCAGTTAGACCAGGATCTAGGTGGGTTCCTGCATTAAGTAATTGTTTCCAGAGGCGGGCAAGGTTGGGGCTGCTTGCTGTGTTCTGCATCACAAGGCCAAGCACCCATGTCCCTCCAGCTCCTCTATGGCTGGGGGAAAGCAGCTCTATTAATGGTGCTTCTGAGGGTTTTATCTGTGAATGTCATAAGGAGCCTGTCTTTTCTTTTGACATTAAAGGAAATGCATGCACGCCCCTACACTCGGGCATCTTGCTTAAACACAGGCAGCGTGAATGGATTTAGGCACATCATAATTTTCCTTGAAGCTGAGGATCTCAGTATAACCCTCCTTAATCAGTCAAAGGCTTGTGATTTGTGTTGGAGAAAATGGCCAACTTGTAGACAGGTCTGTTCTGGAGAAACGTGATTTGCTCTGCCACGTTCTTGGTGACTAATTCCTCTGTTCTGCAAGTTTGGGTATCCATGCATAATGGAGTGCTGGGACCTTCCCTGCCAAGCGGCCGTCTTCAGTGCTCCCATCATCAACCATTGCCTTGCAGCGACACAAGATCTCATGAAGAGTTCAGGATTTTACATCCCCACCCCGTAGCTCCGTGGACTTAAAGCCGGTTGAGATGGTTGAACCAATACAAGAATAAATTCTGCATGCTTCTGTTTGGAAAAGGTCTGTCATGAAGCTCCGTAATCTTTCCTGCTCGGGCAGGCAGGGACTCAAGCTCCCTGCCGAGCTCACGGGTGCCTTCCTAGCCACCTCCTGTCCCTGGGTCCCTCTTGTGCATCTCTTCACGGCTCAGACCCCAACAGCTTTGGCTTTCCCTGGCGTTTGGCTCCTCCCCAAGGAGAGAGCATAGCTTCAACACTTCTCTTTTTTTAAATCCTAGATGCAGATTCTGGCTTTGATAATTTACTGCTGTTTGAAATGTCTTTTTGATTTCTGCAGCCTCTTGCTGTGGTTCCTCTTCCCCTGGCTCGGCAGGTGAAGGGCCTTGGCTGGCAGGGAGGAGCGAGGCAGCAAGTTCTTACTGGATGCACAGCCTTTGCTGCCTGCCTGCACGTAACTGCTTCAGACGTTTTAACTTCTGTCGCTGACTTTCCAGCTCCTTTGTTCAGCCTTCTAAATTTTCCTTTATTGTTTTAGCCTGTCTGCAAATATATTTGTTTTTCTTCCAAAAAGCCTTTGCTTGCTCAATTAGCAAGAGAGCTCTTTGTGGAGAGTGCCGTAGCTGTATTTCTACCATGGCTGAGTGCTTCTGGAGCATTTGGCTCCTCCCCAGAGAGGATTTACCCTTGCCATCCTCACACCAGGTGTTGCTGGACATCTTACTGCACGTGGTGCTGTGTGGTGCCTTGCAGAAAAGGAGCTTTTGTGGCACAGGAGTCTAAATGTGTTGCCATGGGCCAGGCTGATCCCTGCTGTCCCAAGCTATGATTTCAGCTGCAATTTTTGCTCCCTGTCCTATTGGGTCAATGGTGTGTTTTCCCCACACATGGGCTCTTTCACCGTCCAGATTTTTTTATTTGCTTTTGTCTTACTTAATGGTTTTGCCACTTTGTTTAGAGCAGAGGTTATAAGGATACAAGTCAAACCTCTCACATGTTGGAAGAGAAAGACGAGTGCTGGCTGGTGTAATGCTGGAAATACCTTCAGAGGTTTGCGTCCCACCCACCCCAATCAGATCTGAGCCCTGGCCTGAGATACTAGCCCTCGGCTGGGACCTTGACATGGCCCACGCAGCACAGGAGGGGTTTGTAGAAACAAGCCTTGATCTGGAAGGCACCTCCCTGCTGTCCCCAGGGCAGATCCAGAGGCTGTCCCCAGCCTGCCCTGTGACCATCTCCAGCCCTGCAGGACAGGCTCCCGCAGAGGACTGCCCTCCTGCTGCCGGGGGACCTGCTGGGAAACCTTGCAGAAGAGGCTTCAGAAGCCTCTGCCATTACATCTGCATTCAGTCTTTGCCCAGACACAGGATGAAGAATTTCTCCTCTCATAGGGTTTGTGGCACTTTGTGTTCCTGTTTTCCCTGTTTTTGCAGTCTGCTTTAATTTTGGGTTTGCCCTTACAAGCTGGGGGCTAAAGCCTAGTAGAAGACTGTTCACAGTGCTGCTTACAAAATCATCACAGAATTCAGGGGCTATTTCAGCAAGACATTCCTAAGCAGTTCTTTGCCCCATATTGGCCCCAATCTATTCCCTCATCCACTCGACATGCTATGGCATGAGAGCTCAGAGTATGGCAACAGACCCGCAGCCTTCTCAAGCTCTTTAGCCACCACATACAAATGAATGTCATGACTTTGTGAATGCCATATGAGTGCAGGTAAATATTGGGACGCCTTCGGGAACCTTGCAGCCTGGTTGTGGATGTGGGAGCTGCTTTGGCCTAGAAGTTGGGCAGAACTTCATTCGTTTTTTCAGGACAGAAATCATTCTTGCATAGGACACTCACTGTTTGGGGACGTGGCATTAGGATCATGTCCACAGGGCCCATCTCTCACAGGATCCTGCGATCCGCTTTGAAGACCGTGCTGTGTGTGGGTGGGAAGGCTTGTGGGCTCGCCGCTGGCACAGGGGTGACATTTGCCCTTGCTGGAACCAGGTGGTTGTTGAAGCTGGTTATTCGCTTTGTGTGATTGATCGCATCTGTATGGCACGTAACGCTGCCTTGTGAAACGGCCCTTTTGTGTGTCAAACTGACTGACAGTGTGACCTGATGTTGATGGAAGGGGATATTTAAGGAACAACTGAAATTCACACAGAACCATGCTGCTGTTTTTTTCTCCTTGAGCAAAAGACTCTTGTCTGCTGATGGGAACAAGGCACAGCATCCTGCGGGACCAGCGGTGTCCCTGGTGATGGCCATGAACACGGGAGCTGGGCTGTTAGCTGCTGCAATGCTCTACCCCACTGCCTCTGTCTCGCCAAGGTGAACCTGTCCGGCTCGCACCACTGTCATTTGATGCCGAGGGTTAGGGAACAGGCCTAGTTTTCCCTGCTTTGCTGCACCCCACTGTGTGATCTCAGGGAGGTCAGCATGAGCCACTCCACAAAGGCACTGAGGCCCTGAGTTTGCAGGTGAATGTGCATCCTTCAAACTCCAGATGATTTGTCAGTAGGAACTGGGCATCTAAAATGGATCTGACCCTGCATCTCTTTCCCCAACTGCTTTTTGCTAGTTAGTTTGCATATAAGGTTTGCCTTTTACCTCATGAACAGCACCCAGCACAGAGTGAAAGGTATCTTTCACTCCATATCCCACTGGGTTTTTTAGGCACTTGCTTAGTGTTAATGCTGGGACTGTGGAACAGAGAAGACCAACCGCCTGGCTGGCGTATGGCCTGCTACGATTACAGAGATGGAGTTTCTGGGAGGATGGGCTTTGTCCCATCAACACCTTCCTATCACTGCTGAAGTGATGCTACCGTTACATGTCAACAGTGAAAGCATATCTCTGCTCCATGCAGTCTATCTACTGGTAATGAATGCCGCAGTGAAAGATGCCCTTTAATTAACGTACTTCATAACAAGTCATCTGAAAAATAATTTGTGCTTGGAGCCTCCTGCATGTGCTGTAGGGCTGTTTGTGTGAGGAAGGGCTCCTCGTGTGCATTGTTTGCACGGCTGGTTCTCGAGCATTTGATACTGGATGGTAAAACTGGTTTTCAGATGCCCAGTCTGCGACTGTGTATGGGATGCACTGGTGAAGACACCACTGTCTCGCTCACCAAGGCCACTTCCAAGCAGAGATGAGCTGCAGAGTGACGTGGGCTGTGCTTGGGTGTGATCTGACACACTCTCGTATGAGGCACTTGGCTAGGTACATGTATGACAGGCACGTACTGATGTGTGGGTGCTGTGACAGACATGCCAAGCCATGTGAAAATTGCACCCCTGATGGCACCCCTGGGCACAGAAGGAAACCCAACAACAGCAGCAAATGTACGTGAAAGGGATGGAGAGGCCTGAAATGAGTTCAGAGTTGGCCCTTTTGCCTCAATTAGAGTAAGTGTACAGTCCTGACTTCCGTCTTCCAGAAAGCCTTCCCATGACTCAGCACTGAGAGGTGGAAGGACTGCAGGTTTGGGTCTCCCCATCACTTTCCTTTGCACTGGCTGTGGAAGTGACGAGAGGTGAGATGGACCAGAGTGCCTTTTCTATCCCTGGTAAATCATGAAAGAGAGAAGGGAAAAAAGATCTTGTGCTCAAATCTTGATGTTAAAATGAATTCATGAGCGTCCCAGAAAACTGAGAACAGCCTTGCCTGGAGTGGTGAGCAATGTGCCCTGCTCTGCGTGGAATTTAGTGTTTCTCTTTGCACCTGTGAAAACTGGCTACACACACCTCGGGCAGAGCCAAGGCGAGGTACTTGGCACCTGGGTTCGTGCGTTGCCTTTGAGTCCTGCCTGAGGTTGAGCTGAAGAAGACATGATCCATCATTTAATGCTTGTTTGTCTGGCCCTGTTGACTACAACGAAACGCTTTTTTTTTACCAGGGAAGCCTGAACATTTCATGCACAGGCCCGTCCCGTGAACTTTAAGGATTTGGGTGCAAATGGTGGATGGGAATCCAGCCCAGCTCTTCGCAAGCTGCCGTCCCTGCAGGAGCTGTTGCAGTGCCGCTGCAGAGGGTATGTTGCCTCTTTCTACCCTTTGACAAACACAAGAACTAAGTCATCTCCTGCAGAGGTGTGTTAACTCCATGTGACTCTTGTATACAAAACCACAACAGCACAAAATCCCCTTGTGCAGCTCCCATCCCTTGGTGAGTCCCAGCCACGCAGCGCGGCTGAGTTGGGCGCTCACTGACATCAGGCCGTTGCCTTTCCTTTAAGCAAGTGCATGGATGTCTTTGTCTATGAGAGCTGAACCAGTACGTGGATCCGCACGGTGAGATTTGCTATCAGGCACTGGAAGCACCACAAGAGCAGCGAAAACAGCACCTTTCAGAGTAAGAGTTGTGCAGAAAGACTGAGGGGGAAGCAGTGCCTGTTTTGGATTTATCAATAATGCCTTGTTTTCAGTGTTTCCTGGAAAAAAGAAAACAAATCCAAAACTGTACTAAAGGAAATTATACTTTAGGTTGCAGCAAATATTTCATATGATTTTGAAACACTCTTTTCAGCCTGGGGATGCAATTTGGTGTGGTAGCAGAAAGCCTGTCAACTAGTAAGCCAAAAAGCTGGAATTTTCAAAGGGCAGTGGAGACAAGCAACTGCTGCACGTGTTCAGGGCAGTCTTAGCTCCTGCTTAGTTCTCTGAACATCTCAGCGGTGAGGGTTAATAGGGATGAGGATGTCAGCCCTATGCCAGGTAGTGGATCTCAGCCTGCAGCGGCACCAGCTTTTGCGATTTTACCACAAATTTTGTTACAGTTGTTTTTCAAAGCTCTGGTTCCTCATATCCTGTAATTATGTGAGAGTTTCAGCGTTCTTTAAAGCTGAAGGTAAATTGACAACTTTTGTGATTGAAGACAACCAAAAAGTTTTAAAAGGAAGAGGGGCAAATAGAGGAAACCCAAAATTACTTTTCTTTGAAATCTCAAGATTTGTAAGGCAAACTCGTGATTTTGTGGCCAAGGACAGGACTGCTAAGTGCTTGGTGTTGGCAATGCTGTGTTTATTTTCCGTGCTTGGATTTCTGCATGACTTTATACATGTTATGAAAAATGCAGTATTTTATGTTATTTTTTAAAAGGAAGCAGATTGCTCTGTTGGATGATCTCCAAACCATCCGCCATCTCCAAACTGTAACATACAATAAAAATTCTATGGTGCTCTGTATCAGACTACAAAAGGATAAGATGTTACTTTACCAGCACAAAACCCAGGCGCACTGTGGAGGAAGAGAATTATAAGGTATATCGCTTGTATTTATGGCCAAAAGAGAAAGAAAAAATATACACTGTGTGTATATACTGCATATTGAAATTACAGAACAAAATTTAATTAGATCTTTATAAATAAAATCCACATATGCTGATTTATGATATATTTATTTCTCAGACTTTGAAATGATGACTGCCTTCACTTTGAAAACCAGTCATTTGCAGACGTCAGGTCTGTAATTCACAAACTGGCACAACCAGAAGTTTGTGGATTTGAGTCTGGCAAATGCCAGTCCTAGTGTATCTGTTCCAGAGGCACATGCTGGGATTCCCAGTGAAGGAGGCAGGGGAAGCATGCTGCAAAAGGCATCTATTTTTTTTCAAATGTTTAATTATAAAGATTAAATTGCTCGTTTTGTTCATTAAAAAAAAACACTAATGTTATACATAATTATAACCAAAGGAAAGATACATGATCTTTGTAGGCTACATCCAAATGGCCTCTTCCCTAGAGGGAATACTTCATGCTATATTTGCAAAAAATAAATGATTAGTACCCAAGTCATGAGTGAGAACTTAAGGCAACTGGAACACAGGCCTTCTCATGTGAGACAGACAGAGCTCAGGACTGGACCGAGACCTAATTAAATGTGCATCTGAAAGGCTAGATTGAGATGCCTTTATTCACACCAATGAAGCGTCAGTTTTCCTGAATGGCATTGCCCTACCATGGACTTCCACTTCTTTGCCTCACTACTGAGAGTGAGTTAGACACCTGGTTTCCTCTCCACCCCTGAGCAGGTTTGGAGGTTGGTGCCTGAATGACTCCTGAGAACAGGAATTCAAGCGTGATTTCTTGATGTGGTTTGAGCCATATTATCGTTTGCTGCTGCTGGAAGAGGGAGATCCTGTTCTTCCATCTGCCTCCCAGCCTCTGGCCATATATTCCTGCCAGTCGAGCTCTGTCACTCCAACCAGTGGATGGGCCACAGGGTCCCAATGTGAAGTCCTCAACTTCTGCATGGATACCTTGGCTGCCAGACACAACACAGCACAAACTTCCCTGAGTACCACTTCCTCCTTTTTGCACAGTCCCAGCTACCACACAGAATTCTGCAGGGAATAAATACATAAGGACTCGCCACCAGCTAACCAGGAGTGTCACCTGGAAGGTCTTGATCAAAGCCTTGGAGGAAGGTGGTGGATGAGGGGGAACCTGAGTGTCAAGCTTTCCTTTCACCCCTCTAAAACTGCCACAACTTCAAAAGAACATGTCCACTCCAGTTCTAGAAATAGGAGCTCAGCTTGAGACAAAATAAGAACTACTAGTTTTTAGCTGTTTCTTACTAGAGGTAAAATTGGATTTTAAACTCTAAAGTAGACTGCATAAAGGACTAAGGCGTGCAGCAGGACTCTCGCTGGCGGGTGTGTTCTGCTGCTGACCAAAAGGAGCCCGCAACAACTGATTCTGACTTAAAAGAAAGAAATTTGTGGCTGTAACCAGTTTAGCCTCTGCCACGGGGGACGTAAAAGGCTGTGATGGGTCAGTAGTTTAGTTTTACCTCCAGTCCTAAAGACGGATTTATTTCACCTCTTGTGGAGACTGGTTTGTGTCTTTTACTATGGAGCCTTCACGTCACAGGGCCCAGCTTTCCTCTCTGAGTAAATAGGTAGAGGTTGAATGAGGCAGCTCTCCCAGTGTGGGACTGTCACTAGATGATGGCTCTGTCTCTGTGATATTGAAAACAGACATCAAGGCACTTTTCACTAACACATTCCATCAATGCTAGAGGCTTGTCACGCAGGGAGCAAACACCAAGTGAAGCAAAGGAAGCATTTACAATTTGCTGCTGTGAAAGCAGACAAGATAAATCAATAGGAACTAAATTAGCCCAGCTAGCGGCCCTCACACCTACTTTGGAAACTCTATTAAAATCCATGGCCTAGAATTTGCAGGAGGGATTATATGCGTGAAGGGTGAGTCAAGATTTTAGAGTGAGCTAATGTAAGTGACACCCACTTCTCAAACTGCCTGAAAACACTCACTGCCAGAATGTGCTGCCAAATACAAGAGTTCTAGTAAGTATTTGCTGGCTGTCATTGGCCTCAGATAAATACGTTGGGAGGAGAATAGTGGAGTCGTCAATCAAAAGATAACACTGAGTAAAGCTCAGTTGCATAACGCAACAAGAAGTCAAATTTAACCAAAGTTGAACATATGTCTGAGTACTGGGGGCATAGTCAGAAGCACAGTAGGCCAACCAGAACCCGAAGAGAGTCATATTTGAGATCAACACAAAGGAACAAGATCTGAAAAATACCTCATGTGATTGAGTTGGTTGTGTTACTGTGCTGCTCTTGTGTGACCTTTTTAATTCAACTGAAATGATACCTGTCCTAGGCTTCTGCAGAACTTCATAGATTTATGACAGCATCCCACTGGCACACTGTGGCACAAGAAGACTTGCTAGAAGTCAAGTTGAGGTAATTGCAGAAATCTGTTTATTGGCACAGTGAATGCGGCATTTCCAGGAAGCACCCAGTGTGTGTGTTCTGTGCGGCTGATCGACACATGCACAGTAGTCTCAGACACTGGGATTATTGTAGAAGCACAAAGCAGGCTCGAATCTCCAGGGCCACATGTGTGTTGTAGAGTTGTGTGTATGTGACAAATCAAGGATTGCCAGAAGTCCAGTAATTGCTACGCCCAATGTGGCTGCTGGATATCTAGGAATCCTAGGCAAATGTGTAAAGAGGCATAACTTGCATGAGAAAAGAAGTAGTATCCAGGAAAACCTGAACACATGGCAGCTCTATGCAAACGTTGTTGTCAGCACACTCAGTCCTGGATCCCAGACTCTTACTATTTCACAGCACCTTCAGGAGAATTCTGCTTTTTTCTGGTACTGACAGTAGCGTGCTGGTAAAGCCCTCTGTAAAGGGAAAGGAAGCTGGCTGTTGCTGAAGTGCTCTGGACTCGCAGGGGAAGAAGGGCTGGATCAGGGCTGGCTGCACAGCAGCAGATTTTTCAGCTCTGCCCCTTTCCAGAGCTTCCCAAGATAATCGGTACGTGCAAGCCCTGGGTCTATGCTATGAAAAGGGTAGAAACCTCAGAGTCGCTTACCCAGTGCCTGCCAGAGGAACTGCAGGGATAAACTAGTCTGGTCCTGCACCGGTTTGGCAGCCTTTTGCAGAAGAACGCGGGCTTCGTGCAAGGGCAGAAAGGCACCACTCAGTAGTTACTTAAAGTTGTCAAAGTAGTTACAGAACAGGGGGTTCTGCCAATCTTGGTGGTATTCTTCAGCTTCATTTACATTTCTAAAGTGTATTGAGTCCTTCACCTGGGTGATGCTGTAGAAACACAAGGCATTAACCACATGGAATATGCAATAAAAACTAAACAATGTAAAACACATGCAATATAACCAGGAAGAGAATTCTGTGCATGCTGTCTGCGATTGCCCAGGTCTTAAGCATGCATTAAATGGCAGTAACTACAGGCTATGGAGTATGGATCATAAACTTGAATTCCACTGCAAAAGTGTCAGGGCAGAGATCTGAACAACATTAGAAAATATGAGAAGTGATTTTAGGAGCCTGTTTTGATGAGAGGGATTTCAGAACTGCTTTTCAAAGCTCGGCTGCACAGCATTTTCAGAATATCAGGCGCCGGGATTGCTCTTCTCTTTTGTAAACCCCCTGATGCTTCTTGTGCGTTGGCACTGCACCTCGCTGGGGGAGACTTTGTTTCACAATGGGATATTTGGGCACTGTGGTAATGGGAACTAGGAAAAATTCAGAAGGACTTTCATGCTGAATCACAGCTTATCTTCTGCATAGCAGAAGGGAGGATTCCAGATCTTTTCTTCTGCTTTTTACCTTTAAGAGATTTATGGCAAACATCATTTAGAAAGATCACAGGGGAAGAAATGTCATTCCTCGCTATCTTTTCTGCCTTTCCTGCAGCAAACAGATGGGAGATAATTCACTTGTAAGTGGTCAGGTTAGCTGTGCTGGCTTCGGTGTTGTGTGCATGCTGGAAATGAGCTATGGCTGGCAGTGCCAGCAAGATGCTTGGGCACCACCCTAATGTACCACGTGCCACCCACATGGACCTTGGTTTTGCAGAGCAAGAGCTACATCCTGAAAGATGGGCTTGCAAGGTTGCTCTGGAGGATTGCTGGTGGGAAAGCTTGTCATTGCCTAATGATTATCTATGGGACAGCGGTTGTAACCAGACTTTTCTGATGTGCAATGTCCCTCTGATCCATTTTGGGGCTGCATGGGAGGTGAAGATGAGGAGCGCTGCTCAGGCAAAGCCTTTGTGGTTGTGCTTAAAAGTGATTGTTAGATATGTTTAACATGGGGTAGATTTTCTCTTCTGCCTCTATGCCGTTTGGTGCGGCTGGGAGAGCCTGTGGTGCTGGCACTCTGCCTTGGATGAGTGGAAAGGACCTTGTGGGGCTTCACTCAGTGGCTCAGGGTTGTGCAGGCCTGGACCTTCTTCCTACTCAAGCACACTTCTACATCATATCTGGTTCGGTGATAGTGCCTGGAAGTCTCTCATGGACCAGACACTGCATAAACTGAGAGCAGCTGACTTCCCGTCCCAGCAGAAAAATGCTTTTGGGAAGGAGAGGTGGAGGGTAGCGAGTGGCTGTACCATTACTGTGGAACACTGCAGAGGAGTTCCCTGGAACAGGGAACAGGTGGGGCAGAAGGTACGGGAATGTCCAGGTGAGATGCTGGCGGATGGCGGCTGTTGTGAGAAATGCCCAGGTGCCTGGCCCTGAGCCCAGCCCTGGGGAGTGCAGGGGCAGGTGTCTGTGGGCTTGAGAGTAGGGAGCTCCACTGGCCGTGCCAGCACGGGAAGTTGTGCCGTGCTCAGACTCTGCCTGCACCTCTTAGGTTCTGAGCATAGCCCAGAGATGGACAAGGACTTAACTGTGAGTTTCAAGAAATGCATGTGATGCCCTTGCCAAGGGAAAGGTCGTCTAAGGAACATCAGCTTCGTGCCGTGTTTCATGAAGGACAAAAACTATCAAAAAGGGACGGGACTTCATTAGGGCTAGAAAACACTTATTTAGGAAATTTTGGGTTCCCAGGGATGTTTGCTGGCTTTTCAAATGGATCCAGCACAGGCTTACAGGAATTCAGACAGAAATGAGCTGAGAAGGGATGGTGAGGCAGATCTCGCAGAGCTCTTGTCCCTGCAGGCTGCTCTGCCCGCACGCCGCAGCGTGTGGAAGCACAAGTGCCGCTCTGTCCTGCCATGTCTGGGCTGGTGCACTTCGGACATGGCACAGCTCCAGCGCTCAGAGCTTCTCCTTGGCGTTTGAGCTAGGTCGTTTCTGCAGCTCTCCTGCATTCCCAGTTGTTATTAATGGCACACCTGGTGCCAAATAGGATCTTTTCCATTCTTAATCTGTGATTAACAAGGTTGTTAAAGTCATTCTCAGCTCTGCTGAAACCAAACAGAATTTTATATGACATAGTGGGCAAAGGCTCTGTTTGAAGTAGTCTTTAATCTTAGTTCTAGGATTAAATCATATGTAAACAGTCACATTTTATCAGCTCGGCTACAAAGTAATTTATTTGTTAGTCTAATTTTAGTAACTTGTAGGTAATTCAGTATTATTTGGAAGAGGTTGTATGGGAGGGAGCAGATCTCATTTTCCACCGGTAAAGCGAGTAAAGGAGTCCTCTGATCCTGCAAAAGGCCCTTGCCTGTTACGGATAGCTTCACTGATTTTAGAAAAGCTATTCCAAACGTGTGAAAAAGCAGAGTGACTAGATGTGGGGCTTTGCAGGACCAAGGCCTGCCATTGTGTTTTTTTGGCAGTGCTAGTTGACACTGCAGTACATTTTTTGTAAGTGCTAGTGTTGCGTCTATTTTTACTGTGTTGTGCAATTAGACTTTTAGGACAGAGCTATTACTATTGAACATTTTGCTGGAAGTTACTGTATCCCAATGGAAGACATAAGCTGTATTTTCCTTAGAACTAGAGGAGGATATAACTGTGGTATCCCAGTCTCTGTGGCAAAGAGTTTTAGTGCCGTTGCTGTCTGTCAGCTCTTTCATGCAGTTTTATCAGCCTTATTTATTTCATGGGCATTCAAAGGTGGGGGGGATCCTCGTGAATATAAATGTTAGACTAGATTAGCTTTTACTGCAGGACTTGATTTTCCCTATTGGAAAAATTGTTCTACACTGGAAATCTGAGAGATGTTCCCCGGTGAAATCTGATGCGCAGGATGCGAAACTATTTCTCGTTGCACGAAGGCATTTCAAGATAATTTCTGAGTGAACATGCATATAGTTTTATTGCTGCTTGGCACTAACAGCTGAAGGATGTTACAAGAGAAAAGGGGCTGAAAGTTGATAGGCAGTGATCTTATGTAAAATTGAACTCTGTCCAGGAGTATTTTACAAATCGAGACTCTCCTCTCCTTACAGCATCTGGGCTTTCCAGGTGGTTTTGATGGGAGTAGGGGACCCTCAACAGCCTCCTGTGAAGGAGTATGGCTCTATTTCCCACTCCTGTTCCCAGCTAGGTGTTGTAGAGGCTACTTCCAAACGGCCTGACTGTGCGTGCCTTAACTCCTGTTTAACAGGCGAGCCTTATTGTGTCATGGGGGAATTTCACCCGTAAATGCCGCTCTTTTGTTTTTCTGTTGGGAAATTCAGGCTGAATAAATGCCAAAGAAAGCTTAAAATTTTCCCCTGATTTTCTGCCCAGCATCTTGCATGCTCGAGTATTGGTCATACCCGGATCAGTATTAACTCACACTGGTTACTGAAATTCCCCCTCAAGGGATCAAAGTTGTGTGATCTAAAGTAGGAATGCCTTAATTTGGGTAAAATTGATCTAATCTGAGATCCTGCAACATTTATAGCAGCTGGCCTGAATTCTTGACCATACACAGCCCAATTATTTACAGAGGCAATGTTTACAGAAAACATTTCCCCCCCTTTTTTGCAGTTCACCTAGCTAAAGGCATTTCATTATCTGGCTGACTTGCATGTCTGTAATTGGGGAGGATTTAAGTTTAAAATACTTTAAAGAATACTCTGAAATCATAACCTGCAGGGCTCTCACTTGGTTCATGTGGTTGGGAAATCTGGGTACAAGGGCAGGAAAAGCCGATATGAAAAGAATAATGTGACTCAATTGACTGTGAAATTCTTCTAGGAACAGGTGTAATTGTGATCGTAAACATTTGTGCGATATTTTACTACCAGCTTTAATCCCTGCAGAGGGGACTGTGTAGGAGTAGGAGAATAAATGTGAAAGCAACTTCAAAAGCTGAGTTAAAAGATCAGGAACATGAACCTCAGGTCTGGCCGACGAGCCACTGCGTGGAGAGGGGTCTGCGGCTTTCCATCGTTTCCATCCATCGTTTTCCTCCAGGTCAGTGAATCTGTGACTCCAAGAGACCCTAACAGGGATCCTTAGGGTGATGGTCACCCCAGCCGGAGTCCTCTCCAGCATGACCTTGCATTTTTCCATTAGTCCCATTTCTTCAATGGGGTAACACAAACTGTTTAGCAAATTGATCACAGACCCCAGGATGGGAAAAAAAGAAGAGCAAAATTTTGCTGTGGCACTGTCTCTGCTAGAGAAAGTGGCACTGGGCTGAAGTAGCTCTTTGTGGAAGGAGCCACTAAGAAAATAGATGAAAAAGGTCGTATTTCCTCATGCCTTGTGGAAGGCACAAAGCTTTCCTTAAGTGAATGCGCAGGAAATCTAAAAGCAGGCAAGGGTCTGAGAACTGCATAAGGAAGTTTGATATGGGTTGAAAGTCCTTCCTGTGCTTAGGGCCAGCATCAGAAGCAAAATGCCATTTGTGTTCCACTGGAGCTCAGGTTTGCACAGTTCCTTGCAAAGGCCTCTTTGCCAGGTGGATTTTTCCCACTGCTGTTAAGGAAACACGACTCATTGGTAATTTCAAAGAGGCAAAATGAGAAGCTGTAAAGACAAGCATGTAGGAAGTGCTATAGAGTGATAAGGAAGCCAGGATGGTAAATCAAAGTCTAAGGAGGAAGGATATGAAGGGGCACACAAGTATAAATCTTTCTAAACTGATGAAGGAGCTGGTGGGGCCTTTAGAGGGATGTGAATGGAGAGTCAGTGGTTGGAGCTGCTGAGAATCTGAATGAATTCCCTGACTGATAAGCAAGGGAGAGCAGCTAAAGGTCACATACTGTAAGGAGGACAGGGGAACACAGTGGTTTTCTATGTGGGGAGAGAGAGAAGGCGTATTATTTGAAAGTTTTATGTGTGTAACCCAAGCAGACAGTTGGGAAATTAAAACTATTAAAATTGACAAGTCACCAATTTTAGATTAACTGCAACCTACAATTCCTGGACTTGGTTTCTGGCCTTGGTGTTTGAGAGGTCCCTGGGAGAGCAGTGGTGTCTGAAGAAGGAAACACAGAAAGCATTGTCTCCTTATTTGAAAAAAAAAAGGAATATAACAACAATTAAAAAAATAGGCAACTTGTAGAGAAGATAAAGTAGATATTACTAAAGGGCAAGCAGCAGACAATGTTTGAGAGCCATTTGGTAGACAGCAGAGTGGCCCTTGATACCCAGCAGTCTCACATTTCTGAAATCTGTACTTTAAATAGGCTGAATGTGCATTTAAAGTGTTCCGTGCTCGTACAGCACCAGCTACCACAAAGGTCTAGCTTTGGAGAGAGCTCTGAGGCATTGCTGCAGTGCAAACCTGTCACAGAGCAATGCAGTGCCTGGGGCTGCGCAGGTCACTGAGAGCAACCTGCACACCAGCGTCTGCCCGATTCCTCAGTTCCAATGAAAACAGCGAACATGTTCCAGTCTTAATGTCGTGATTTTTAAAAGTGCCCTGTGAGTTTAAGTGCCAGTGACCTACAGTGTTTTACATCCACTCTGTGCTACTTGTCGCCAGCCATTGCGGTGGCAGATGACAAGCTTGGTCAAATGGGTACTTCCAGCTGCCGTGGTGTCTTGGGGCTATTGCTCCCGCCACTCTGGTGTATGGGGTGTAGTCAGGATGCAGCTCTGTGCTCAAATGTCTTCATTACGGTCAGAACCATCGCGCAGACAGACACGCTTTCTCCCACATCCAGTGGAAGTGGTGAAATCTCACCCTATAGATGCTGTGCTAATGGCAGAGGACCATTGTCAGGTTGTTTTAGCTAAGCCAGTGTTTTCCAACCTTATTTTTAATTTATGGAGCTCTAAACATTTGACACTGCAGGTCTGAACCCTTCTACAGCAAACGTAAGCCTGTTTACTGTCTCCTTGCTCAGGTAAATTCTTAGGAGCTTTTCGCAGACCTATAGAAAGAGTCTGTGTGCCTGAAGGGACCATGGCTCAAACCCCCTGGTTTAATGAAGCTCTTGTTGCTCAGAGCCTTTTATTTTCATGAGCTATGTGAAGACAGAGAGTAGCAAAGAGAGAAGGATGCAGCACTGCAAGCTCTTCTCACCTCCAAGAAATTGGGAATAGGTTTTATTTAGAGAATTGCAATAGAGTTCCCAAGACTCGTGTCCCACTAAAGAGCAGAGGCACAAGGCTCCTCTTGTGAGGTGTCATGTTACCCAGGAGACAGACTGAGCAACTGAGAAATGTTGTGAGTTTTTGAAAAAGAGATTTATATATAAATGTGTTACGGGAAAAAATACCTCTACTCATACACATGGTAATTCTTCTGTCTTACTTTGTTTGCTATCTTTCTTTCTTTATTGTTTTCAAAGATTTAAAGGAATTTAATTAAAAAGGCAGTTTGACTACCCTCTTCTTTCCAGATAACAAACACTAAAATAAAATGAAGTGAAATATTGGAGAGCCTGCTTTATACCCCTTTTAAAACTAAACACAAAAGCCAAATGAGATCATAGGGTTTATCGGGCAAGATAAATCCAGAAAAGATGAGGAAGTGCTCCTGCCACTGTACAAGGAACGGCTGAACCTTCGTCTGGAAAGTTGCGGTCATTTCTCATCATCTGTCTGTGGGAAGGATAAATCCAAAGGGAAGCTCAGAAGGTGACTGGAACAATGGGTGACGCTTACAAGCAGTAACCAAAGGAGTGTGGGTTGTTCCACAGCAGAGCTGGAGTGAGGGCATTGCTTTCTGTAGATGCAACAGAAGGAAGAATATTATATAAGTGAAAGGAAATCTTTGATTGACAGAATGATTATAAAATGTCATGGAATACACTTAAGCTGGAAACGAGGAGGGCTCTGGGCCTCAGAGCAACCAGGTTCTGCAAGACCTTGCATTGGGACGGCAGGGCCAGTCCCATTGCATAACCCGCATACAAAAGGGATTGCCTGTGAAGCTGTGAAAGTGGAGTCTGGCTGCAATGATCATCTCCAGTCCCATATGCTCCCAGAATACCATTAATTTCTTCCATTAGCCTGGTATTCCATAGGCAACTGTCTAGCTGTGATCTTCCAGAGAGCCAAAAGTAGGCTTTACTATTTAGGTTTTAGCTCAGCTGTAATACATCATTTAGAAAAGATCCTGCTGTGTTGAGATGCATTCAGTAACGTGGCAACATCCAGTGTATATATTAGACTGCGCTCTGCTTTGTCTTTGTTAGCTTCCACGTCAGCAGGTAAGTCATCAGCATGGCCCGAGACCTGCTGGTGGTGGTGCTGAGTGTCTGTCTCGGTTTTACATCTTTTGCAGACCTGGTGCTGCCACATTCCTTACCAGCACCCGGCACATGGGTGTTCATGCATCTCTGCAGAAATGGGCAGACACTGCTTTGCTGTGTGTATCCATGCTCTCCACCCTTCTGCCGTTTCCCTCTGTGGAAGGTTTCAGCTGGTTGGGCTCCTCTCCTTGGACCACAGCTCCCCCCGCCCTTGCATGTCCTTCCCTTTCCAAAATGCATTTTGAGGCTTCAGCTGTAGTAATTTGGATGTGGGTAGCTGAGTCTACAAACACCCCAGTCTCTAAGAGGGAAACCCTGACCCTGTGCCCTGGGGTGGCACTCTCTTGTAAAGCTGGCTTGATGATGGGACCTAGGGCTGTAACTCAGCATGCTTAATGGCCAGTAGTGACAGGTTTATAAAACAACAAAGCGTCCATTGCCTCCAATAGAGATCATGGCCTGGCTTTTCTCCTGGTGGCTGTTGTAGCAACAATCATGTGTCTGCAGCCTTCTCCAGGGTATGCTGCCATGCCTTCCTCTTCCAGCTGTTGCATACCTGACTCTTGGAGCTCTCCCATCTCTGTGGGGGCACTTGGAGCACCTCCTGGGCTTGTGGTAGCTGCAGTTCATCCCGCTTATTACCGATAGCTGCAAGGGGAGTCTGGAAGTGGGGATGCAGAAAGGGAAGGGATCTGTAGGGCTGCTTCCATCCTGCCGTTTGCTCCCTTTATCAGTTCCAAGAGCTGTCAAGGGTGGCAAAACAGGGCTTTGCCGAGTGCAGGTGCTGGCTGGCATGTAGGGTCTTTCTGGCGATCCCTCCCTGGGCAGGAGGCAGAGAGCATAGCCGAAGCAGAGCCGCACCCGGGTGTCAGATGTCTGTCTTAGCCTCTGACCGGCAAGAAGGTCTCCATCTAAATCAACAAGAGCTCTCTGGACTTCGAACCATGGCGGGTGGATATTTTTAGAAGCCAATCAATCAGTGGTGACTGTTCAAGTTCAGACAAGTCAAACACAGCCTGCAAAGTTACACAGAAGTGCTGTGTGTCGTGGAAAGGTTGGTGAGCCTGCCTATTTGACGAGCTGTGCCAAATCCATGCGCTACCAGAGCCGAGTTCTTTTTAGAGAGATAGCTATAAGAAGTAGAAGTGTAAACAGACTGTGGATTGTAAAACACACGTTTTTTTAATTGAAGCAATAAATTACAGTTTGGGCTTCCACAGAAACCTCCTTTCAAGGTGCTAAAAGTGTTTTCAAACCTGAAAACAGCTCTAGGTTGAGGGTTTTTCATCTTGGCCTTTTTTGCAGGTGAGGAAATTGAGTCGCAGAAGCGTTTAGGGGCCAACAGGGTCCCTCAGAGTCTCTGAAGAATCCAGCTTGTCTCCAGGGGTGTGCTGCACTGCAACAGTGCTGGAAGAAGAAAACAAACACCTGTGCCCTGGCATTCCCCTTCACAGTCTGATTAGCTAAAATAGCAGCAATGGGGTTAGGTCAGCCTCGGGGCTCTGAGCAGCAGTGGCGGAAGGGTGGCTCTTTGGTGGTTCTGCTACAAGGTAGCAGCATCTGAAGCCCTTGTAGATCCTTCCTCAGAGAACGTGAGCTGGAGTTTCTTGACACTGGGCACAGAGAAGAGCTGATTCTTGCAGGAATCTCCAGGTGCTATTCTAGTGTGTAGGGATGAAATAAAAAAATAATAATGAATCCTCTCACTCCATGAAAAATGCTAGCACAGCCTGGACTCAGAATGAACCTCTAAAACCAGACACCAACAGGTCAGTAGCCAGATTAGAAAATGTTGGTGTTCTGATTTCCAGAAACTCAGTTTAACCATCTTGAAAATGGGCCTGATGTTTTCCGTTGTCATTCTCCATTGAGAAAAGAACCTGTGGCTCCTGCCCTGACTGCTTCTCTGCTACGTCTTGTCCTCCTCTCCATCACTGCAAGGCAGCTGCTCCAGCACTCCTCGATGGAGTCTTTGCACAGCTGCACAAAATGTAGTGCACGATCTGATTCTCAAATTGGGCTTAACTCATATGTTCAATGCCAGCTGGAGGGGCCTGCTGAGTTTTTGCTGATGCATCAGAAATACATTTTTAGGAAGGTTTCCCTATAATTATCACATTATAGCTACTGCTGGATTGCTGAGAGTATAGTAAACAATTGCTATACTTGTTAGAGGTCATGAATACATAAAACATTCCTCTGTGTGAGGTCTGCTGTTAAATAATAACTTGTCGTTTCATGGTGTAGGGAGAGTGAATGCCCTCGAAGGGACGTGCTGACATTGTTCAAGCCAGTGATCCAGTTCCTGTAATTTACACCACTTTCTTAAAGCTGCTTCTCTGAAAAAGAACAATGGATGCACCGAGGGACAGCTGTCACCCCACTGCAGCTCCCGTCATCTTGTGTCTTGATCCTCTCGCTGTTTCCTCTGTTACCTGTTTTGCGGTAACACTTAGGTACCCTCATCGCCAGAGATTCAGGCCTCAGGGTGATGGGCAGGTGAGTGAGGAAAGCTGTTAATGTAACAGCTGCACAGGGTCCAGCTCCAGACAGGCAGGGGGAGTGAGCGGCAAGCGAAGGTGATCAGGGACACTGAGATTATTAACGAGTAATTTAATGATCAGCGGGTCTAATGAGCAACGTTCACCCTTGTGGCGTCTCTGCTGTCTGATGTGGAGGGAGCACTCACTGCTGCCTTTTCCTCAGGGGTTACTAATGGTGTCTGTATCCTCCATCTGTCATCTCCAGTGCACCTCTGGGAACTTCAGAGCTTTGAGAAATCCTCCCCTCTGTCTCGTTGAAATTGTCTGACACGTTCAAGAACTACTCATACACACACACAGATACACACACACACACTGTGATCACACATAAAGCTCTGTTTCCTTAGGAAATCCAGACTTTACAATAATCATGTTGCCGTTTGCCCAGGTGTAACACGCAGTTGTGGTTTTCATGGTGCAGAAGAAATGCAAGGATACAGCTGTGGCTCAGTTCAGTTAACAAAACGGGCAAATTAATGATCCCAGAGCCCCAGGAGTCCTATCTCAAGGCCAAAGCAGAAACCAAGAAATCTGTCTGAGATGCAAAACCTGGGGTAGAGCAGTGAGCACCAGCCTGGGCAGGTGACAGACATGTCATTTCTGACATCTCTTTAATCCCTCCCTGTGGTGGGGAGGATCTGCCCTTTGTTATGTGATCAAGAGAAAATGATGTCTTGGCAAAAGCATGGCAAGTGTAAGACTTCAGTCTGGAAGGAGCTCATCAGAGATGTGTAGAAGCTGACTGCAGCATTTGCAAGTCTTTCTAGAACCACTAGCTGGAGGGAGAGGGGATGAATTCTTCCCCATTGCTGCATGCAACAACTCACTGGCTCCGGTGATTTTGGTAGACACCACTAAAAGCGTGGCCAGGCTGCATGTGGTTGACCAAAGATGGTCAAAACTGTGCTTTAACTGTTCTCCAACCTATGTGAGGAGTCATCCCTAGGGAACAAGTGTTGCTTCCCGGCGGACCTGGCAGTGAGGCCCTTGGGCATTACCTCGCAGAGCTGTGAGGTGAACCCAGATGCTTTAAGACTGCGCAGCTGGTGAGTAGGCTCCCATGGCACACAGTTGTTTAGGGTGTGACTAGTTGCAAGTTGAGGAAAGGTGCTTGTGTGGAATGGGTCTCAAGGTTTGCAAAGGACTTTACAGATGGAGGAACAACTTTTGCAGAAGAAACCCTGAGCAAGCAGTGGAAGAGCTGAAATGCTGCTAATGAGCAGTAGCAGCATATGAAGACGTATTACTGAGGTGAATTAGGATTTCAAGATGAGAACAAGTAAGTTCACATCTGTGACAATCTGGTCAATATTTGAAGCCTGGGAGGCTGACACAAGTCCCAGCTGCTGCCACTGGAGTGATGGAGCCTCCGTTGCTGGTGTTTGCTCCCCGTGCATAGCTCAGTATCCTTCTCTGCAGCTGCTGTGATTCATGGGGTTGGCGGCAGATGCCACACGATCCACAGACCTGGAGAGGAAGAACTTCAGGTGCACAGTGGAGCACAGACTTCTCTTTACTGACGGTTTATGTAGATTGAAGGGAGATACGGCTGAGGATGGACACTTGTTGCCTCTGGAGAGATTGCACTGAAGCAAAACTCTGACAGAGCCTTCAGTTTTGGGAGCTCAGTACTTCTAAATTGGCAGCTTGCATCAGAGCTAAATATCTGCCCCCACTTCTGACCTCAGCAGCCACCATGGCATTGGGGGAAGCCAACCTCAGATACAGAGCTGACACTTCCAAGATGTGCTGTGACCACCAGGCCCTCCACCCCCACAAACAGCGCTGTAACACTCTCCATATTCATGTGGAAGAGGATGATTGAAGGAGGGAATGGCAGTCTCCATACTCAGCCCCCTTCCTTCTTTTGGTTTGCATTGCATGCTCCATGTTGTTTTAATGTAGTTCCTAGTATTTAATGCGTTTTTATTGCTTTCTCTAATAACACCAACTGAGCACTAAGAGCCAAATTAAACAAGCCATGCCAATAAGCCAAACATTTCAGTTCAACCAGCAAAGCGTATGCCTCTTACCCCTACTCAAGCTTAGATTTGTAAATCAAGGACCTCACTGCTCATCAGGGAAAACGAAGCAGATGGCTGCCGTGGTGCAGGTAGGGCAGAGCTGATGCAGTGTCTCTGGTGTGGGTGCAGAGGCTTCCATGTGCCCTCTCCCCACACACACGCTGGTCTTACCACCCCAGGTCTCCACACGGACGTCAGACAAAGTGAAAGGCTGGTTGTTCTCAAGATTGTAATGCGGCATCTTGTCTCATGGGTTTTATCAAGCTGGGTCTTGTTTTTTATGTGGCTGTAAGCACCTCTAAACTCCTTTGACTTCAGTGGAAGCTGGAGTTCATGTTCTGCATCGCTGAAAGCCTTTCCATGCAATTAAAAAACAACCCCAGACCTCCTCCCCTGGTGCTGATCAGTGGTGTGGTGTTGACGTAAGTGTACTGGAGTTTCACTTACAGCAGCTGGGTAGCTGGCACTTTTATAGGGCTTTTTTTTATTATTCTCTCTGTCTTTTGCACGATATTTCTGAAGTTTTTTTCTCTGCTTTTCCGCAACAAGCCCCAGCCTTCATCTCTGTCCTCTTAGCTCTGCTTCCTGTTGTTCTCTGTGATCTCCCTTGTTCCATCTTTCTTCTCTTCTGTTCTCTGGTTTCCTCCCTTTCATTTTAGCCATTTTTTGTTCAGACTGCCTCATCCCATCCTCCCAAAGGGGAAGCGTATCTGTTTCATTCCCCTGTCTCTGTTTCCCTCCCGGACCCACAGCTGTTCCCCCTCTTTCCCGTTCCTACAGGCCCCTCTCCTGCTCACAGCACCATCCTCTACCTTCTCTTTTTCCTCTCCATGTCCAGCCCCTTTCCTCCATCACTGGAGGTCAACAAGAGAGAAAACAGAAAATGAACCAGGAGGAGGATGTTACAGCCAAGATGATCGTGCCTGCGAGATGCCAAGTATTGTCTCACCAGCATTAGCCCGGACCGCTTTCATCTGGCTGGATGAGTTGCACCCACCAGCTCAAGCACTGACATACAGTGTTTCATGCCACACAGTCTGTCATTACACCCGAGAAATTTTAGCCTTTTGGTCTGCCCAAGCCTGAATGCCTAAACTGCAGTGAGGATGTGGTGGGGTGGGAATGTACACTTCAATTCTAACTTCCTTTTTTCCCCCCTTGTGCTGCACTTTTACCAGCTAAGCACCAGGCATCTGTAGCTGCAGATCTCTGTGCTTTGGCCCTTGTGATTATGTGTTTTCTGGTTGTGCTCAGTCAAAAGTAAGCATGGAGCTACAGTCTCAGCTGGGACAGAAAATAATCCAACAAAGTTGGTTCACGTGCGATTACAGAAGATACATTCTGCCGCTAATTTGTTCTGCCATGATTTTGCCCTCCTAAGTGGAACGCACCGGGGAAACAAATGAACACTGAGTGCAGCTCGTCTGCATTACAGGTCTGTCTGTTTGCCTGGGATGAATTAAACACGTAGCTTAAAGGTGCAAAGAGCTTTTCACTCCAAGAGGGAATTGGGCTGCATTGGGCTCCACTGTGTGCATCTGCTCAGAATCCATCTGATCCTTGCCTCAGGCATCTTTTTACAGATTAAGGAATGATCAAATCTGGAAGGAGAACCTGCATGGACTGATCTGTCAGCAGGGAAGCAAAAACCTCCTACAGCCCACAGCCACGCAGTGTGCAGGCCAGGCAGGGAACCGAGACCCCAGAGCTGCTGTTTCACTCACTCCCCGGCTGCAATTGCATCTCCTACCTCTTCCCCATCTCCTCTCCCTGTAAATCCCTGACTTAGGCTTTGCCTTCTGCAGCAACAAAGAAAATGTCTTCAAAAACCTCCTTACACTGATGCAGCAGGAGGCTGTGATAGATACAGTCACGGCTGGGGAATGAGTGCGGAGCAGTGCCGAGCTGTCTGTGCCATTATTGTTCTCTGCTGCAAACTGGAAGCAACTGAGAGAAGGACAACGCGGTCGGTCCTTCTGTAACGACCCCTCTGGGACCTGAACGAACCTTTGGTGTCGCACGGTATGCACAATAATTAAGACTGGCGATTTGTTGCGTGAAGTTAATGGTAAAATCCCTCATCTGAATTTAGTCTCAATATCTAGTACTTTCGTAGTGATTGCTTGACAGTGATTGGCATTTAAACTGTGCTTTGAAAAACCAAGTAAAGAATTGAAAGACTGGAATATGCGAACTTCCAGGGCAAATGCAGGGTGTGCTGAAAGAGAAGACAATGCGGTGATTGCCCCCAGGCTACTCTTGGTAAGTCTGACCCTCATGGGGATAGTTAGACAACTTCTTAAAGGGCTGTTCTTGTTAGGGTTTGTTACATGGAGTCACAGTGGGTTTTCTCTGCAAGCAGCGATCCGCTCTCACAGGTTCCCCCTCTCCATATCCAATCCCTCTTGATTCGGAGCAGCAATCTGGTACCTCCACGTGTAGCAAACATCACAGATTACTACTTTGAAATGACTATCAGCATTTTTAGGGGACGTATGGAAGTGCGATAAAAACTCAAAGAATACTTAGCTTGCATTACCCCTTGCTAATGTAGATGACTGAATTAAAGAAAAAAGTTGAGTTCCGTCATGCAAATAGTCCATTTCTGAATATATCATAATGGCTCTCTGGCAAGCTCCATAGCCCATAAGAATGCCCGCTCTGCTTATAGTATTTAATTGTTTTAGCTTTTGATAAATCATCTGTTGCAGCCTGTTGAACATTTTAAAGGATTTCTTGCTAATGGATTTTCACAATGTGGTTTAAGAGATGTTGTTATTAATAAATGTAACTGCACCGAATAGTAATTTGATAAAGATGAAAGAGGCATTTATGAATTCCGCTTCCCTTTCAGCTGTTGCTAGGAATTTTCACTCCTTCAGAATACATTGAATTTAATCTTGATTTCTTTTTGTTATATTGCGATTCCATAAAGAGAGTATTAGTGAAGTTGGATTGGTTGTGAAGTCCCCTGTGGTGGTGAAAACCCAGTTCTTCTCAGCGTATCAGAGAGGTTTCCTTGCTGTGAGAGAAAACAAGACTGGCCCAGATACCCCATGCAGATATCGTTAGTACTAGTGGAAAAATGTAAAGGCAGTTTGGCATTGGGGCAGGCTGGGTTTCCTAAAGATGATTAATGGGTCTTAATATTGATGGAAACGTAAAAAGAAAATAATTTGTCCAGTTTTTGCTAATGGGCTCTTCTCCATGACGTTATCATTGCAACAACTGAAGTACTTCGTTGTATATAAATTAATTAGGGACTTGCATTTCAGTACTGAACAGTGTGTGATTGGCTCCAGTGAAACAGGAAATGTGGAATGTCTAAAGGCTGGTATCTGCCACAAAAATGGCTCTGTAAACACTTGTGGCACACAATAATGGGAAGTACTGTGAGTTATGTTGGGACTGCATCATAAAATTATCATAGGGCTAAACAAGGGCAATTGTGAGGAGGAATGTTAGCAGAAAGAATGGAAAACATGTTCTTTTCTAAGAAGAGAGCTTTGCTTTATTGGGATTTGATCCATGCAGAGACTGACGTCTTTAGCACAGGAGAAAGGTATTAGTCAGGGGAAAGAATTTGTTTGCACAACTAGCAGAAAGCTAGTTCTCTTGACAAATAAGAGAAAAAATATTTTCTTTTTCTGGATTGAGCTTCTAGTTAAAGATGCATCGCATCCACATGCAGAAATAGAAAGGACCAAAATGCAACGTGAAGACAGAGAGGGCTGTGAGACAAGGGGTCTGCTCCTGCCTCTCTCGATTGCCTGCTATGTGACGTCGTACAGCTACTTCTCTTCTCTGTGGCTCTTCCTTACCTCCCATCCTCTGTGTATTTTCTTTGTTAGCTCTTTTCAAGAGCAGAGAATTTCTCATACCTTTTGTCAGTACTGCATGTAACTTCTCCAGATGCTGTGGTAATACCATCAAAACTAATAGCTAGTCTGCCGCCCAGCTCATTCTCTCAACACGTTCTTTTGCCAAGCTGCACATCCTTGTGGATAGGCAGCTAAGAGATTTATATATAAAGCAGTAATATGGATCTACCTCTGATCTTAAGTATAAATCAGGGGTAACTTCAATGAAATTCAGCAGGAATAACATGGGTATTTGTTACAGAGGAACCAAGCCATTCTGTACAAAATACACAAACAGTACTTACAATGAAGTTTGTAATTCAAGACAATAAAATGGTGTGAGATCTTGGCTGCCTGCACCTTGCACTAGACTTCTCCCTTGGGATGACTGAATTGCATTATAATAATTCAGTTTTTCTGGACTAATTTCCTTGCATAGTAGGCTATAAATAATCATTATTGGCATTGCAAGGAGGCTGTGGGTTCCTGAACAACTGTGACTGCATTCTTAATTTGTCAGTTACTGATACAATGCATCTGTTTTTCTAATAATTTAATGATGTTTTATATACAAAGGAAAAAAAAAATTACTTACTTTTTTTTCTTTCTAGATTCATGGGCTAATTGGAGAACAGCTCACCTGTCATTGTCTCTGTGTTTGTCAGTCCTGGGTCTGGACTAATAGGATATTTGGGGTAAGCATTCTATGTGTATGGTTTAGCAGTGTAAGACCCTAGCTACTCTCTGCAGACAATACCAATATGTTACCAGCATCCCATGGGGCACATCTTATTACTGGAGGAAGATTCTCAGCAATGAAAATGCAGTTTTATCCTTCTCAAAGTGCCCCTTGCCAAAGTCAGCCAAGCATCCAGAAGCACTTACCCTATTGTGAGTGATGCATCATGAATATTCTGCTAACTTGCTAAGCATGCAAGGCAGACACAGTCTTTCCTGAGGTTTCAATTTCTGTAATGTCCAAACGTTGCTACCCCCATTTCTTTTGGCCCAGCTGTGCCCTCATGGACATCTAGGGCCTGACAGCTCTCATTTCATAGAAGTCAATGGACCTAAAAGATAAGGTATTGATGTAGGAGGGAGATGAATCAGGCATGTGGAAGAGTCCCATTGATTTCAGTGAACAGGGCTGCAGCTGCTGTCACGTAGGTCTTGAGAGCAGAGTGCTTTAATAAGTTTGATCTCAGGTGCCCAACTAAGTCACCGTGCTGTAGGAAGGGAGCGCACCTGCCTGTTGTGGGATGCTGAATGCCGATGGGTGGCCCGTAACAGTCATTTTCAAAGTGAGCTTATTTCCTCTTGCAGATCCAGTCTGAAGAGCTCCTGATGCAGTTCTGCTCTCCTCCTCTGCCTCGCCCCAAAGGAATGCTCATCTTGACCACACACACTGTCAATAGAGGACCTCTGCATTGAACTTTGTGCCTCAGACTTCAGCTTTGTGTGCCCTTGGATGGCCCTTCTACAGCTGCATCAGGCCACACACAGTCGCAAGTCTCTGCTGGGAGGTGACAGGTACAGAGCTGGCACTGGATCTGTGAATACTTCTCTGCAAAGTCAAACAGATGAGGATAAGCCACTGGTAGCCTAAGTGCGTTTGTTTGGCTTAGCACTAGCCTTGAGCAGGGAAGATGTGTGCATGCAGCTGGCGCTGGTCTCAGGAGGTAGTGATAACCAGCAGCCCTCCTAAGCTCTTCCACACAGCTTGAGAAGCCTTGTCCTGTTGTGCTGGCTCTCCAGTAGCCAAAAGGGCTGTGGAGTCAGTGCAGAAGAGGCACAAAATGGTGTCTTTCTGATTTGGTATCGTTGGTAGGTGATGTTGTGAAGTGTGGGATTGCCAAAGAGTTAGACACACCACAAACTGAATACGACATTGTGGAACATTGGCGTCTCACTCCCCTGAGCGACCCCAGCTGGAAAGGCTTTCCAGGAGAAATGGAAATGTAGCCCCTGGACTTCTAATCATGATTACAAACAAGCCTCAGGCATCCAGGCTCTGGACTATTTGACCAGTTGCTGTGTGCTTCTGAGGATGCTCTGCTGCCTATTCACTAGAAAGCAAAAGCAGTTTTGTGCCCAACACGCGATAGATTTTTCTCTTTTTTTTGTTGGTCTCCTCCACTGCCTTCCCCTGCAAAGGGGGAGTGGAGGGGTGGTGTAGGCTGTGGGTTTTAACTGGATACCATCCCTTTAATGTGGAGTTGTGTTTTTCTTTCAAGGCCAAAAATAAATGCTAGTGAAGGAATAAACAGACGTGAAAAGAGGGCTCGGACACTTGGAAAACAAGACTGCTTTGTGCTTCCCAAAGCAAAGAGCCTGTTCACAAGGAGGTTACTCTTTTAGAAAAACACATGAGTCCTGTGACACTGCCAAGGTCAGTAGGTGCCCAGCAAAGCACTGGGAATTCAAGGGAGACATGCTTTGGGAGAGGAGCACATTTTTCTCCCACTCCAAAGTATTTTCAAGTATGTTAGCAGAGAGGTGAGAAAAGGAGAGAAATTTGCTTTGCTCTGCCATTTCATCTCTTTCTACAGAGTTTGACAATGCACCAGTTTGCCAGTGCAAGATAGTTTCCACCTCTCTAGGATGGCAACATGGCCTTAGTGCTCTGACAGCATCACTCTCACACTGTCTTGGGAAGTGAGGGCAGTGTTGCTGCCATTCTGCAGCTGAGGAAGCAGGTAAAGCGAGGACATGTGTCATGGGCAGGATCCCAGAGTGATTCTCAAGGGGAGTGGGGAAAATCAGTGAGCACGTAGATGGCCCACTGCTAAGTTTCAAATCCTGCTTTCAATACAGATACCCTAAGTGGCAGTAAGGCCTGGATTTTTAAAGAGGCTTAGGTGACTAGTCCATTTTTCCGAAGTGTTTCGAGGGCAGGGCTTCTCTCTTCTAATGCTGGCATTGTACAGCCAGTCTCAGCTAGGCCTTTGCTACCTGGCTTGGCTGCATGTCTGGGATAGGTCGATCTGCAGTCTGGATGCGCTTTGCTTTCTTCAAGAACTAGACAGAATTCAAAGCAAATAGGTTGGCACAGACACCTAGTTTTCAAGTGAGCAAGGTTAGACTGCTGCAGTGATCTCGGTGGGGTTAAGGAGGCTTTGTACTTCACCTTAGGTGCCTAACTAATTCCTCATACAACACAGTATCTTCTGAAATGTGATCTTTAGGCACTTTATGTTTCAGTTGTCCATAAAATGGAAATGCTGGTTAATACTGAGAAGTGTTATGGTGATACAGAGTTTCACACACACTGAAAGGCAAGGGCAGTTCTTTTACTGTCTCTAAAGTACCAAGCTCTGAGTGATCCAGAGCCTCTGAAGACTCTGGTTAAGAAACAGGAATTTTAAATGTACTTCATTAGTGCCGAATCTCCAGCACTGTCTGTAGTCACACACCAAACATATTCAACTCAAAAAGGGCAAATGTTGAGAAACTAAGGGAGCTAATCAGTGGAATCAACTGCACTAAAGAGCTGAGGAGTTGAATGTAATGGAAACTGGATTCCAAAACTAGCTGGAACATGCAGGAGGATGAACCCTGAAGGGAAACACTCCAAACCTCAGATAAATAATAACCAGCCCCAAACACATAGGGGGAGTTAACTGAGAGCAGGCAAGGAAAGGGCAGAAGGTCTGATCAGCAAGAGGGTGTTCAGTTCACATGCAGCCAGGGATTGAAATGAGGTGGCTGGAGGGGAACCACTGCAGGGTATGACCGCCTGCTTTGCTCTTTGATGGAGCCCATCACCCCTGCCACAGGGCTGACTAAGCAGCTTACGCAGCAGGTCCTGAACAGCCATCATGGCAGTGACGTGTTCAGTCCAGCAGTTCTGGACCTGCTTTATAAGCTGTTGTGTCAAATTTGCCAGAAGGGCGGCATCAGAGAAGAGTGGTGGGGCAGAAGACTGGCGGCAGTATTTGCCTCAGTCATCTGATTTTAATTTGCTGAGGTCAGGAAATGTAGGGGTAGAACGAGAAATGTCAAACGTAAAGTTGTGAATTAGACTTTGAAAAGGAAATTGAACAGATGGCAGAAGATTTCAGCTAGATAAATATAAAAGAGAAAAAGAGGAGAAATGTGGTCATTATGTAGTGAGAATGGGGTTTGAGATTAGACCTGTCTGCATATGGTCTAAAAATTAATTAAAAACACTTTGCCTACATTTTCAGTAGAGATGATCATATTGAGCAGCAGGGCAGAGACAGGATTTCTAGTAGGAACACACATAAGGGAATGAAAATTATCACATGTAAGACGGAAGGAAAAGCTTAAAGAATTCGGTGTGCTCAGATCAAGGTGCACTGGCAGATTTTCATCCCAGGATTTGGAAAGAACTGGCACATTAAAGGAGCTCAGCTTAACGTCATATTTCTCTTTGATGACTGATTTTTTTTTTCCTAGACAAATGAAATACAGGTGATTTACTCTATCTAGACTTGAGCGAAGAATCTGATGTTATACCACATGGGAAATTACTAGTTGAAGTTGAGAAGATAGAGATTAGTGTGGATGGCAAATGCAGAACTGCTGAAGCAAATGACAAGGAGCTCTGTGGAAAGGAGGCATGCCGGACAGAGGCAGTTAATAAGTGGAACTCCTCAAGGGTCAGTCTTGAGCTCAGTCTTACTTGTTTCATTAATGACTCTGGCACAGCATTAGGAATGTAGTAAAGAAATCTGCTGAGGACACAGGCTTTGTTAGTACAGAGGAGGATCAGAACATCAATCAGCAATACCTGAATGACAGAATTTGTCTGAAATAGAATAGACAAAGTATAAAGACATGCAGTTAGAAATTAATAACTAGAATATCACATTACTCACTTGAGAAAGACAAAAGCAGGGTGGAGGAAAAAAACCATAGAGAATTACTTGCTCCAAGGGATAACTGTAAGCCACCGATCTGATACGGAAAGGCAAACACAATCCTAGAAGATACAGGTTCACTCATGTTCAAGGAAGATTAGCAGGTACAGAGAAGGGCATTGAGGATGATCAGAGGGTTTAGAACAAGAGGAGACTAGAAGAGCTTCATTTGTTTAGTTTCTCAAAACAAAGACTAGAGGAGATAGGATTGTTTTCAGTAAATACATCTGATAGGTAAAGATCAGAGAAAAAAGAGAATTGTTTAAACTAAATTACGATGCTGGCACAAGAACAAATGCTATCAAGGCTGGAAATTTAAAGTGAAGTGCTGGAATAGCCTGCCAAAAAGCGTGATATGATGTAATTGACTGTAATAGTGGGAGACTGGATCAGCAATCCAGAGCCTTGTGTTCCTAGATAACTTCTTTACGGGTAGGTGATGGTTACATGCAGGGAATTAAAAGGAACTGTCTAGACCAGCATCACAAATGTGTTCCCAGAGATGGAGTAGTGCGGTAAACGACTGAGACTCATGTTGCCCCTGCCAACTAGAGATCTCTTTTTTGACAAAGAAAGCTAAGGCAAACTGCATGCTATGAAGTGCTAGCTGTATTATAGAAACAGTGCCACTAAAACATTTTACTGTGGGTTTCAGCTTTTTACCTAGAAACATCACCATCTTTCACCTCCCAAGCCTGAGTCTGAATAGTTGAAACAAGGTCTTCATGAACTGCTGTCCTGATGCTGGCAGCGTTGCAGCCTTACCTCTCTGCAGCCTTCTGACTCTCACCTGGGAGCTGGAAGCACGTGATGTGCTCAGCTCCTTGGCCCTTTCCTCTTCTGATGTCTTGTCAGTCAAAATGCCCAACCAAGGGATAATACTGTACATCTTCAAAGAGAAACATGCAATAGACAGGGTTTTGGCAAAGTGGGCACTGGTTTCTAAGAAGCATGTCTTTAATGACATTTGTAGACACATACATGCCACAGTAACGGCATGAACAGCAAGAATTCCCCCGACCTTGGGGCACTGAACTGGGCAATCCCACGGACCCCTCAGGAGGGCTGGGAGTGACAGTCGGTGCCCCCAGGGGCTCACAGGGCTGCTCCGCTGCTAGCACAGGCTGGGAACCTGGAGCTAGGAGCTCTGCACTGCTTGTGTGAGCACGAGAAAATCCAACCGGCCAGTCATCAGATTTGCAGTTGGGGTGGGGGGGGAAGGAAGCCAATACTGATGCTTTTATTTCAAGAACTAAACGAAGATCCTTCCCTTCTCCTCCCCTTATGGGAACTGGCAAACTCAGCTCTTTAATGGTACAAGCTCATCTCAGCCTTGCCTATAAATAGATAAATGAGATTCCTCCTGTCCCAGTGAGTAATTCTGACATCCTCCTGTTGCCTCGCTGAGCGCTGAGTCACAGGCACTCTGCACTCCAGTCCCTGCATTACTTACATGGTCTCAAAGGAAATTTTAACACATCCAATGAATCATCAGGGATTGGATCATGTTTAAAGTTATTCCATTGGCATTTCCCTTCTATTGTAGCAAGTCTGCCAACACCTAAAACTTTAGCTAATCTGGACTCAAAATGCATTGAGGAAATAGCATGTTGACATATACAGCTACTAATAAAAATGACAAAAAAGGTCCTTTTCAATCTGCACCAATAAACGAGTGACCCTTAGTGGATTCCTTCAGCGCTTTAGACCTGCAAATTTCGTCAGACTGCTTCCTTGTTTCATAGCTGCTTATTTAAAGGAACTCAGAGTTGGAAATGTTTTAATATTCAGTTGTTAGGCCCCTAATTTAATCTCCTGCAGGTTTCCTGCCAAAATACTATTTGCACTGAGCTGAAGCCTGCAGCCCCATGCTCATTCTCTCAGACACACACATTCCTGCTCTTACCCATGATAAAAATAAAATGCCTGCAAAGCAGAGACAAAACCAGAGCAGTTTTAAGTACAGAACACAGGGCAGTAATATACTGCTGTACAAGGCATTGAGCTCCAGCCTGAAGCAGTATCTCCTGATGGGCCATTTTCACTTGTTACCTTGCCTTCTCCCAGATGGTACAGTGTGGTCTGATCAGCTTAGAAGCAACACAGCATTTGAAATCAGAGTATGTCTCTCCCTCAGAAAACATCTGGAAGGGTGGAAAATTCTCCAGCAGAATTTGAAAGCTGCGAAACAAATACAAAAGTATTTCTTTCTGTTGGTTTTCTGGCTTGCCTTTCATATCTTAGAACTGGTTGGGACATTTCACTCATTATTACCAGACTCTCAGTTTCAATGAGCAAGAAAAGCTAACGTGTACTTGTAGCTGCTGCAGTTTAGTATTAGACCTAAAACCTGGGTTGTTCTTTTGATAACCCTAGAAAATCTGTGTGTTATTTAAATAACATTTTCCTCGTACCTTTTCATCAAGCAATTCTCTGCCTGTGCATAGATTGTTAACAAGCGTTTGTTCAAAACATTCCAGCATGAGCTGCAGTTGCTCCGTGAGATACTGTGTCTTCTGCTCTGAGGCTCATCAGGTTATTTATCAGCCCAGCACAGCCTGGGTTGACAGTTTTCTGCCAGCTGTTAGCTATACAATAGTATTGGGAAAGAAATCAGTTCTGGCCCTGCCAGCAGAACTGGATATAATTCAGCTACCTGTTGACAAGTGATTATTTAACAGCAAAAACTGTAATATTTTTTATAGCTGACAGTTTTCACCCTCATCTGCAGCTGGAAAAGCCTGAGGAATTCCCAAAAGTTCCTCACTTGTGTCCCTTTCAACTTTTCTTATAGTAATATCTTGTCTCTGTGCAGGAAAAGACATCCTTAATGGGCAAATCAGTGGTGTCAGCAAAATGCTGGAGTAGGGCGGCTGCATTAATTGGTGCCACTCAGCTTCTTGGTTGGCCTCCTTCCTGCAGCAGAAAAACCCCACTGGACGGTCAAGTCATAGAGATGCTAAAGGACAAGTCAGAGGCCTGAAAACAAGCCAGCGTTTCTGTAAAGCATTAATCACCCAGTGCAGGGCCGGGGAGTGGGAACGGGGAGAGGGTGCACCATCTCTCTCAGCACGCACATGTTTTCTATCTAAGCTTTGTTTCAGCTGGATCTTCCCCACTAATGCATCCTTCTTTAACACCGTGTACTCATTTATTGTGAGGCTGTTTAGCAGAACAAATCAATTAAGTACTGCAGAAGCCCACTGAGACAGACAGAGGTTCCTATCTCTGGTTCAGCCAGGCTGGCAGGCACACAGAGGTTAAGCCTCTACTTTTTGCCACACAGTGAGCAAGGGTGAAGCAGCCCTCAGCTCACCCCCTGCCTGGGTTTCAGCCTTCCAGAGCACCATCGGTGGGACTCTGCCACGCCGAGCCCTCCCTGCTCACAGCTGCTGCTGGATCTTCGAGGGCCCTGTGGATCTTCTGCTCTGACATCAAATAATCATGTGGCCGGAACGTGCCAGCCTTGCTGCTGTGCTCCCGTGGCCTGCAGGATCTTGCTGAGACAGGCTACAGCGGCATCGCTAATTGGGCTATCCCTCCAGGACTCAGCTGAGTCAGTCCTGAGGTGCCCCGCTCTGTGCTGTAAGCAGGACAGGGTTGTCAGGGACTCCGGGCTCACCTACATGCACCCTGAAGGATACTCCATCAGGAGATTGCCTGCTCCTGGTGAGGAGAGTCACTACTCAGTGGTACAGCTAGCCACTGGCCAGAGGACAGGCAAGGGTTTAAGAAGTAAAAGTCTAAAAATGTGAACAAGAACAGGGTCAGAAAAACTGAGAGGCTTTAAAATAATTGTTTGGCTGGCCTTGTTCCAACTGCAGCACCAGGCTTAGCATGCAAGTGTGACAGCTCGCTGGAACGTCTTCAGGCTGCTGTGGGGATACACCGCTGCTCTCTGGTTCAGGTTGGGTTAGAGCTACTTATATACAGCACGCACTTCAGAAATAGGAGCCAATAATTCAAGCCACATGACATAGATGTGTCATGTCAACATAAAGCAAAATAAAGCCTAACCATCCAATTCCTGCTCATGCCTTTAAAATGTGCTCAGCCAAACTGTACTTCATGAGTGTCTCTCAGGAGGGCCAGATTCTGTAGGGCATGTCCTCAGCCCATAGAAAGAGACCATTAATCATTACTGTGCCTTGTTCCCTGGCTATTTTAATCACTGTTGAAATACACATGCAGTTCCCGCTCCTAAAAATGGTATTTGACTCCAATGCACATGATTTCCTTTGGCTTCCTTTCCCCAATTAAGAGCAAGTTGTAACTACTTGGAAGTGCATACACTGAAATCCATAGATTTGGTTCTCATTTGTCATGGAGCAAAAAAACTTGCTACTACACGTAGCATAAGATCCATGCTGCTAGACATAAATACAATAATATATCGTAACAGGTAGTATGGTATGAATGTGTGGTGACTGTTGTGCCTACAGGCTGATGCCAAAACCTGTCCTCTCTAATGGAGTACGGGAAACGTCATTGGACCATACTGTAGCATTAGTCCTTTTCTGTTCCACTTCATTATTTCATGATTAAAAATGCCTCTTGTATATGCTGGCAGTAATTAGGGATGTCAGTCTGCTGTGGGAGAAGTGAGTGACTTGTCAGAAGTGGAGGACCTAGTAAATTTGCAAACTGTAGGCTACAGAAACCAATAAGCTTTTCTTTAATTTTTTTTTTTCCTTTAAAAATGTTGAACAAAACTCACAGGAAATTTAAGGGAAAAACAAATTCCTCATCCACAGATTCAGGAGCATAGTGAATCCTTGTACTTCTTGGTTACTCTCATGAGGCAGATGAGCAACCTGAGGAGTCTGGGGGTGTGCAGAGAAAAATGTCATTGCCTTCCCTTAATTGCAGACTAATAAATAAATGCATCATGCCCATCTCCATGGGCTTAACGGTACCCTAATTTATAAAACGTATTGCTATAACTCTGAATTTCTCTGTTGCATTCATTTTATATGTACATGCTGCTATTGAGCTTAAAGAACCAGTCTGAGTTTACATATAGAGAGAAGAAGTGAAGTTTACAGGAATATGAACTTAAAAAAAATAGGGAAAGTTTTGCAGGTACACTAGTCATCAAGGATCCCTTCAGCGTTTGTCACACTGTGTCAGGTCATGGGCACCAGGACAAATAGTCAGGAGGACTACTGGCAATTACAGTGTGGGATTTAACAAACACATGACATCTGACAGCAATGACATAACAGTTTTCAAACTCAATGTTGCAGAGAAAGGCATGCGTACAAGTCAGCCATCCTAAATCTGCTGATCAGTTTGCGTGCCTATCTTGAGACTCAAGGAGGTCTGTTCACTTTGCTGGGGTTTTCTTTTGGTTTTCGTCTTTAAAAAGTACCAAATGTCAACCTTTGAACCCCAGGCGACACAAACTGGGCACTAGAAGAGAGTCCAGCTCTTGTGAAGACTGGCGCAGCCATGCCGCTGGAGAAGTTGCTCTTTCCCACCAACTCCTGCAAAAGTTCTCTTAGTTACACATGGCCAATTCTGGTCCAATTAGAAAGACAAAGCCAAACAACGCTGGGCTAAAGCTAAAGGTTCTTGAGAGCTTGGATTTCTTCAGTCCTGATGAAAATTAAATGTTTAAATTATGAGGAATTTTGCCTAAATAACCATATTTCCTCCATGAAGCAGCTATTAATTAGAAACTACAAAAAAAAGTACAAAAGGGCTTCAGTAAAAAGAGAGCAACAAATTTGCCTGCAAAATGTATTTATTTCCTGCATTGGTTTTATTCTGTTTATGTATGTGGCTGACACAATCTCTGTTTGCTTGAATGTACCACATTCAACTGTTCTGGACAGGCGTTGTGCACTAAAAGCAGTTGATAATATTACAGGGCAGTTCAGAACGCGTCCCCTGCAGCAAGAGCCTCCTTGCAGCCTGGAACACTGGTGCCTGAAAGACAGTAAGAGAATTGCTTGTACTTGAAGAGCAATTTGATTTCTTTTTTTCTTTTCCTTGCTGGGATCTCACTCTGCAACCTTTGCTCTTTGCTGCTTTCGGTCTATTCTTTCTGTTGTAACACTATTACCAATCTAGATGCTGTGTGTACGCAGGGCACAAGTTTAGCTCATCCGCTGCTACCAATTTTTCAGGGAAAAAATTGGGTGCATGTAAGTACCGAGGTGTTCTATTTCAGTAGGGTCTATTTTAATGTTCATACTCTTTAGCATAGACTAAGGATGGCAACTTCAAGGAAGTCTTGGGCAGAGCTCAAGTGCTGTAGAAGCTGATGGCATCACCTGAGACCAAGTCTGAAAAAAACCCATGACTGCCTGCGGGTACTTTTCAAAACACCTTTATTCTAGGTATTCCTGCATTTTTCCAAGCCAAATTGGAGGTGCTAAATGACACTGAACTTTCAAAAAGAAAACCCAGCCAAATGTGTCCTTGAAAGCTTAGTGGCTTAGCCTGGGCACAAACAGACTCATGGGTCTGCTGAGAATGGCCGCCAGCAGGGCTGGACCCAACCTGCAGGTATGCAGGAGGGATCCTGCATATAAACCCCATGCCACCTACCAAGGGTCCCTACAGACGTCTGCTGCACCTACCCTCCATTCATGACAGGCAGTGTGGCAACTGGATGGGACGTGTATGACCTGCATACAGGGAGAGATGTTTTGGGAACAGACAGACAGGCTAAAAATAGAACCAAACCACCGTGCTCTCTTATTCGCCACATGCAGTCACATACACGAAGGGTTTCATCCACAGAGGTCACAGAAGATGCCTAAGTGGGAAATTGCAGCTTGCCATAAGGTACAAGACACAAGGTTATAAAGCACTGGAACGGCTTGTCAGACATTTATACAGGCAGAGTTCCCATAGCACATAAGAAAAAGATCCATTCATCAGGGCCCTGGCTTCAGGATGAATTGCAAGAGTTGCTCTGTGCGCATCCTCTGTTAGAGGTTCAGAGTCATCCCTCTGACTTTAAAATCCATGAGTGGGTTCTCTTCAAAGTGGCAGAGCTGAGACAGGGAGAAGCTGGGGAGGTGTATTCCAGTATTTTAAAGCAAAAATGTGTTTATTTTAAGATATAAATACTCTTATTTTGAGTAAGGTGGTGATACTAAAGATAAAAATCATAACATAGAAATACATCCAAAAAAAGTTACAAACCCTCATTCCTGATCTTCCTGTTTTCAGCACAAAGAATATTCCACTGTAGTAGGTCGTTGCTCTGCAGCCTGTTAGCAGTTGAGGTGATTCTGTCCAGTTGGTTTGATACATACCAGAAGCAGAATAAACTAATTCCATCCACACACCTTGCTAAGGAAACATTAAAGCCCTTCCATCTCATTTCAGTATCAGATGAGGACATTAGAGTTGCTAGATGAAGAAATCCTTGCGGAGAGGAGCAGAGGGTCTGGGCTTCCTATTACCAGGCAGTTTCAGAAATCAAAGGTGACAAAGCAAGAAGTCCTGAAACAAACAGGTCCAAAAGCGGCAGGTTCCTGGAATCAGCCCGCAGGGAAGGATGCTCCAAGACAGTCCCGTGGGGCCTTTAACAGCCCAAGTCCCTTTGTTCCCAGCTGGTTGAACAGTACCCATCCTTAACTGATAGCAAGGTGCCTTTTTTGTTCCCATTGTCTTGTCTTATCTAGTCACAGAGTCATGGGGACAAGGATTGTCTTTTAGGGCTTGCTTACACAGAACAGTGATGATTCTGCAATAGCTGCGGCAGGATGACTTCATGTGAACACACTCATTCCACAGCAGCTGGTGCAGCTCCTGATTCATACCATACCTTAACTGGCGTAGTATCAGTGTGCCTTACAAAGTTAAGCAAGACCTGGGACTCAGTTCAGGGTTCTAGTCACTTCTCGTTTACAAAGAATTCAGCTTTAACAAAAGCAGTTGAAATGCTCCTGAGAATAACAAATAACAAGTGAGTAAATCTTGCTCCAGAGCCATACAACCCAATGAAAAATAGGTTAAAAGTGATGTGTACAGGCAAGTCTATGTAGTCAGTGTAATGAAAAAAAAAAAAGCATGCATTTCTAATCTATTGGCATCATAGGCATATAAAGCACAATTAATTGATAAACATATCAATTAATTGTTAAACATTATTAAAGCCTTAAATAAAGCCTTTTCAAAAAGGTAATGAGTAATCCAACCAGACAGCGCAAAAGGGACAGTTGGTGTTGTGGGGTTAGATTAATTTGACTACCCATATCCCTAGGTAGAGTTATTACAGGATAAACACTTTGAACATTGTTGCAGTTCAATGAAACTAAAACCTTTTACTCAACATATAGAAGCTCTCAGAAATGCAAATGAAGTGTTAGAATGCGTAAAGATGGCAAATAATTTAATATTATGGTTCTGCTTAACAAATTGCTTCTTTGCATGCAGTTACTGCATCCTGGTCTGATCTGAAAAGTGGGAGTAGAACTAAAGCTCAGAGAAAGGTGCTAAGGATGAGCAGAGACCTGCAATGCCTTAGAGCAGTTCAGCTGAAAGAAGAGTGAGACAGGGAATTGGGACGGGGAGGGAGGAGGAATGGTTTGGGTTGGGGCTTTTTCTCTGGGCTTGGGTTGTGAGCTTCTCCAGTTGCATTGCAGTCTGGTGGGGGAAATGCAAGACTGACACAACACAGAGGGAAAGCTCTTCCTTTGTTTCATTTCCCCCACTTTGTGTTCCGGTTCTTGTGCCCTGAGCTTCATACAAAGTACATGCTCCATACCACAATTCACAAAAACACGTATTTTCAGCTCCAACAGAAACACTTTCCCCAGCCTGAAACACTGCTCCAACTCGCAAGCAAGCCTTCCCGACAGCAGGCCTGCCCTTCCACACTTGCCCTGCCCCAAGCGCTAGTGCTTTCCTTCCAGGCCTCCCCATGCCGAAGGTCACAGTTGACCATTGCAAGAACAATAAGGATTTTTAGGGGCATTATGACTGGGTTAGTAAAACACAGCTGCCCCTGAAAGTCCCTCATTTTTCTTGCTGCCGCTCAGTCCGTCCCTAGGAGGGCAGAGGTCTGACAGGGTCCTTTCTCGCCAGCATGGCTGTGCCTTCTCATGCTGGCACACACGGCTTTGCTGGTATGCCCAGTAACCGCCCCAGCTCCAGTGACCAGCCACGACACGGCCAGCAGAAGGTGTGGAACTGCTCTGTCATCCCTGCAGGCTCCCTCCTAAGCAAACGTAGCACTGTGTTTCAGTGTAACGCCAGCATAACTTGTCTGTCACTCGGCAGAAATGCCATCAAACAAAGCCCAGCACAGCTAGCTCCAAGCAGCTCTCAAATACCCCAAACCATTGGGGCAAAAGGAAGTAACACCTTGCCCTGCAAACACACGTGGTACTGACAATCAGATGTGCGCTGGCACTTTGTCCAGGAGAAACGGAGACTCCAGCCCAGCCGAGCAGGTTGCACGGGCAGCACTGCACATCTTGCACTCGTACAGCGTAACCCACCATCCCCAGGGTGCTCAGAGCTGCCCAGCCGCAGCACCCAGCTCCCAGCGGGAGCAGGTCACACCCACTCACCCAGCTGCAGAAGCAGTTGTCTTTTATTTATTAATAAAGCTGGGATTTTAAATAGGGAATTACTACTGATTTCTCAACAACTTTCAGCTTAAGTAATACCTGAAAAATGTCTACAGGTTCCCTACTAAAAAGGTGCCAAGTAGTTGGTTGAGAATTTTCAACCCTCACTCACAAGTTGTCCTGGAAATCCCAGCCCAGCCCAGCACATCCTCAGGGCAAGGAGCAACACTTTCCTTTTAGTTTATCAGTAATTTGAGTTTTGATGGAGGTGGACTCAACAGAAACCATAGGCAGATTCCCACAATTCTGCTCCATTGTTTCCCCATGAACTCTCTGTCTGTAGGGCACTGGGACAGGCCCCACCACTGTGGTGGGCTTGCAAGCATCGCTGCAGGCTGTCACCCTTAAGAGGGACTTTGTGACATGCTCAAGGGCTTCCAGGGCTTTTGTGGCAGATCAGGGGACGGCTGGGGACTCTCAGGGGTTTTATTCTTTTTTCTTTTTTTGCTCGCAGTAAAGACATCGCATCCCTCAGCAAAGGACCCTTTCCCCCATTCCAGTTACCAGCTAGAAAGGAGTGGTTGAGTCTCTCTGAAAACCTGCGAGGCGAGACGCGAGTGGCAGCACAGTGATCTCACAGAGCGCAGCTTCTGCTCTCCCTGTCTGGGCTCAAGGGCTTGCTGGCCTCAACCGGTGTGTTAACATTCAGCTCTAAAACAAAGACGCCGAGTTGCCACATTCAACCGCACACAGCAGCATCTTGTTTGGAGTTGCTGCCGTTCAAACATGCCATCTCCAGGGACACGCACGGCAGGCTGGTGTGGCTGCTCTGCATACAGTGGAGATGCCAAGGTTTGGGGCAGTCACAAGGATCCCAGCCATGTGCAACACAAGACAAATATCCTCACCCGTCCTAACAAGGGATGACACTCTGCAGTAGCAGGCAACCTGGCATCCAAAAAAAACTCTGAGACCCTCTCATTACTGTACTAAGCCACACCTTCTTTCCATTTAGAATTTCTTCTAAGGCTTGCAAGTCAAATGAAAGCAAACCCTATGCCCTGATTTGGTAACAAAACATGAGCCATTATTCTGATCCAAATATTATTTGCAATTTTAAAAAAATTACAACGGCAGTATAATAATAATAATAAAAAAGCAGCAGCTCACTGAATGCTAATGACGTTGGTGTCCTAAATGAAGCATAAAAGCCAGAGCCTGCAAGAAGCAAAGCATGAGTCAGAGCATCAGCAGTCCCACACTGAAAGCAGCACTCATGGCTGCTTCATTCAGTTAAGGAATTAATTTCTTTGTAATGAGCATCAAGTAGTTTTTAGGCCTAAAAGTAAAATGAGATGCATGCTGTTATTATTTTCAAAAGTTCTTTTTTTTTCTTTTTTCTTAGATTGACAATAAACAACTCTTTGTAGTTGGAAGGAGCCCCAGGCAAGGACCAGGTCCCTGCAGCACTTGCTGTTGTACTGACAGGGAAGAAAATCTGATGAGCCCCTGCCCCAGGGAGACCACAAGCTCCCCAGCAGCCAGGACCCCACCACAAGCAGACATAGCACACCCCAGGTACAGAAAAAGCAGGTAATCAATCACAGTCATTGCAGATTTCAGCCTGGGTAGGCTATCTCACCTTGGGTTTTATTTTACTCGCATCGAGTAGCTAGCAGATTCCAGCAAGAATGGATGTGGTTTGTTCCAGGGAACCCCTTCACGGGGGCTTTGCGTGTTCCTTCTCCGACTGCAAAGCCAGCACGAGGCTGCGTGAGCTCGGAGACGCGGGGAACACTGCCCGAGCTGCTCTTAGCTCCCTGCTGTCCCACTTCCACTTCTAGATGAGGCACAATCAGATTTTAATCATCAGAGTGCAGATCTCTAGGTTACACTGATGTTATTAGGGTGATTTGGGACAGAAGTCCTGGTGCGTTGGATTTGAAACTCGGAAAATGCAAGAACAGCACAAAACCAAACTGAAGGTAAAAAACGATTGCAGTTTCTAGAGTTCTTCCAGCTTTAGTCATCGAAGGGGATTGTTAGAAACGGACAAAGGGCTGTTTCCCTTAATTTTTTAAAGTGTGAATTTTGTCTTGACAGTTTCCTTTCAGAAACAAAAATTGAAAACAAATTGTCCTATACACAAAACAAAGGGACAGATCCTCAGCTGGAATGGACTGGTATTACCAAAGGAATAACACCCACTCACAGGAGAGACTCTGGCCCTTTTAACAACAGCTACCCATCCTGCTCTGCCCAGACAAAAGCTTCAGCCTCTGGTTTAGACGGCAGCGCGCTGGCTCTAGGTAGCTTGAAAAAGACAAAGGGCTGCCTCCAGAGCAGCCGAAAATGCACCAGGGCTCCAAGGACTCTGTGCACTGTACAGTACCCAAACCTGGTGCTGACTCCAGGTGCATGAGCCAGCAGACGCAACAGCAAGAAAAGGACTGATACGAACGTGGCCCTGAAATTAATGAGCTGCTTTAGAGAACTGCTGGCAAAGCAGGCTTCCAGAAACCACTTACACGTGGAGTTTATGTTCTGAAAAGAGGCTTGTTGTAGATTCTTCTCTCAAAACCAAGATCAGGCTGATCACCATCTTGAAAATGACATGAGAGGTCCCCAAGAAAATATAAACTTTGCAGTGCAGGAGAATGAATGCACGGCTAACTGCGATCCATGCCAGCTAGCCCTGCCCCCGAGAGAGACTGTGGCACAGCATGACTGCACTTGGCATTTGGGAAGTGCCGTCAGCCATGAACAAGTTACGAGGAGCAGCAGTTACTGGCTTTGGATGACTCTCATCGGGCTGTCCTTCGCGCAGGCCCAAGCGTGCTCCACAAGTGCCCATGTTAGCTGGGTTCATTAGTCTCCCTCACCCACAAGAAAATAAAAAGACACACACTAGGAAATTTCAGGAAGTCTCTCACTTTGCCAAGGAACAAACATCCCCACTGCTGCTGCCTCCAGCAGCGAGAGCTACCCGGCCTCTGTGCAGAGCACTGATCTCGCTGCCCTCCCAGCTCCAGCAGAGTCCCCTGGAAGACCCAATGCACGGGAGGGTGCACTGCGCCGGGACCCCAAAGTGAACAAACACCTGAGCACTAATGGAAAAGCACCCATCCTCCAGGGCTGACAAGGGTTGGGTTTGGCCACGCACATTTTACATTTTACTTCCTTTGCAATCCTCAGTTTGGAGCGTCACTTCTCCCTCCCACCCCCAACATCAGCAGAGGAGCTGGAAAGCCAGAGTTATTTTTAGGAGATGGTACATTTAGGCCCTGTTAATCTTGACTGGGTCCCTTTGAAAATGACAAGGTTGGATAATGAAACACCTTAGGCAGACTTTCCATGGAGGCTGCTCTGAAAACAAGCCTCCCACCATTCAGCAACGCAGAAGCCAATAGTTCCAACAGTAAAGTTTGATGCTGCGCTGACGTGCGTCGTTGTGGTGGCCTCAGTAGCATTTATGTGCAGAGGTCTCGGAGAGCAAAGAAATTAAAGCAGCTAACTGACTGTAAGCATATAAAGTAAAACAATTAGTCATCAAAAAGTCTTCTAGAGGCTGCTGCATTACACCCACCTTGGGTGGCAAGAGACCATTATCTGGCTCAGGCTGGCAAAGAAAAAGATGGCAGTGCTGCCTGGTCAAATCGCATGGCCAAACGAGCATGGTGGCAAAACACACCCAGAGCAACTCAGAAGGGAGTTGCTGCTGTGACGACTAATGTATTAAACTGGTTGGCACAAGGAAGGGGACAGGAAGGGAGAATGCTAGGAGAAAAACATCAGGGGAGGAGCTCTGGCTAGAAGAGGCTACACGACTGCTAGCAAATTAACCAGGGCATGGCCGACCAGCCCAGTCTGGCCACAGCTGTCCTATTAAAGTCCGTTAGCCACCAAAAGAAGGGGGGGGCCACATCCAAACAGCCTATTGATAATGGTCCCTGGCCCACGTTGACTTTCAGACCATATCCAGGATCAGCTGAAAGAGTCCCAGGCCAAAGCTCTGTGCAGGACCATGCTCAGTACACAGCCATCAGCTAGTTTACTAGCACGGCTGTAACACAAGGGTATGGCCCCTGGCACAGGGCACAGCAGTGCTGGAGAAACCCAAGCAGGTTGGTAGGTGTACTATGGATAGCAAGTAGCTGCGCACACAGACGCCTGCTTGGTCCTGGAGCAGTGCGCTACTGCAGATTTGTGCCTGGACTGATCACCGATATGAAAAGCAGCCGTGCTGCTGGCATCACCCTGCCAGCGCTGCCTCCAATTCTGAATCTACCTAAACCAGCGAGTTAAGAGAGAAGCTGCCAGCCAGAGGCTGCCGAGATTGGGCTTTGCTGCAGCAGAATCTGGTCTGGCCGGCATTAGGGAAGGAAAGAGTTATAGGAGAGCAGCAGGAAATTGCCAAGCAGAAGGGATTTTAAAGTCATTTCACTTTAAACAAAACTAAGGCATTACCATAAACTAAATGGCCACACCTTGCTACTTAATGCTGTTCTGCTAACAAGACCAGCTTTTCCATAGCTATTCAAATATAATGAGACCTGGGTGCCTAACTAACGCTTTTAAGCTCATTTCCAAACTCCAGCCAAAAATCACTTTCTGATTCACCACTTTCTCAGGCACACCAGTATTCAGAGAACGCCTGCAGGCTGGTTTTGCACTGTATGAAGTACATAAGCGCATGTTTAATTACTCCATGGACCAGGGATGTGATTAATCATATGCTTAAAGTTAAGCGTGTGCTGAAGAATGCTACAGACCTGGAGCTTTAAGTGGATCTATCAGGTGTTCTGGTGCTCCTCATTTTCCAGTTCTTTGAGGCTCAGTAAGTGGAAAGAATATAAGAATATTCCTGTGGTCATATACCCCAAAGAATTCACCCAAAGATCTGGTTTCTGACTTTTTTTTTTTTAAATAAGAATTTTTGTACGTATTCTCCCCATGTTCCCGCCAGTACTGACTATGAGTATTGCAATAGTACGTATATTATCAGAATGTATTAGCATTAAAACAGGAGATAATTATTATCATTCACAAGCTTTTAAAAAGCTTTGGGCTTAGTTTTTCCTTTGCCTGAATAGGGCTTCAGGTGAGAACTTACACTCATTTGATCTGCACAGTTTAGGGATTAGTTCCCTTATGTCTGAGCAGTGTACAAAGTCCTAAAAAAAAAAATATGAAGCACATAATTAAAACTATTGCCCCTGCTAGCAGTGGACTCATCACATGGAAGAACTCAAGCATAAAATACACATCAGCTATGGGCGGTCACGTAAATTCACATTTCATTAGCCACAGCATACACGATCCTGGGGATTTTTTTCACTGCGCTTTTCCATCTTTCCAGCAAAGGCTTATTCCTAGTTCATAATAATTTCAGGAAGGTCAACTTGTATCCATTCCCCAGGGAGGAGCAAGCAGAAGAGACTGGGACCTGAAAGCTCTTTTTTTTTTTTTTTAAGACAGAACTGCCTTTTTTATGACTCAGGAAATCCCTGCTCTGGGAGGCTGGATGGACCGGACAAGAGCTGCTTCTCGAGGCAGGCGTGTGACCCGTATGCGCTGCCAGCTGGAGCACACAAACTCGGGGAACACCCGTGCCCCAAGTTCACGCAGTAAAATAATATCAACAAGCCAAGAGACTTCAATTAGACCATAGCACGTGCAAATCCATTTTCAACCACCAACCAAGAGCACAGAGGATTTGATTACAAGAGAGCAGGCACGTGTCTCTGAAGGAAGCTTCTTTGAGGAAAAGACAGATACAATAATTGAGAAACATTTTGTCTGCTCCTCCTAAGTAATCCCATCACATGCTGTTCATTGCCAGTACATTAATGAAAACTGCCTATTTTGGCTACCAGGGCACGCCAGAGAGCAGAAAAAAGCAGAGTCCCAAGAGATATGGCTGGCTGAGCCCAGGTGCCCTCATTCTTCTCACAGCACTAATATGGTGACCTCGAGCTTTTAAACTATGTTGTACTCTGCTTAAGATGTTGGTCCTTTGTTCTTAGTTTACAGCTTTTCTTTTTTATAAAATGCAGTAAAATCTTCCACAGAAAAATGAATTCAATATTTTTAGGGAGCCTAGCCTTAATGCTATAGGTTTGGGAGGGTTTACATGACTTTTTCTCTCATTTCAGCATTACTTCACAATGGTAACTCTGAAATGTTTTTCTAAAGGGACCAGATTGCCAGACACAGGTTCAGTAACTGTTGGGAATGCCCACTGGTTTGGGGTTCAACCCTACATATCCAGAAGCTCCTTACAGCAGTAGAAGTCACAGGACCACCCCCCTCATTTGCTGAATGTCATTAATTTACTTTAAGACAGGATTTGGCAACATGAAGTCGAGCTACTGTCTTTAAAATTGCTGATAATTGAGAGCCGTAAAAATAGGTTAGAGAAACCCAATTCACTTGCCATACAGACTGAAATCAAGTCACAGCAACAGTCAGAAAAGCCAAATTGTGTAGGCAGGCACTGGTGGCCGCTGGCATTCACTGCCTGCCCACCACAGTGACTTGGTACAGGAGCAGCTTCATACCTAACCTTTTCAGACCTCTGATACCAAAGCCATTAAGCACATCTAAGAGTTAAATGGAATATGTGGTTAAAAGCCTTTCCATTTGCATAAGATGCGTGGGGAGCTGTAAGTCTTAGCATCTGTGACTAAAAGTTGGTTGTGCAAACTTGCTCTGATTAGCAGGATAACAGCGGTGGTTTGGGGGGGCTGCCAAGGCCGGTGAGACACACTGGCCCTGGAGCTATCTCCCCATCCCCTCTGCCTCGAGGGAGCCTAGACCAAGGACCCACTTTTTAGACAGATTAAGTTAACTCAATTCCAGCCTAGGTGAATTAAGAACCATTTTCCAGATACTTTCAATGAGATATTCTGATGAGAATGAGGTGGTGTCAAAGCTCTACTAGTGCCCAGGTTATGACTGCCCAGCTTTATTATTACTATTCAATACTGCGTGGATTATACAAAAAATGCTTGGGAAAGGGGAAAGTTCTATCCCTTTAAAAATACTATTAATGAACAAGAGGCCTTGCTCTTACCCCTGCCATGGTTAGTAAGATTTCAGTTCACCAGAGCTGCATCAGGAGTGCTTTCTGTGGGCATACACAGGTATTTTTTCCTTTGGCCCTGACATACTTACAGCCATTACGGAGTGTAAGCAGCAGGCAGGAGGACCGGCTGGCAGGAATATGCTGAGTGTGGAAACCTGTGCCTTTTCTGCCTGCTCCCTGGTGCTCTTTTTCATTTGACTTCAGGTCAACCACCATAATCCATGTACTCAATTTCAATTTCACTTTTATTTTCAGCTCTTTTCCTTCCTGGCTGGCAGGTGATAGCTCAGCGGTGCTGCTTACACTCAAAGCCATGACTGGAATAGTGAAGTTGTAGCAAATTTCATTTAAAAAAATAAAAAGTATTTGGCCATATCTTTAGTTGCTGCAGAAATCATCCTGGTGGGAGATTATTTCTGGAAGTTGTATTGGGATGTACGACACGTCTTTCACCTGGACTAAAGTGCTTCCTTCCAGGTACAGATTTACTCACCCCATCTATCCTGTCCATCTCCGGCACACTGCATGGGCCACATGCAAGAGGGGCACAGGTAGCCCTCATGCAAATCCTCCTGCCTCAGCGAGATCCTGGCTGCATGAGCTGGGTCTCTAAAAAACACTGCTTGTGTTTGTGGCCCATCAGGGGGAACAAATGGGTGAAACTCCACTGTGATCAACACTCATGCTCATTGCAACCAACTCACAGCCCAGGCCACTGTGCTTTGCAACAGCCTCATTAGATGTATTTTTAAGCACTTAAACCTGTGCTTGCTATCTGCAAGCAACTGATCATAATACAGCATTAATGTAACACTGGTAGCTAGCTAATTATAAAATATTTCCATTTGGAAAATGCACTGCAAAGTTAGAAAAGGTTTGCAAGTGACAGGATTTCCAAACATTCATGAACATAGCACTCTTAAGATAATAGAAGTACTCTGGCTGTTCATCCAAAAAACATTACCAGTCACCAAAATTAGAGTACGGGGCAAATCCTGAGCTGGTGCAGATCAGGATATCTCCGCTGGCTTACAGGAGATGCTTTATTTAGCAATGGGCACACCTGCTCTTTCTTTGGAGAGCTGTAAATTCATTCTGTGATGCAGACAATCTGCAAGTCCAATTTATATTTTAAGATGAAGCTCTGATCAGATCTTTTGAAATTAAACTACAATTTGTGTTCTTTTTGAAGGCAATAATATCTTAAAAGTATAAAGAAAGACATCCAAAACTTTATGTAACTAGTATTACATAACGCCTTCAACTGGCTCATAAGCGTTTTCCTTACTCTGGATTTATTACATTTTTATTTGGGGCATGTAAAACAACTCACCATACAAGTGCAGTTACCCACATGGGGCTAGGTTGTGGGGGGATAGGGTTCACTCCGGTGGAAATTCTAAAGTAAGAGGCTCATTACTATGTTTGCAAAGATGTCTGCAAAGAAACACTGTCAGAAAAAATGTTGTTTCATTGTGTCTCACTGCCCTTAATGGCCATTAATATAGAAATGAAATAAAGTCCTGGAAGGAGGCTGGAGATAGTATAAGTTTTAAAGGCTGAATGCATGCAGAACCTCTGAATGCATATAGCATTAATGTCATAAATGTGTGTGAATGTTCTCATTCAGGCTATAATTTATTCCCCAGGGAGATGCAGAACTAGCTCAAATATGCTACATGCGAACCAAACTCTTCCAATGAAGCGAGTGCAGTGTGTGAATCCTGGAGCTAAATTTAGGCTGCAACTTGGAGTCATGTAATTCTAATCTCGGTGTAGCACTTTGAGTCGCAGCTAACAAACATTGTGAAATGATTTGGTGAAGTTCTGCTCCTTTGTTACAATCTATTTTGGATGACAGTTTGGAAGCTCTTTACTAACTCAGCTTTAAGAAATTCAGCTTAAGTTACTCCGTTGAATTTCGTTGTTCAGTGCAATTGTTTTAAAAAAAAAAAGTGTTTTTAAAAAGTAGATTCATGCTGATTTTTGGGTGCATACAATAGCTCATGTGAAACAGACACTCTTAATATATTGAAAGCAATATGTAAAATACCATTAACTGTATTACTGAATAATCCACAACACTGAAAAAAAACGGGATTCTGTAAAGACCTGATCAAGTTACGTTATTTGTTTGGTTTTCTGGTCTAAGGTAAATTAAAATGGGCAAGCTCGTTTGTGATTAAGCACCTTTCTGTTTCTTGTTCTGTACAACTGTTATATCTGTATGGGAATGTTTTCCTCCTCCAGAAATATTTCCTCTGAAATTAACAGATGAAGTTTTGACGACACAAAATATCTTTGTAGTCAAAGCAGATTTTGTAATAAAAAACATTTTAAATGCAACTGAGACTTCAAATCTACTTTCATAGTATCCTTCAAGGGTAAAATACAACCATAATGGTAAATTGAGGAAACTTTCATAAAGTATCAAAATAGCATTTAGCTTTTGATCGAGCATATTTTAACTGAACTACATTCAAATTCTTCTTTATGAAACAATCTCTCTTTTCATACAAGATTTTTCATGCATATTCTGGCTCCAAAGCTCCAAATCAGTTCGCCACAACTTGTTTCACTGGAATTCATCAAAAGACTCAAAAGCCAAGTGCCAAGGAGCCGAGTTCCTGGCCCCAGTGTAAACTGTCCTACCCATCACCGCAGCCTGGAAAGCCCCAGTTCTCAGAATTAGCTGATGTTTTAAACGGGAGATCATAATCAAAATCACGATTCCTGACAAAGTCTCAATATTTCACCCTATAAATTCTTAATTCATTTTCCAGCATTTGTAGGTTGCTGCTAGCTCCACCCTCTCAAATATCAGCAATTGCTGCTGCTCTTAAAGAAAATTCCGTTTTGGGGAAATGTGATCTTATACCAGATGTTTCAGCATACGGCAATTCTGCCTAACCCAACCTGATCGTCACTCTGTAACGAAGCTGAGCGTTAAACAGCTTCTGGAATTTATTCCTTAAACTACTGCACTTGCATATTTGAATTTAACCCTACTGACAGTATCGCGTTCAAAAGCTCTGTACTTTGTAAAACAACAGAGCCACTCCCAAACATTTTTTTTTCTTTTTTTTCCAAAAACATAAAACTGTGACTCATTTCAGCAGGCCTTTGGGCCACTTGTAGATTAGTTCCCACAGGCTGCTGATTGAATTAAATTAAAGTGATTTAAATTGTGTTCCTCACCATGTTTTAAAAGTTATCATGCAAAGAGTTGAATTGCTGAATGAAATCTGCTCTCAAATTCTATAGTTTGAGGAAATTACATACTTAGAACTGCAAAAAAAAAAAAGTAAAGTACATTTAGGAAGATTCACAACAGCTGTAAGAATTGGTATGTCACTACTTCATTTAATCAAGATTTCACCAGGAAAAGGATGGGAAGAGTCCCCACCCTACCTCCAGCTGCACAGGACCGACCCTTCCACCAGATCAGACAGTTCAGGGTAATGTTAGCTCCTCAAAATAACGCCCGAAGCGACCTGCATTCCTCCAGAATCTGTCATCAGCAGTGCAACTGTCTGAGTACTGTATTGTAGCTGTCTGAGCAAGACTCCAAAGCCTGGGTCAGATTGGACACTTTGTAATTAAAATAATAATAATGAATGACAACACTAGCAGGCACAATCTAGGAGTCCAGACTCCAGCACTGGACCTATAAATGGTGTCACTAACAAATCTATACTGGGAAAATACTCAGATCCTGCATGATGCCACGGAATGTGGGCACACCATCCACCCACGTGGACACTCAAGACACCATGAAGGCCTTTCTGCCAAAGGAGAAGAACAACAAAAGGCCTGTTGCCTGTTGCCACAAAAGGGAAAAAACCAACAGCCCAACCCTCCCTCCTAAACTGACAGGCCAAATAAAATCCAAGAAGTCTACAGGAAACCAAATCTACCAAGCAATGTCATGGAAATATTTTGATTATTCAGTGCTAAAGAAATACGCCATGAATCTACAGTCCATCAGTTAGGCAGGGAAGTGGAAGTCGTCTCCGGACCAGCATCACCCCTGGCTCATTTCCTTCAGTCTGCAGACACATGATTTCTTTTCCACACTGTTGCTGGCGCACACTAACGTTCACGCAAACATGCAGACCAGCGATGAGATTTGAAAGACCGATTCTGCCCTTGGCAAGGAAGGGTTTCCCTACCCCAGCATCAGACACGCTCCTCTTTGGGATCCTAGCAGTTGTAATCCTCCTGTTGGTACCACCACACGCATGCACACACCCCCTTCTCACTCGCTCCTCCAAAGCAACAGAACCCGGGCAGAAAGCAGAAACCCCTCTACCAAGCAAAGACCAAACCTGGCAAAGGGAAATAGCACTGTGCCTTGTGAAAGCCTCTCGGATGCCACCAATCTTTCTCATTTTACAGCGATGGCTCTCAGGGTGCAGGGAGGGGCTGAAGCCTCAGAGGGTGTCTGCACCTGCGGGCCAGCACAAGCCACCCTGCAGCCTCTTCTAGGCTCACCTGCCCTCCTCCTCTCCCTCTGGCATCTGTCACTTTTGGGTCCCCAGGAAGGGAAGTGATGAAATCAGCAAGAGCTGGAAGGAATTTCTCAAGCAGGCCAGCAGTGGGAAGGGAAAAGCACATTCTCTTCCACGTCTGGTTTGCCTCTGTGTGCTTAAGAGTTGGCATGCAGCGGGAGCTGGCACAGAGCACATCCCAAGCTCAGGGTTTGCCATCTGCAGATGGGGCCAAGAGCAGAGGGGAAAGCGTCTGCAAGCTGGGTGCTTCACTCTTACAAAATGTAGTCCTCACTAAGGGTACAAGGCTCTAACACAAGTGTGTCCAGACTTCTGTGAGAGGTCTATACTGTACAACAGAGCCGATACCAGGCATGGTCTGAACGTAACCTGCCCCTGATTACATACATTTGTAACCCAGACACCGCAGACTTGCTGTGCTCTGTGCCCTCCTGCAACTTAAAATACAACCCTGGCTTGAAGGTCTCTATTTGCAAACATAGAGGAACAACGGTTCCTAAATTGCAGGCAAACATTTGACTTCACTCAGTGCAATTCAAAGAATATCCTGCATAAACCCCACCCTTCTGCCCAACAACTCAAGCGCTTAATGCCTAGACAGCTTTCTTTCAGGCCTTATCACAGATAAAATATGGCCCTTTTTTTGTTGAAGGAGTAGAACCTGCCAAATATTTACCAACTCTTTCAGAAGGCTGAAAATGTCACTCCTATAGTGCAATAAACTTCGCTGGAAAGGCCCTGATAGCACAGCCTTGCCGTGCTGCCCAGAACTAGTTTAGTGTGGCCTAGGTATTGCCAAGTCTGACTGACGAAGAAAGCGTATTTGTACACACAGGAAGATTAGCAAGAGAGGCATAAAGTTTAGACGTGAAGATAAAACAAAGCCCCATTATTAACTGGGGAGAGGGGGAATAATTGAGCCTTCATCCTAGAGAGCAGAGGACATCATGAAAGCTTCAGAGCTAAACCACTAATTTAAGAGCTTGTCCACAACTTGCAGTAGAAGCTTGAACCACCTTCTTTAGCATTTGGAAAGTGCTAAACTGTCGCCTACCCCCAACCCGGCCTTCAGAGCAATATTATTTTAAAATAAAATAAAATATTTTTACTTTGTAATTTGACCCACAAAAAGTCATTTAGGGCATGAGGGAATGTTCCCTTCCAGCCTGAACTTTAATTCAGAGAGAATGTTTAAACTGAACAGATGCTGAGAGAGACATCTGCATTGCACTGTATGTTCTTTGGGGCACAAACAGAAGTTGGAAAGTGCCTATAAATGCGGCGTGTGTGGCTACGGTCTAAATAATCGCTAATAACATAGATGAATGGAGAAAAAATACATTCCTAGTATCAGCAAGTCTGTCAACAGAGTTCTAGCAGCTATAAACAACTACAGCCATGCTAGTTCAAACAGATAAACGTTGCTTGCAAAAATGTGTCCTTTCACCTTGGCAAATGTCATTAAGGAAAAAAAAAGATTTCTAAAAGCAACTAGGGAGTTGGAAGCTCAGATGAACACATTTAACAAGTTCCGATAACCATAAAATGCTGAGTACTGACTCCCTACAGAAGCCAAGCTTCAACTGGATCTTGACTGATGCACTGAACTCCAAAGACAGTAACTCAAATTATGCTATAGGGCGCTCCAAAAGAGGGGTTTGGGGGGACAAAACTTGCCAGAGTTACTTAAAAGCAGGAAGAAACCAATTATGGCTGGAAAAAAAATTTCCAGATTATTTTAAACCTGGCAAAAGCTAAACCCAGCAGTTTACCCAGCTTTACAAAGCAAACCACAATTAAGAAAATCTCCCGTGAAAGGGAAAACTTCAGTTCAGCCTACCAGCTAGTCCAAGCGCCTGAACAGCAGCACAACCAACCTCAACAAAAATTGCTGCTTGCCAGCGATACCTAAGAAGTTGTACAAGAAGTTGGAAGGAGCACACTAGAGAGGCGCAGAAATCTACCCCCCGTTCCCCTCTTCCACACCATCAGGTTTTAATGTTAATGATACGGCTCTGCGTGCTTTAAGTATTTTTACACTATGCTTGTCTTCTTGCAGCTCCATCTCGTTCCGGGGCGGATTATTAGAATCAGATTTCTGTGATTTCACTGCAGATTAATTCCGTTAAGAGCTACAGATCTGCAGGGAGAAGAGGGCTGCAAACAGGCCAGCAGAACGGTCTCTAGCGGCATTCTCTCCAAAAAGCGTAACAGTATGTTTGCCTTTACTCCTTACTTCCACATACTTGTCCTTTTTGTGGCCACTAGACAGAGTTCTTCGGAAAAACGGGCATGCAGGGAAAAGAAATGTGCAAAAAACATTTCCTTTAAATTCTGGTTTCAAAGACAGCTCCCAACCAGTACTTACGAATAGGTTTGTAAAGAGAACAGGCCCAAGGCAGACCTGACTGCGTCTGCTGTCCCTGAAGTCAAACAGGCAACTGAGGGACGGCACACAGGAATTAATTCTGATAGATCAAGGTCTGTACGCCCCAACGCATGTCATTGGAATAGCTGTTAATATACGTTTTAGTATGCTGCGCACAAGTGTTTGGATATAGACGGCCAAAGAAGTAAAAAGTATGCAGAGGTCTGTAATACCATCTGCAAATTTTTCCTAATTGTGAAACACTAAGTAAATATTTTTATGGGCAAATGCTACAGAATATAGCACTGAAAACATGGTTTGTTTGCAAAAATCTCATGGGATCAGAGCATGAAAGTTGTGCGGAGTGTGTCTATGTCTGTGTACACACATGTGGAATGTAGACTCCAGCAATGCTACAGCAGAAAGAGAATTCAAGGGGCTCAAAAAAACACACAGGAAGATTTTAATTTTCCATTTGCTTTTATAGACCTTAGCCATGAGAATACTGCTGCCGCTTGGCCTTTTTCCTTGTTCTAGGTCAGTATCATTGACTTTACAAGGCAGAAGTAAAAACATCTCCACATAAATAAAAAAAAAAATTACGAGCACCCTCAAAATCATTCTAATCTAAGAACTTAAAATGTAATGTAACATAATACAGAAGGGCACACAGGTTATAAATACGATGCTATATAAGCAAACACTAACATACGCACAGAGAGCTGTATATATACTGTGCCCAAAGAAGGAGCGCAAGCCAGTGCCTCCAGAAGCACAGCGTGCAGAACTGAAATCAAAGACAAATAATAAGGAACACTGGAAGGGTCGGGGGGTAAAAGTACTCAGGTGAGTAAGAAGAGAATTAGCGGGAGCCAGGCCACTTGGTATGTATGTGACTAGATTTATTTAAAAAAAAAAAAAGAAAAAGGAACGAAAAGAGAAAAGAGATGTGTTCCCTGAAAGCGAAAGCGGTGAGAAGGATGCACATGGCCTCGCAGGAGCGAGACCCGGGCGCTGGCTCCGTGCTCGGGCAGGGCCCGGGCACAGCGTCCTGCGAGCCGGCACCGGGCACGTCGGGGCCCGCCGGGAAGCCGCGGGGATGGCCGCCAGCCCCGGTAAGACACGCACCTTCGAGGCCCTTTCAGAGGGGAAAGAAAACAAAATGCACTTACGGTTCGCGGAGAACCAGCTCCGTGCTCTGCCCGCGGCCCGCCCTCGGCGAGCCGGGGGCACCGGC
>VZSC01002041.1:207544-234634 GCA_013398225.1 Steatornis caripensis | reverse complement strand
GTTCCTGTGCACTCTGCTCTAGGGGCACCTGCTTTGGGAGGGGGGGGGGCGGACTGGACGATCTCCAGAGGGCCCTTCCAACCCCTACCGTTCTGTGATAATCAAGACATCCCATAGCACTCTAGGAAGTTGTTAATTAATCGCCACATGCCTACTTAGTTCCAAGATATTTATCACAAACCAGTCAATCACTAATTCTCTTTCTTCATCAAGCCAAAGAACAAGAAATAATGTTTATAGACCCCTATCTTTGGTAAGGGGCACGCCTGCCACCTATATACACCACCTATACATGTCACCCTGGTCACAGTCCTTCGTATTACTGTTCACACTCCTCCCGTCCCATCCGTGACAGCTTATTCAACCCCTTACACACTGCTGTTTCCAATGGGAAGTTTATTTTTTTCCATTTAGAGAGTATTTGGATTACCTAGCACTAAGAGCAATTCAGTAAATTCTGAACACTCTGGTAGGCAAATTGTAGGCAGCCACCTTCCTATCCCACATCTGTTCTTTACCCTTTGTTAAAGGCATACTACAGGCTTTAGAATTACCCTAACAGCAAAACACTACTTTCTGTCAGGTCTATTACTTGCAAATACGCTACCGAGAATATCAGTATTTTACATTCCTCTCAAAGCTGGAAATGATTTTGCCTTGGCTCGCTCTCCCCTATTCAACTACATTTAACAGTTCACATAGGGTATAAGGAAATTCTGGACTAACAGCAGGATCTAGTTTTGCCTCCATTCTAGTGCGGTATGCGTACTAAAAGACCATTTCCATTTGTCATTTTTGGCAACATCAAATCACTATTGTCTTATTGTTCCTCCTTCTGATTTAGAAAGAATTAGGCTTGTATATTCAGGTATGTTTAAAAAAATTAATTACCTCCTTCTGGGCCTGGAACACTATCATTCCAAATGGATTTTAAAAGTAAAAAATAAGGCTAGAAGCAAACCCACAGGCTAGAAATTAATTATATTCTCTAAATTATTCAACACTTAACAAATCTATTCAAACTACTTATCTCTGCAAATCCATTCAAGGCCATTGAATGAAAGCAATTCCAAGCATACCCACAAACCCGGTTTAGCAGGCTGATCAACAGCACACAGCAGTCAGTTGTGAGAGATCAAATGGGATGGAAAATAATCCGGTTTAAATTCAGTGAGTTTAATTTCTGCTGATTTTCTTTAGTACTGCCAAAAAACTACTGAAACACACCACACTATTTTAAAGTTTCTTCATTTATCACCCTACCTGCCTCAAAATCACATACAATTGACTGTAAGTTTCCACAGATTTCATAATTCTTTTAAGTCCTTAGTTCATGATTATGTGATTTCCCATTTTGAAATCCCACCGTAGACAAGTCTTAGATATTTCCTGATAAAACTACACTATCATTGGCCAAGAAAATAGCATTAAAAAAAACCTCCTAGAAAATACAAACAAAAATGGGTAATAGTAATTTAACACCATTTGGAAACTAAGTGCTAAACGGCTCATCATCCAAGTTTTAAGTTCTATGTAATGCCAAAATCAACAGCATTGTAAGGTGACAAAAAATTAACGGTTAATACTAGATTTGTTAGTAGAAGCAACATTTCCCCAAAAAGCAACATTTTCCTGCTTATCTGTATCTGTGGAGATCAGTTATGTCCACTTTAGTAAGATGTTACATGCATTATACCTGTCCAAGCTTTTCAACACAGTGTGAGTTCATGTGTTTTTAATCATGAAATGCAATTCAAGGAAGAAAAGAATTAACTTACGTGCTATTGTAAATTTACTCCTAAAAAAGCTTTCAGCTTGCTGTCTTAAATTATGGTTTAATGCATTAGTATATGTAATTTTTCAAAATGGTGACATATAAAGAAAAAGACAACAGACTTTTTGGAGACATTATTAATGTACAATTTTATTAGCGATGTACAATAGACATTTCAATTCTCTATGTATTCTGTCTCCTTGAAGTTTGGTAAATGCTTGTTCATATACAAAACTACATGATGCTTTTTTGTAAGGACCGGAAATCGTGAAAATCTAAGCGCTACAGTATATTTTGTAGTGATTAAACGTGTTGTCCAGAAGAGTTACCAGCCACTTCAGTGAAGCACTTCTAAAAATGTTTCTGATCAAGTTCAAATGCACCTGTTCATAAATAATGATTGGTTTTCTCAAGTCCATTATAACGCTAAGTACAACTGTCTCCAATATAAAATACCGTTTCAATACATTTCTCCACATGGACAACTAGATAATCTAGTCATATTTCCTTTTAAGCAAGGCTAATACAAATTTACAAGTAAAGTAATTTCAGAATTTATTCAGAATAATTATTTTTCAACCAGAAGCTTTACTTTGGACAACGCAGAAGTATATTGCAAGTGACATTCTGCAGCAGAAGCTGGAGGCTTGAGAACAACTAAGAATGACTAAATATTAGCAATACACGCTTTTACAAGAACTCTGACCGTTCTGAATGTTAACATTAAAGATCAGGTACTTCAGGTCGTGCACCTGCCAAAGAATCAAAACCTCCACACAGAAAAATGAAAAATATCCCACAGAACACAGTATTTCAAAGAACATGTTAGACACTGGCATTACATTCCTCAGATCAAATCGGCAACTGAAATTTAACATCCACCTGAGCTTGTTTTGCTAAGCTTACTATTTCAGAGAGTTTCACCACCTGTAAAACAGAAAATAAAGAATTAATTTCAAAAAAATCCTAACTTGAGTGAGCTGGACCGGTCTTTTTAAACAAAGTCATGCCAAAGAATCATCAGCAACATCTTAAGGGGGGTGGGGTGGTAGATTATTAAAGGGGGTAAATCCAGCGCTTCTTAATCACCTTCAAATGAAAGATCAGTCAAGCCTTTTAGAAAACATCTCACACAGTGTCTGGTTCTCATTTACAATCACGTATCTTGATAACACACTGCAAGTTTTAAACCTCGTGCCAACTTGTTTTCTCAGGAGGTGCTGGGAGTTCCCACTCACAAGAGGTTCTATAGATCTAGAAGCTATTTCTCCTCAGAGTTTTTGTTGCAAGCGTTTCTAGATCTTATTTTCATACCTTTGGAGCCTTAACTTCTCTTGCATAACCCCTCAAAACCTCTGTGAATTATTTCCTGCTTAGAATCAAATATTGTAACTAAGTGGGGTTTAGGGAAAAAAAAGATTCAGAACTGTAAGTTTCCCCGTGATACAAAACCCACCAGGTGTCCTCTGAATTTTTGCAGATCAAAAATTTTCATCTCCACTGTTGCTACACGTTTGTAGTATGTTTTTCCTGCCCACACCACCTAACTTCAAAAACACCTAAAATACTAGTTAGCTAGAATAATTTACAGACATTTGTTGAACACTTAGGTAGAAAAAAGGATGTTTAACATCACTGGTTATAATCACTGCTTTGAGTGCTCAGCCTATTACTCTGATCTATCCTCATTCATTTGTTTATCCCACTCATGGCATCATCTTACATAAACCTATTTAAGAAATTACTTATGGGCAACACACAAAACCAACTAGAAATCTTTCAAAAAGTGTTTCTACAGATACAGATAATTTAAGATTACAAAACTAATTTTAACTCCATTCACATGGCTCCATGATTCAGCAGCAGCTTTAGAAGATGCATTATGTAGATGCAATATAGCTTAAAAGACCCATACATACTGCTAGGGAAGATTTCCATTGACCTAACCAAAGCTTTATGGGCCTAGCAGGGCTTAATACTATTCCTTAAAACAGAGGGCCATACCATAAGGCTAAGCAAGTTTTCTCCAAGAAAAACACAGCTGCTTCTAAAGATTCAAACCCAGGAAACAAAGCAAAACAAACAAATCACAACCAACCTGTCTGAATGTCTGAATATCTAACTACCTTATAAGGCAACAGGACGATCAACTACTTGGTTTTAATCATGGACACTGAAACACAGCGCTCTATCAGACGAAGTGTTACATTGCATTTCTCAGCTACCTCAATTTAAGTATTTTCTTCCAATTAATAAAGCTAAGCTCTTAGGCATTCCCTTACCCAGGACAATGACTGATCTGGTCATTTACCTGTTTGGGGTTTTTTTAAGCCTATTATTTAACTTGTTTTTCAGATGGGGCAGGGGGAAGAAAAATAAAAGTCCCAAACACAGACACTTCTGGGCTATAATAGCTTCTGACTGCATAGTTCTTTTCCTTACAAAATATGTACTTACTAATTTGTAAAACATTTCCTTCAGGCCCTGATAATAACTGGCACTGTGATTTATCCTAAGCTACCTTTAGTTGATTCAATGGAGTTTCAACTTCTCAATATTCTGCAACAGATGCTATGTTCTGAAACGAATATCCATAACCAGCTATCTTACCATTTTCGCAGCTTCATCCAAGTCATCACACGCAAGGATTTTCAGGCCACTAGCTGTTATTAAAGCTTTGGCATCATCAACTCGTGTACCTTAAGAAACAGATAAAATGCCACTCTTATTGAACAGGGGACTACTACTTCCAGAGTATTCTCATATTTTCTAGGAAGCTTGTTCCAAAAGTAAGTTAGTGAATATATCTAGAAGACAACAATTTTAATAGTTATAAAAGCAGGAAATCTCTTCTTATAAACTTAACAATCCTCACCATCTAAATTCAAGGTTTGCCTTATTTTTCCATAGTCTTTGGCTTACAGGCAACTTGCTATGCAATATATAAGCTCAAAAACAATTGTCAATATGGGCAGAAATATATTTAACACATACTGAAGCACACTCACCTTGCAACCGTACCACAATAGGTATTTTTAGGTCCAAATCCTTTACTGCCATAACGATGCCTTGCGCTATCACATCACATCGCATAATTCCACCAAAAATATTTACCAGAATAGCCAGTACCTACAGAATCAATGACAACATTCATGTTAAACATGGCCAGAGGCACATCAGTTAAATGCACCACTTAGCCTTTCAGCCTAAGAAAAATTCAAGCTCCATAAGTGTAACACGGGACTCTGCAAAAGACAGGGAACATTTCTGTTCTAGGGAACATCAGCAACAAAAGCACAGTTCTATAAAGTCACATACAGGACAGATACTTCAGGAAAACCCTACTGCAAAAATGCCTATCCCAGGAAACTTCCACATTATTCTTCAGCATGAGCTGCGGGCAACAGTCATTTCTGTTACTCACAGTGTGTACTCTGTGTAGCTACTTGAAAAGCCACACACCCCTTTTCTCTACAAAGCCTACACTATGCATTACTTCAGCATATTCTGAGCTGATTAATAAAGAGAAGATGAAACTTCAGTAAAGTCACTTAACTTGTCAACTTTTTCTCTTCCCGTTTCTAACATTACTCCAGCAGAGGTACCTCCCACACTAGTACCTCCACATACCAAAGAAACCATGCTCAAGAACACAGAAAACTTACAAAACTCATACACAAGACACTGTTTATACAGTCTACTTAAAGACTAGCATGCTTAGAGGTAAGCTATCTGAAATACGTTTTATTCAGGACTATGCCTGAGATTAAGAGAAACTCTTTTCCTACTCAAGTGGTGGAAAGGAGGGGTAAAAACATCATGGTCACTGGTGAAAGATGGTATAAAGTAAGAGCAAAAATGGGGACATGGCCTTGGAGGACAGAATAAACTTAAGACAAAACATTAATGTGCAACTGGTTAATAAAACAGTAGCTTCGTTCTCATTATCTTCCAATTAGACTAGCTTATCTCTGTGACATTGTTCTTGCTCCTGCTACTAACAGGTAGAAGTTGTTCTTAAATGCACAAGGCATCTAAGTTGTTAAGACTGACACCCCAGAAGTCTGTTCCAAACAACCCCTGAACTGAACCCAGAGTGCCAGCCAGAGTGCAGTGTGTGACACCAGTGGGCTGTAATGCTGTTTGACTTTCAGCACCAGCAATCCCAGCAACAGTCATCATTTTTTGATAAAATAGTGAGCAGCTGAAGGAAGGCAGAAAGGAAAGATATCTTAAGAAATCTGCTTGGACACCCTCTGTCCATGCATCAGCAGAGAACTGGCATTATAAGAACGTGCTCCCAATCAACAACCCCCAGATTCTTCCTTGTTTCTTCTCCTCTTCTCTTTGTAATTCAGTTACTCTGTGCTTGTGTCCCTTACTTTTCCCTCAGTTTGCTGAAAGAACACAAAGAAAGAACAAGTCTTATCAGGAGCGGCTGAGGGAAGTGGGAATAGCTCTCTACAACGATCTGAAAGGAGGCTGTAGCAAGGTGGGGGTTGGTCTCTTCTCCCAAGTAACAAGCAATAGGATGAGAGGAAATGGCCTCAAGTTGTGCCAGGGAAGGTTGATATTGGATACTAGGAAAAAATTCTTCACTGAAAGGGTTGTCAAGCATTGGAACAGGCTGCCCAGGGATGAGTCACCATCACTGCAGGTATGTAAAAGATGTGTAGGTGTAACGCTTAGACACATGACTTAGCAGTGGACTTGGCAGTGTTAGGTTTACAGTTGGACTTGATGATCTTGAAGGTCTTTTCCAACCTAAATGATTCTATGATTCTATAACACACTTGGAGAGTGTGTCAGACCCTGTATTTGTTAACAAAAATCTTTTCAATGGGGAAGAGACTAAGCTCCTCTGTAACCTCACTCACTATTTGTTTCTGTCCCTTTCTAAAGACAATCACGTAGTGCATGAAATTTCAGTGCAAAAGTTGCAGGACCTGCTAATGGTATGCAAGTCACTCCCAACGTTTTTCAGTTACTTGATTTTCGCATTTTACTTTCTTTTGAAAAAGTCCCAAACTGCCATTGAGTTTCCACTGGGATAATCACATCTACGTAGACCATCAATCCAGTCCTCACACTGTCTTTCTGGGATGGTGAAGATCGTCCTCTAGTTTCAACCAATTTATTATTTTAATAATATTCAAACACTTCTGATGAACTTTCAATAGGATAAAACATTAATGACCTTCCAAAGCCCATTACAAAGTTATTTTCTCTTACATTACATGTAATTAGTACCTTAGAAACTTGTTTGTGCACAGCACAGTGAATATTCATCTCTACCACTCTACGCACAAAACAGACCCAGCTGCAAAATAAGCCCAAAACCAAAAAAAAATACTGAATACTGGTTTCTGTTTAAAAAGCAGGCGGGGGAGTTTCTGACTCAAAGACTTCTGGAAAGATTCAAATACAGCTGTAACTTCTACCAGAGGACACAAAACTGCCTACTCAGTACACAGCCAAAGAACCTATTTTTAAAAAAGGGAAAAAAATTCAACAGGTTTTCAGGCCTTCTTCATTTGCACCAAGATTAAGCTAATGTCTCCATTTTCTTCCCTTTTTAATTCCATGCTTATAAAAACATGTTTTCTGGAGAACATACAGTAAGCACTGTCTTTCAAATCACAGCCCGTTTCACCACTGTGTAGGAACTCTTCTCTCACCTTTTTATCAGAGGTAATAAGCTTAAAGGCTTCTGTCACTTGCTGCACTGTAGCACCACCACCAACATCAAGGAAGTTTGCTGGAGTTCCACCATGAAGTTTAATTATATCCATCGTGGCCATAGCTAAACCAGCACCATTGACTATATGGGAATAAAGATAACGTTTAGGAAATCAGTTTATAAATCCATTTGGTCATTTCAAATTCATTAAATAGAACATACCTAAGCAGCCTATGTTTCCATCCAATCCTATATAGTTGAGATCTGCTTTTGCAGCATCCCTGTCTCTTTGATCCTCTTGTGTCCAATCCTGCATATCAAAGATCTTCTTCTGACGATAGGCTGAATTACTGTCAAAGTTTATCTTTGCATCCATACACATCACTGAAAGCAAAGAAAACCAAACCATCATTTAATACTAGAATAATAGCTCAACTGCTACATGAATATGTAAAAGTATGTTAAGTCAAACTTGGCAACTAGCTCACATAGTCCAAACAAAGTTTTGCTAAAAAGACACACTTAGCACTTCATGTAAATACAAGATTCTCACAATCAGTTAAGTCCCTTTAACTGCACAAAAAGAGAAGATAACTATTTCCTGAGACATTCTAAAAACAAAGAAGCTTGCAACAAGCTGTTTGATAAATCTAGGCAAATTATGCTTCAGTAAATAGCATAAAATTAATCTCTACAGAAGGTCTTTGTTTTGGGGTTTTTTTAATCCCTCTTAGTCCTCTGCTTTTAGATCAAATATTTAGTGTGCGTGTGCATGCACGTAAGCATGCAGAAACACTAAGAAAAAAACGCCTGAGTTGGAAGAAAAGGTGTCAGAAGAATACACACAAAACTAAGTTTCACTTAGATGTAGCAGATGACATGGAAAACCTGAAGTATTCTTTACATGAGAACTAAGTTTCTGTCTGTAAAAATACAAGACTTCATTTCAAACCCNCATAAAATTAATCTCTACAGAAGGTCTTTGTTTTGGGGTTTTTTTAATCCCTCTTAGTCCTCTGCTTTTAGATCAAATATTTAGTGTGCGTGTGCATGCACGTAAGCATGCAGAAACACTAAGAAAAAAAGGCCTGAGTTGGAAGAAAAGGTGTCAGAAGAATACACACAAAACTAAGTTTCACTTAGATGTAGCAGATGACATGGAAAACCTGAAGTATTCTTTACATGAGAACTAAGTTTCTGTCTGTAAAAATACAAGACTTCATTTCAAACCCTCACTACAGATGATATAAAAATGACAAGGCATGAGAAACTGATGGGAGAGACTGCTCTGTACTGCTCATTTATGCAGTATTATTTTAAAAAAACCCAGTAACAGTAGAGCAATTGTAAGCTTTGATGAAGGAGCCATATTCATGTTTAAATTTAAAACTGTTGCGCTGACTTCAAGCACAAATATGCTCCACAGATTTATCTTTTGGTGAGAGAGGAATTGGCTGTGATTGATTGACTGACTGTAACTATTCTGCAGCTGGATATGCTAAAAACCTAATAAACATCAGGATATCACTTAAACATCTATAGTCTTTCAATACATCAAACACAATCAGTCATCCTGATGACTGAGTAGTAAAGGCACGAGACTCCTAGAAGGTGCTACTATTCTGGTTACCTTCTCAGGACCAACGCTGAATACACAAGATGGCTCACATTTCAATTCATGAATTTTGAAAAGACTCAATTTCCAGAAATGCCTTACACTGGGTAGCCAAACACTCAAGAGTGGAAGATATGTTCTTTTCAAATAAAGAAAAAACTTTAAAAAGGAAGCTACTGAAACTTAAAATCCTACTTAGCAATTAAGAGCAGACATATACCATGCTTGGTTTCTCAAATTCATATGCTTTTTTAAGTTTGTTTTTCAACATACTATGTTAATGCTAAGTCCTCTTACTTTATCCAGCTGAAGTTTTAGCATTGCAAAGCAACTAACTTAGACTTACAAAAATGTTGAGCTGTTACACGAAGAACATGAAGAAAAAAACATTACCAACTCCTGATGCATCTTCCACCATAGGATTTATTTCTATCATGGTAGCATCATATTTCAGAAAGAGATTATATAATTTGATCATATTTTCAGCTGCTTCATCCACCAGATTAGGAGGAAATCCCATTTTTTGGGCAAGCTGAAAGTAAAAGATTGGTTATCAGTTAACTGATGTTCGGGGTTTGATTTAGTTGCAAAGTAGGAATGTCTCAGATTAGCAATTATTTCAGTGTCAATTGAATGTGTAGATGTAGCACCTCTCCTGTCTTCCTGGATAAAAAGTAACTCTGGATTTGAAAACACTGTTTGCAATACAAAATACTGCACTTATCCTAAAAAAACAGCTAGTAAAAATTTGTCATTATATGCCTTTACAAAGCTATATAAAAGCTAGATAAAGCACTGCCACACAGAGTTGGATTTACATTGACTATCACTGAAAAATACTTAAATATCTAGATCAAATCTGTCTTAAAATGTCAAAATTCAACTCATCAGGTTCAATGCATGCACACTTTACAAAATTTAGAAGCAACCCTCCCATCTTCACTAATGTGTACTTTTCCACATTAACAATTACCCTAACAGCTTGCTCCTTTTTTATGCCTTCTACTATATCAATGGGTTCCTTAATTATCGCATCAGGATTCTCTGCAGCAACATCTTCAATATTAACACCACCCTGAGAACTGCCTATCAGCACAGGACCCTAGAATAAAAAGGAAAAAAAAAGGCATAAGTTATTTTACACCACACAATTGAAACTTAGTTCTTCCCATAAAATATCTCACAGCAATAAAACCTTGTTGTTAGTTGGGAATTTTTTTATTTGGGCATTTTACTTGTATGCTCTGAGACAAACTTTACTATCTATTCAATATATCTACATCAAACCTTTTAATAACACTTTCCAAATTTTAAGGTGTACACTGGGTCCAATTTCTTTTAACAAGGAAAACTTTCCTTTGTATACACCGTAGCAACAGAGCAATTAACACAGACATACTAGTTTTAAATTTTGATAGAAAGATTCAACTTAGTAATCATATGTATTTTATGTTCTAGGTTGTCACTGGAAAACGAACAGCCTTCTTATCTCCCCCCTTCTCCACTCACAAACACGTATCGAATTCCAGGCACTCATTTACTCATTTTGCCATGCTCCAACTCCAAGGACAAATCTATGTCTGCAGAACCTAGTGACAAATTACTGCAAACTATTCCTGTTCAGTATGATCGCAAAACTCAGTAACTATAGCCATCACTGAAAGTAAGTCATGAAGTTTTGGCAAAACAGCTCTCAATTACTCAATAATAAAAGAAATTAAGAAACCAGAATTAGTAACATTTGCAGCAGAGATTTTTTTTTTTAAAGCTATCTAAACCTCAACAACAGCATCAAGGACTCACTACCATAGAACCTAAAAATCTCTCCCCATGGGAACAGTCCTCCAGTTTACAGTAAAGACATACTCACTGAATCATAGAAGCATAGAATGGTTTGGGTTGGAAGGTACCTTAAAGATCATTGAGCTCCAACTCCCCTGCCTGTCAGGGGTAGGGACACCTTCCACTAGACCAGGTCACTCAAAGTCCGATCCAACCTGGCCTTGAACACTTGCAGCAAGGGGGCAGCCACAACTTCTCTGGGCAACCTGTTCCAGTGTCTCACCACACTCGTTGTGAAGAATTTCTTCCTGATACTTAATCTAGATCTACCCTCTTTCAGTTTAAAACCATTCCCTCTCATCCTATCACTACAGACCCTTGTAAGAAGTCCCTCTCCAGCTCTCCTGTAGGCCCCTTGAGGTACTGGAATGTTGCGATAAGGTCTCCACGGAGCCTTCTCTTCTCCAGGCTGAATAACCACAACTGTCCCAGCCTGTCTTCATAGGAGAGGTGCTCCAGACCCCTGATCATCTTCGTGGCCCTCCTCTGGACTTGTTCCAACAGGTCCATGTCCTTCTTATGTTGGGGGCCCCAGTGCTGGATGCAGTGCTCCAGGTGGGGTCTCACAAGAGCAGAGTAGAGGAGAATCACCTCCCTCAATCTGCTGGCCACGCTTCTTTTGATGCAGCCCAGGATACAGTTAGCCTTCTGGGCTGCAAGCATGCATTGCCGGCTCATGTTGAGCTTCTCATCAACCAACAAATCCTTCTCCTCTGGGCTGCTCCCAATCCATTCTCCATCCAACCTGTATCTGTGCTTGGGATTGCCCTGATCCATGTGCAGGACCTTGCACTTGGCCTTGTTGAACTTCACCTCAACCTACCTTCCCTTATCACCACCCATGTATGGATTATGACAGCTGCCAAGGCAGCATTTCATATCAGCACAGGTCTTAACCATTAAACAGCCTTATAACTGTTGACGACTAATTACAAAAAGCATGACACTGGTTCAGAGAACAGTAACCACACCACTCCCCTCTCGTCACCATCATTCCAAATGAAAAAACATATAGATGGTGAATTATCCTATACCTAATAGCAAGGTTCAACACAATGAACATTTCTGGATATTCACATCCTGAACAGAGTCAGGAAGCTACAAACACCTTATAGAAATAACTCATTGTTCCACAGAATTGACCAAAGTGAACAGTTTTGCTTAAAACATAAGAAGACTTGCCCCTATTGGCAAATCATACCCAAGACACCAAGTTCCACTTTCAACTGACTATTCTACAGACTTTTTTCTCCCCTTAAAGGAAGAGGTTTGCAATAACATCAGGAATACACACTGCGTGCTATTCAACCTTCACACTTCCTTCTTTTGAAAGGCATTTCCTCATCATAAGCATCCTAGAAAAGTCACAGCAATTACAAGCACATCTAAAAACATGACTTGTAAAGTCAGCAGTAAAAACAAAGCACATCCCCTATCAAGACAATAACCCACACAGTTATGCTCAACATATGCTAACAAGATTTAACTTTTTAATACAAAAGGAAGAAAAAGTTAGAAAAATACATTTCCTTTCTTTATCTAATTGCCTTAAATCAGTTACAGTAAATTTTATTTCCATAAGGATGCTTGCTTGAATAGTACACAATTTTACATTATAAAATCCAGCCATTTGTAGTATTTTAATGCCACCTTGTGGTAAATCTGGGGTGCGCACTGTAACATTTGGATCTTCCCATATTCATTACAGAGTACAACAGAACGTAGATGTCCAAGTTACATAACTGTACTGAAATCCAACAGAACTGATACTTTCCTATCAGAAAGAACACTACAAAGGAAGAGGAAGTAACGAATACAATTATTAAAATCCTAATTTTGCAACAAAAAAATAAAAGTGTAAGACTACTTTCCTCATTCCTCCACAGAAAATTATTTCATATTCATGTCAGAGATAGTCCTCTAATCACCAAGAGCAGTGCCTTGGCAAACTCTTAAGCATCTGGATAGACCAAACTCATTTTTTGCTGAGCTTCAGAAAATAAAGTTCCAAGATCTGCTTTACTCTGGCTTTGCTGAAGGTATTTAGCAATTCATGCTCTATGCTCCCTAATGGAACACTAGTCTCCCAGAAAATACACTGCCACATTTCAGTAACTGAGTTTGACTTGTAGTTTAGAAAAACTGCATACCCACACACACAGAACGTACAAGCAGGAGAGACTATGGCTTTCATCTTCCTGAAAGCTCTGAAGACAGACCTCTAGGTCCAAATCTTCTTACCAGTTCCTGAAAGGTACTGGCATAACAAAGATACCAGCACTCTCAAAACTGAGGGACACACCTACGCGCCCCTAGGAACCTCTACACATTAGAGAAAAAGGATGTTTGATTTACCCAGTACGACCAGCTCTTCCAAAACACTTTTACTTATCTTGTTCCTGACACTCTTAAATAGCGTGTACATGCACACATATAGCTGTACTTTTAAACTAAACTCTAATATGAACATCTGGTAGATAAACACAAACTAAAACCAAAATGCAAATAACCCCCTCATTCCACCCATCTGCCCTTCAGCCATATGACTCCGAACTTCAGTTGTGGCTACTCACTTATTATTCCTTAAATTTAAATTATAGCATTACATTTTCAAAGCATTTAAACACTAAGGCAATCATATAGTCAGAGATACTAGGAAACAAAATTTAGCTCATATATATTTCTGACTTTCAAAAGCAAGTGACCAGTACAGTAAACAGGTTTGGGTTTTTTTTTAAATTCAGCTATAACAAGTTAATTAGTTTACTTCTATTTCTAATATTACTCACTTGAAACGACCTTTCCATTGTTATTGCAAAATAGTATTCTCTCCTGGGATATCTGCGCTCACAGATAAATACTTGATTGCATATCCTGCCCTTTTCTCCTGTCTGCTTGGTAAACAACTTCTTTCCAATCATTTTGGAGGAGATATCTTTTGCTTCTTCTGGACTAGAATAAAAGAAGCTCAGATTGTGACAAAGAAACTGCTGGAAAAACAGAAGTAGCGTTAAAAAAATCGTATCTAATTTTTGTTATTTTAAGGTTAATAATTAAAATACTGATTTTAAACTAAGCAACAGGTTCAATTTGTAAAGTGAAACTTTGAAGTTTTTCCACTTGGTTGGATAATTTAGAAAGAACTTACGAAAAAACTATTTTCACTCCTCCTTTGAGGCCACCTTCAAATGTTCCTTTTCCTCTACCACCAGCTAAAACCTGTGCTTTTACCACAAGATCCTTTGAACCTAGAATGAAAGAAAACCCAAAATTTGTCATCTATGACAACTAAAATTAATTGCCCCAAGTAGAATAATAAAGGCTGTTATCATTTATTCCCCCTTCTCCATCACCCCCACCCTGATTCAAAACACAAATAGGTGAATCGAAGACTGTATTGTAACTCATACAGGTTATTCCAAAAGTCTTAAACCACGTACAAATTGCCATTCACACAAATCTGGTGAGTTGGTATCCAAAAGTGTTGATACTTGGAGTGTTTTGAAACATCTTTAACACGTGTCTGAACTACAAATGATTAAGAGGTTAGTATCTCACAGACTATTAAGAACATGGAACTGAATACATGACACCATAATCTCACATTTTCCTCAATCAAGTAATACATCCGACATCTGTAATCACTATTTTCTCAGCAATGATATGTAACTATGGCACTTACCCAAGTCAACTTGCAGGTCCACTATGGCTTCCATTCAGCAGAGCATAGAAGCATAAGCTTGAGTGCTTTGCAGAAGTCAGAGGCCCAAGCAAATCCACTATTTTTCCCAAAGTGGACAGAGTAAGCCCTTTAGCTGCCTTTAAGTGTTTTAAAATTCCCTCCCTAAATATTCTTCTAGGTAGAGGTTGCATTTGGGCTTAAAAAGCAAAGTATGAGAATATAATCAAAATCACCTGGGATATTCTGACGGGTCATTGGAAGACAAAAAGCAAGGAAAAAAGTTCATCAAGCCATTTAAGGTGACAGAGGAAGAAAAACAAAGCCCCAAGCTATTATTAAAGTTCAATTACACTGAATACACTGCAGAGAGCAGCTGGACTGCAAGATGTAAGGGCTGCCGCATTCACATTTGTGCNGGAAAAAAGTTCATCAAGCCATTTAAGGTGACAGAGGAAGAAAAACAAAGCCCCAAGCTATTATTAAAGTTCAATTACACTGAATACACTGCAGAGAGCAGCTAGACTGCAAGATGTAAGGGCTGCCGCATTCACGTTTGTGTGGCACATCCCATCTTTTCTCATGCCACCATTAACTGAGCCACTCCAGTCTTTCCGAGCAAAGAAAGAACTTCCCGTTCTCTTGGATGTGAAATGGCAGCCACAGAAAAGCCTAAGAAGAACTACAGTATTTGAGCAAAACGAGCCACTATGCACACTGAAAAACATTACGTCAGACTAAAAAGTTGAACTGATTCCTATTTTGACCTGCATGCTGCCTGATCAGATAAAACTAAACTCAGATGATATCACAAGCTAGGGTGGCTATAAGCAAATGGAATGCTGGCGTTACTACTCCTAGCTACTTGCAGATTTCCTTTCTTGACTGTCTAGCTAACAACAAACCTCTGAATTCATAACCAATATGCAGTTCTTTGGCACAAGAAGCATGAAGGTTATAAACACGGACATATATGTTGATTTACTATAGTCTATTATCCAATATATAATTCACTTCCCAAAGATAACTATTTTCTACAGCTACTAAGTACTGGCAATCAAGTAAGTTAACATGCTTTAAAGAAGCCATGCAAAACAAGGCTTGGGCCTTTTTTATTCATGAGACCAACTTCTACGCAATTACGTTACATACAAAGCTTGCTTTAGGAAACACTAAGCCTCATGCACGACTAAGATTAAAAATAGTAGTTTAATGGATAAAGGAAGCCATATACTCCAGCATATGAAGTTTAATAAAGTTCCATCCATTTGAACATTATTTACTTTGTACGTACATACAAACACAAAATCTGGAGATTCTTGACTTATTAGTGTTAGTACAAAAGAGAGAGGAAAATACTTTCTTCTCTGTGAAGAGATTTTTAAAACAAACAAACCAAAACCAACCCACCAAACACACCACCACACTTACCCTTGGTCACAAATGATCCACCTGGGCTCCTTTACAAGGAGCTGAAATTACTCAAATATTTAAGATTTAAAATATTTGCAGTATTATTTAATTTACTATTTTGAGCTCTTTACAGAAGTCTTATATCTGACCAAGATTCAGAACTTATGCTTAATAATCTTGACTATGCTTAATAATCACGACTAAGAGATTTAACTCACAATCCACAAGGAAGTTCAGAAGGGAGGGTCCTGTTTCTCCACCTTACTTTTCATCTCCTACCCTAAGTTCAGAAGGTAAAAGCTGCTTCTACAGAGAAGTTTTCAGGGAAGTTCACCTATAGGCACCTTCTTCGTAGCAATTACTTCTCCTAATAATAAAGACCAGAACCTGAACAAGTCAGAACTAGATGCCAGCCAAAGCTCTGGTAAAATATCAGCTGGATATCAGCACATTACGTTTAGCTGTGGGCACGATTATAGAAGTAATTATCAATGGGAAAGACTGGTTACTAGGACAATCACTAAAATGAGTAGCTTCCCTTATAAGAAGGGACTTAAAAGATCTTGGCACTTCTTTAAATCTATCAAAGTAGAACAAAGCAGGAACATGATTATGGTCTTAGCCGTATCTGGTGAGGGACAGAGCAAGAACACACAACTACAAGTACATCCTACATTCATTTTCCTGCTCTACACCAGTCAAAAACAAAATCCACCTACCAAGGGAAGTCAGTTTTTAAAAAGTGCAAGAAAAAAGACACTTCTTTACACAGAAGATAGTGAAGGCTACCAGGAGACATGAAGGAAGAATAGGAGATTCAAAAGGAACTGGGCAGAGATGTTCCCTCTGCTATTCCTAAAACAACAATTATGAATGCTGGAGGGAAATGAGGAGTACGGACCGCAGAAAACAGCCAGGCTAACAAACTCCATAAATGAGAGACAGAGTATTGGGCCAGATGCACCACTGCCCTGATCGCACATGATATTTCTTAAGAATTTTATTATTATGCATGATTACACTTTGGCAACATATAAAGGCATCTGGGAATAAAAAAGCGTGTGAGAAACAGCTTTAAACTTTTTCAATCGCTTTTGGCCATAACAAAGTTGTCATTGGACTATGCCTTATGCCACAGAATGCAGTAACTGTGGCATTAAATGAACAGGATATTAATGATTTGTAATTTGTTTTCCTGCAGCACAGCAAGCAAACTAGCTCCTNTGCAATAACTGTGGCATTAAATGAACAGGATATTAATGATTGTAATTTGTTTTCCTACAGCACAGCAAGCAAACTAGCTCCCTGATTGCATAAACACGTAACACTTCGAGGATTATTTGACCAGCTATGTTTACAAGCAATTAAGCTTCATAGATGTACTTGAAACAAAATTTCAGATAACATGTCCCGAGAAAACCTTAACTTAACCCATGCAGAAAGTTTATTGTTCAATAAACATTTTTTCCTACAGCTCCTATTTAAAGTGACCCTAAAACCAGAGGACAGAAATGTTTGGCCACACGACCCACCTGCAGTGCTACAGCTGCAGCACTACCACACAATCTGACACAGAAGCGAACTGCTGATGCACAGTAACCCAAGAATAAATTTGGGAACCAGCAGCTAACGTAGTTTTCTACTCAGTATCAACAGTTGTGCCCTTCTGGTTTGCTTACGCTGCTTTGAAATACTGCTAGGCTTTTGTTTCAAAGATCAATAGCAGTTTCTGCTCTCCAGCAGGTATCCACACACAAAGTCAGGACAGTTTATGCCAGCCAACACACAACCACAGCAGCAGTCCTACCCTGCTTCCTGTCCTCAGCTTTTCTCTTCAGTCTTCTCTTGCGCCAGCATAAGCATTTGTGTGATCATGCCTCGAAGCATATCAGAAAAGTGACTCCGCTGAAGGCAAAAGCTAATCCAGCGGACAGTACTTTTGCAAGGCTGTGCGCCATGTGACAAGCACAGGGACACTGAAGCGAGCTGGACAGAAAACAGGACATCTGCTTTCAGCAGCAGTAACAAACTCTACAGCCTTAATGCAGGGCACTAGAACAAAACACAAACCTTTAGTACAGCTGTTGTCTCAGGCAAGCAAGCTACAGGACAATGCACAAAACTCAGAACAAGCATTTGTTAAGAGATGCATTTCCATATTAATGGCAGTGAGCACTAAAAACATATGTAAGTAAAACAGCCTGAAAAGAATCAGGAAGAGTTTAGAAACCTAAGAGTAGATACCAATAAGAACAGGTGCCCGAAAACAGCAGAACACTGAGTTAGCATCTATCTGTTCAGGACAACAAAAGCCTATACAGTACTAACACTAAAGGTTTCATCTTCAACAATGCTTCATTAACTAGACAGTGAAAGAATAATACCACCAGGAAACAGCCTGATCTTCATTTCTAGCAATACTGATATTAACTGATTAAAAGGAATAACTTCTGATTCCATAACCTAAGCCTTCAGACTGGTAGAAAAGTCTTTCTTCTTGCATGCATCTGTTGATCTAAGTAAAATACAATCTTCCAAGTTTATTAAGAGGTAAGAAGGCTTGTTGTCCCCTTGCATCTCTGAAATTTTCTGTGCAAGTAGAAAGTCCGATGATCGGGGCAGACAATCTCTGTTAAAATGTTCTCCTTTACAAGTTTCCATTCTCGCTTTTGTCAAATTGCTTTAATTACCACTTCTCTGCCTAATATTGACTGCAGCAGCAGTACTACTTTCCACACATTATAAACACCTTCATGGTAACTATGCAAGCCTAATGTTTTCTGACAAAACAGACAACAGTAAAAGGCAGTGATAGGTTCATAACACAAATGCCAATCGAGTTCTCAACTACCATTCAACTGCAAAATTAACCTGGCAGAGAGACAGAGACCCACAACTGTTGCCTAAATTACTCTGTATTTAGAAGTCTTTAGCTCCAGGCAGAATCTGTCTCCATTTAGAATGCAAATCAATTTTTTTCTTGTTCCATAGATATAATAAAAACCTCTAAGTTCAAACAATATTGTTGTATTTACTGGAACTAGGGAGGGAAAAGATGGGCTATTAATTAACAATGTATCAACAGAAGTCTCAACATAAAGTGTATGCTAACCCTAACTCTGCCAACAGAGGCAGAGAATTTCTTCAGAGTATACTGTCTGTGTTTTGTTATAAGTATGGTTATTTAGAATTTAACTTCAAATTTACTGGTTAGTTTCAGCATTTGAAACTTTTGAGTGTTAGAAGAATTGACGCACGCAAATCAAAAGTACAATTACTGAAATAATTACGTGCCAGGAATCTTCATGTGTTCACTGAAAGGAACATACCAGTCAGGAGAGCAAATAAGTTTTGCACCTATCACATAATAGTATTTTCTAGACAAATATTTCCTGATATTAATCAACTTCATCAAGTTTTTCATCAACTCACAAGACAGGTTTGTTTTTGGCAACAGCTTAAGTTAAGCAATTAAAATACAGCAGTCAAAATCTGAATCTGCTGGTTACACAAGTTATTTGAATTAGTGAATTATTATCAACAACACGCTTTGACACTGGAACTTCAAAGGACTGAAGTGCTACAGAAGAAAGCAAAGGCTGAAGCAAACCATAAGCTTCACAATCCAAAAATGTAGTGTTTGCCAGAATTCAAGCAAATGTTGGGTTTCTAAACTACTACTGCTGGTTATCTAGAGATTTTGACCAGGTTAGCAGAAAGATAATTGGAAAAACCCTACTTAGCACTGACCACTACAGCACATTTTTTTTAAGCACCTGAGGGATTTCTGCACAAAGCTTGCCACTTTAGATCATCATCCATGTCCTACAGCATCTGAATAAACACTCTGGAGCTTCAGACTCTACAGACAACCTAAAAGACACCAGTTAACATAGTCAAGCAGATAACTGACAAACAGGAAAAGATGAGAATGGCAAAACAACCAAAAGTATTAGGAACAAAAAAGGCTTTCAGTGTGATGCAGAACAAAGAAAAAAAATTAATCACAGACTACCAAGGAAGGTGTAGCATACACTACGGAGAAAATTCCTCCACCTTTTGTGCCACTACACCTGGAATACCTATTCTACTGAAGAGCCAATTAAGAAAAAGCTAGTACTTTACCTGAAGAAATCACTGCATGCAGTGTTCTAAACTTTAGTTTCTGACTAAATCAAGTCTGAGATCAACAAAACTATTTATAAATCTACCAAGTTTACACATTGCTTTTTTTTTTAAACAGATACAGGTTGTATGTTTAAGCAATAAACAGAAAAACAAAATAATAACATTGAAAATAACTTAAAATGTCTTAATAAAATTGAGAAGAACTTAAAAGGCCTGAAAAGAAACAACTATTAACCACAGAACTGTCTGCAGGAATGAAGCCAAGCCAATTACTTGAATCACTCTGTAGAAAGCATACAAAAAAAATCATTCCTTATAAACCACACTGATAAGGAGATGGACTAGAACTCTCAAACTGCAATAGCAAACGTAGCCGCAGACTCCATTGCTTTCAGTCTCCTTTCATGAACTCTGGTGTAGAAAGGTGAAATGTTACACACTCAGTTTCTCAATACCTCATGTTCTGTACAGCTTTTTATTTTACTAAAATTTGGTAGTCTGGCATGAGCATAAAGCCGTGGGATTCACCATCTTAAAATCCTACAAAACTACTGGAACACAAAAGCTGCTTCAAGATATTAATCACTGCAGAAGTCTTACCTCTCAAATCATCACGAATAAAAATATATGCTTTATATAAAAGAAAAGCAGGCTTTTCTACAGGCATACAGTATATCACTCCCTTCCACACAACTGTTAACAGATGAAGGTGTCAGGAAGCACCAAAACTTCAGTTGCAGCAACACAAACAGCAATACTATACATTTCAAGAGTGTGTGCTGCTGAGCTATCTGCTATCAAACTGATGAAGCATCTGTTCTTTAAGAAATAGTCTTTAGGTTCATTAGGCATATTCTTGATAAAAAATGCGTATCAGCTTCTAAATCAGCAGCGGTCACAGTCCTAGCTGGAACGCACACATAGGCTGAGAGTAAACCATAAACTGAGAGGCAATCATCAAGACATACTGCAGCCTCTTACCAACATTCTGGAACAGAATTTATTCAGCTCACTTTTTCAAAATTGAAGTGAGACTCTCATGTAACACATGAAGAGCCACAAATTGCAAAGCCCACAAATAACTAAAAATACTTTTTTTAAAAAAAATAACAGTAAAGTCTGTAAAGACTTCATCTTCTCAGCTCTGACTAGAATGCATTCTTTCAGTGGGACAGATGAGATCTGAAGTCTTAAATGGAGACAGCGAATTACTGGAGGGAAATGAAGTGAGCAATGACATTTACAGGAGGTCCAAACTTACTCCCAGGGACTGAATTATTCGGTAATAGTTATTTTAAATGAATAATAGTTTCCTAAACCAGTATGTGGTAACAATTTACTTGAATTGAGATTGAGGGCTCTTTATAGGGAAAAGCTGCTTGTGGTAAGTAACAAAATTCCAACGATGATTGTCAACAGCCAGACAAGCGCGAGAAGGAAAAGCTATACACAAACCAACGTTGTAATAATTACAATGGCCAACCTTCCACGACACAACGGAAAATATTTTAAAAAATAGAAGCAAAACAATAATCACTTGCAGAACCCAGCTTGAACAGAAATCTGAGTTGAAAACAGCACTTTAGGGAATCTGATAGCTGCAGCAGAAATCAAATTTTTAAAAAATAGCAAAAAAAATCAATTTCTTTTCTTAAGTCTCCAACCACAAGTGATCTGGCATTATTGCTCAAAATTTGCTTGTTCACGGCATCTAATTTCAACGNTTGTAATAATTACAATGGCCAACCTTCCACGACACAACAGAAAATATTTTTAAAAATAGAAGCAAAACAATAATCACTTGCAGAACCCAGCTTGAACAGAAATCTGAGTTGAAAACAGCACTTTAAGGAATCTGATAGCTGCAGCAGAAATCAAATTTTTAAAAAATAGCAAAAAAAAATCAATTTTTTTTCTTAAGTCTCCAACCACAAGTCATCTGGCATTATTGCTCAAAATTTGCTTGTGCACGGCATCTAATTTCAACCNTAAAAAATAGCAAAAAAAATCAATTTCTTTTCTTAAGTCTCCAACCACAAGTGATCTGGCATTATTGCTCAAAATTTGCTTGTTCACGGCATCTAATTTCAACCCAGTTTCCTTCAAAAATATTAGAAAAATCTTATAGGGAAGAAAACAATGCAAACTCAAATACTGTACTTTACTTCACATATAGGTAAACAATTTGCTCTCTTTAAGACACATTGGCTTTTAGCAAAAAAATATACTTAGTACAAAAAAGACTTGGGGGTGGAGAGGAACCAACCTTTCTGGCTATTTCCAGACTATTTCATCTAACTTCAGAACTCACGATAGGCATAACTAAGAACTAAATTCTAATAAGTTTCATTATTTTTGTTATTTAAAGAATATTTAGTGTACTGTTCTAATTAGGCTCTAAGCCAAACTGCAACATCTGTATGCCTCAGCTTGATTCTACCACACACTAGTTATCTTGCAGTAATAATAATCCTCGGTACGGTTAAACTTTCGCTTTGCTCATACAACAGGATTACACTGATTTAGCTACAGCCACAGCTCAACTACGATCATCTCTGTTAACCAAAAGGTTGTATTCGTTATACACTAGTATAAAAAGTTACACATTTCTAACTGGAGACAGTTATCAGCAAAAGGAAAGAAATCCAATGCCAAATTCAAGTTTACAAAGACCAGGTTTCTGACTAAAGGTTATCAGGAGCATGTGGATCAGCACCAGGGAGATAGGGCAAGTACTATTACCAACTACCTTTGTGACAGTTTAGGCAAACATTTGAAAAACCAGTTTAACGCATAAAAAAGAAGCAAAAGATAATCTCCTATCTACCGGCAACAACTCTTACATAACAAAAACAAACAACAAGCAGGTGGCCAAAAAAAGGCAAGATTTTTCTCATTCTGCTAGAGATTTCGGTTGGGTTTGGTTTGGTTTTTTTAAGTACACACTAAATGAAAACTAGTGGGGAAATGGCTACAATAACAGAAATTCAAAACACTGAAGCAAAGGATAATCTGTCACTATTCAGAATGAGTTCTGAACGACGTTTGAGCAATGCCTCTAAAACTCAAGCTCCTTCAGTGTGTCCTCCTTTTGGGAAGTCTTCCCTTCCTCATCTCATGTACCAAAGCAAGCCATAGCGTCAAATACACACCAACTTAAAGTATACGGCTGACAATCAGAAGCCCTGAATTCCTTTATTCTAGCTTATTCAAGGATGCTAACTCATACACTTCACAACTTCATCTTTCTGACCTCCAAGAAATGGCGCAGGGTTACATGCCACAGATTAAAGGCAGACCCACGAAGCCACATGGACCAGACAGAGCTATAAACCAGCACTCAGACTACCTTGCCACAGGACTCCTCTCTGAACAAGGAACAAAACAAAGGAAACCTGACCTGCCAGTTTCCCTGCTGTCTATTAAAGAGCCATGGGCAAGGGTTGTCTCATTTGCCACTAGCAGGAGGTCTGTACACATATTAATGTAAACAAAGGGCTTACATTAAGCTTGATTTGTGAAGCTTAGATCGTGCTATAAGTTCACCCTTAACAGAATGAGAGGGTCTGAATTTTAACCCGTCCTCTGAACAGAAGTACTTTAAACACCTTTTTTCATACTAATGAAGTTATAATACTGTATTATTTACTCTCTAATGGGAACAAGACAAAGGAGGCAGGCAGACAATACCTGAATTTCTGGGACCTCAGACCTGCAGAAAAAGCAGCTTTTCAATTCCTTTCTGCATTACAAAGCAGCGTAACTTGCTCTAGAAAAAAAATTATCTTCTTTTCAGATCTCATTTCGTGCATTAAATCTAGACGTGAAACTGAAATTAATCTAACAAAATCTATACCCCCAGAGAAGCACTACAAATGTAGTGATTTGGAGGTGAAAAGAGATTTAGGTATTTGCATACGAATGGAATATGACAAGCAATGTCCTTCATTAAAACTGCATGACAAGCTTACTACATTTTTTCCAGGGGGAAAAAAGATTTAAAATAAAAAAAAACCCTGCTGCCTCAAACGATGGCTGACTTCTATATTACATCAAATTAAAAAAAAAATTACTAAGACACGTAGTAGGTAAAGTGGCAAATTAATAGGCAGAGTCAAGTCCAAAATTAAAGCTCAACTCTAAAGAAAGTACTTAAGCACCAGGCAACGACCACTGGATGCTTTTTCATCAACAAGCCATGAATTTAGCATATAACTAAAAGTCATCAAAGTTCTCTCCTCCTGCACAAAGTACTTGCATTCTGCCAGAACAGCACTTTCACAAAGGACTAGGATTTTACTTCTTCAGCACCCTAAAGGTAAGTATGCCTTGCATCTTCTGTTCTATATGAAATCTTGGACAGCAGAAGCCTTATGTGCTGCCGCCACCACCACTGAAGCTCTTCACACAAGATCTCCTCTGACCTTTCTTGAGAGCAAAAAGAAATCCAAGATTTGCACAAAGTAGAGTCTATTACTCATCTCAAAGGAGTTTAGATAGCTCTATTTGTCTAAGCTAATACAATTTATACCTGCACCATTCATTCTAAGCAATACTCACAAGTTACAGGAAAAGTATCTGCAGCATTTGGGATGTGGGAATGATGGTGCCTGAAATACATGTTCACACCCTTTAGTGGAAGTAGGATCAAGTCCTTCCCCACTGGAATTTCAGGGATACAGTTTAGCTTCATCAACAAGCCTCAATACATAAGCAACAGCGTCTTTAAAACTAGGTCACTTCACTGATTTCACTGTGTGTTTGTGCACTGACCAATCTTAAGTATTAGAAAACTTCAAATTAAGAAAATGTCAGCTCCAAAGTAAATACCCAAATCTGCAAGAAAGTTACTTCACAGGAAAGGCTCTCTTAAAGAGAAGGTATATTCAGAACTCCAAGAAATGTCTTACCAGTAAAGACAGAAAAAGTAGTTACACCTTGTATCAATCCCATGCTTATATTGTATACGTTCTCTTTAATATTATACCTATTTCTTTTGCTATTTTGTAAGCTTCATCTGGTGTCCTGGCAACTAGTCCATGTGGAACAGAAATGCCGGCCTCCTGCAACAGTCCCATGCTCAGGTATTCATGTAGTGACAACCTCCTCTGTTGCTGTTGTTGCACCTGAAATCCATGATTATTGAGTATTCCCGGACTTCCACCAAGTACCTGAAGGAAAAGAAAAAAAAAAAGGAAAACAAAAAGAACAAAGATGATGACTGTGTTGTGAAAAACTGTCCTCTTTGTTTAGGTTAAAAAAGATCTACATATTAAACAAGTACAGTTTAGTTTACCAACACAAACACCTGAACACTTAATCCTGCACTTGTTGTACATTACCCTTCCTTATTAGCCATTTGTGTCAGGTCTAGTATTGGGTTTGGGGAGGTTTTATCGGGTCAACAAGAAAGAGCTAGGGAGGTTGCTAGCAGTGACAAGGGTCAGCAGGGTTAAAACACCCTTGAGTATTTAGTTAGCATTTACAAGTACTTTAATCAATACATCTGTAGGGAAAAGAGCCTTGAGGAATTTTAGAAGCATAAGAGAACAGAGAAAAGCAAACAGAATAGGTTTGTTCAAAAGTTTTGGTAATTACCTCTGTCTGCCCAACTAAGAACTAAGCCCTGGGGAGGAGGGGCAGCAGAAACTAACTTACACCACCTTCAGCAGTTGTACCTGGTGAATTTAATTTGCTACAGAACAGACTACTCAGCGTTCATATGACTACCGTGAAACAGAAAAAACTATCTATGACAAGTTTCAAACATCTACACTGAATCAGAGGGTTGCCAAAAGCATAAAATAGCTTTAACATTTCAAATGCTAAGTAAAACACAGGAAGCTCCAGTGTGGAATGAGCCTTAATTTCATCTGCAAAAGCAATGTACAGAACTCCAAAAGCTCTGATACGTATTTTGTATAAACTAATCCAGGAAGAAACTGATTTTGATTATAAAACATGAGAAGGAATACTACAGGACCAATGTCTTTTAAAAAAGAACAGCTGCTCATGGACTTTAAGACAACACAGATTTTGAAACAGCACCTTGTAAAGTAACTGTACTTCATAGCAAGAAAATTATCAAACTATCAAAATTATCAAGCCAAAAAAGTTTTCGGCATTTTTCATATTTCACTATATAGAAACAAGACCTTAACTTTATAAACATACAAAAAAGCAAACCCACTGAATTCAGCTAATCCATGTACATAGAATAGCACTGAAGGATTCAAGCTAAAAAGACTACAAAACAAACTTAAATACAAGGAAATCTTTGCATTTATTTTTCATTTTTTAGTAAGCACCGTTGGCGCAAGTACCATAAAAGTCAATCCACATCGCAAAATTTCTAATACACTGGATTTTTAAGATTTTCTTTCACTTTAAATTGAGCGAGCACACAAACAGCACGAGAGCTTTACTGCGGCGTTTCAAGGCAGCGAATCGACAGAGCCCGGTTAAACCCCCGAAGGATTCCTTCGGCACACGGGGAGGCCCCTTCCTTGGCACGAAGCCCAGGTGAGAGGCGCTGACCGACCAGCGGGGCCCCGGGAGGCTGCGGGTAACACGAGAGGGGGGACTCGGAGCGACCTTCCTCCGTATGTGGGAGGAGAAGAAAGTCGCTTCAGGCTTCCCCGCTCTTCCGTTCGCAACGTTTTCCAGGCGTTCTGCAGCCGAAAACAAGGCAGCGCCCCAGAAAGGCAGTCACAGGTAGCGACAGCAGGGACCGGGGAGATGCGAGCTGGAGGAAGAGTTCACGGGCACAGCCCGACCCCTCGTATGAGCAAGGTGACGGGGGAAAAAGGAAACGTTGGGATTTCCAAGAAAGTTAGGCGAGGGGGGGAGGTGGAAAGGAAGGAAAAGGGAAGCTCGCCGGGAAGACCTGCCACGAGCAAGAGCGGCGGCTGCGGGGGGCCGTCCGCCAAAGGCGGGCACAGGCTGCCAGCCCCGCCGCC